>CM037865.1:17949532-18502032 GCA_021292105.1 Anadara kagoshimensis
ATATCAACACATTTGTTCCAGTTTGTCAAACTACTTTTTGTAGCTATCAATTCTGCTGTCGGTTTTTGTCAAAACGTCTGGTGAAGACATTTGTATAATATCTTTTTTCAACGGAATCATCTTTAACATTTAAATTTGTAAAAATATTTTACTGAACTGCCGATTATCAATTCTGCGCTCGGTTTTTTGTTAAAACGTCTGACATTTGTAAAAAATATCGTTTTTTCTTCTGAATTATTTTTGAAGACGTTAAATATCACTTTGATTAGTAAGTCAGTCAGTTAAGAGAATCTGATATTTATTTCTTATCAATGTATAACACATATGTCAAAGATATGACAGTGCAGCATAAAGACATGGCTTCAGCGTGGGCAGATAAACGTATTAAATAACTAACAAAAATACAGTACAGTTCTGTCTAAAGTTTAACACTAAACAAACAACTAATACGGAATCAGGAGCTCATCTCCGTCCCTTGTTAGCTATATGTAGATCTAAGTAACCGTACGTTATCAATATCTTAGCAATTGTTCAGCAACTCGGCAGTCGAGTTTCGATTGCTTCTTTTTCTTTTCGTTTTCTCGGTGTTAACTTTCGACAAGTCTGTACTTTGACTATTATGTAATTTTGTGTTGGCTACTCGACTTCTTTTCTTTCCGGCTTTCTGTTTTCTCGGCGTTTCTGTACTGTAAGACTTATGTAATTTTGTGTTGGCTACTCGACTCCTTTTCTTTCTGACTTTCCGTGTCCTTGGTACGGGTGTTTAATTTTCGACATGTCTGTACTGTAATACTGTTATGTAATTTTGTGTTATTGGAGAACTTCAGTTACAATAATTGAAAGTTCCTTGAACTGAAATATGTTAGGTTGTGAAAGGGATATGTTTTATTATAACGATTTTACATTTCTATGTATAACATAAAACGCATCATCACGACATGATAAAGACTGAAAGGAATAGATATTTTATACTGGATTTTCTTTCATATCCATAGGAACTCTTTTGTTGTTTACTTATTTGGAATACTCGCTTTAAGTCGTAGAATTATTCTATTTGTTTTTTTGGCTAACTTGCACAGCTAGGGGAGAAATAAGATCACTACAGTGTCTCAGTTGGTACAGTGATCACTTCGTATATGGCAGGTCGGGTTTGGAACACCTTCACGGTCTAACCAACATTTGAAAAATAGACGGCCAATGTTCTTTCTCTAAACATTCTGCATTGAGAAATGAAAATGTGGTTTTCGGAAGAGACTTAAAATGAGGATGCTCCTTGTAAATGTAGGCGTGGCAGACTAACGAGCCATCTCTTCACATTTGCTTTGAGAAGTCTGCTAAGGTTACGACGTATACGTAGTCTTGTCTTTATGTAAACCCCAATTCAATCAATCAATCAATCGATCGAGTGAGAAAAAAAACATGGGTACTTCAGATCATGAAACTGTTTGAACGATCCTGTGGTATTTATATGATGTATCTGTCTTTGGACTGGCCATGTGTTCGGATGTAGAAGTCTACAAGGTATCTTGTAAACAAAAGCACATCGTCTGTAGACTATAAGTAATACAGACGTCGTTATGACATTTTATGTGGATACATTTGACTTACAGATGTACAACTTACCATAATGACCTGACTGGACATTCTATGTAATATAATATGTATTGATTAATCACAGACGCGACCAGCTCTTGTAGACAAACAACACTGACCTGTCCGTTTGACCTTTCATTAGGAATATTCCATGCAGGAGGATCATCCCAATACATGGGCAGTGCTAGGATTCAATTTAATACATACACAGTGCACATGTTTATTCTATGAAGTTTGTAGATAAAATAATCACTGTAAACATAATGCATCAACCCATAAACATGTAAAACAAAAGGTCAAAGTTGTTTGCCCAATGTGTAGATAGCAATTGTCTTACCAAATTGTTTATTCCGTATTTCACACGATGGTGTGACTTTTTATACAATATATACAACACAGGCCTGACTAAAGTTTAACACCAAGTTAACGATTATAATATAAGTGTCGAATCAGCAGCTCATCATGGTATCCGAGCCCCGTGTTAAACGTTCGAGTTGATGTAAGGGGTTTGTTATTGACAAATGGTGTATTCTCTGTAAACAGTTATGTCAATATCTGTAATATGTACCGATGCAGGAAAATACAGTACAGTCAGAAAATTTTAACAAAAAGCAAATTAGTGCTGAATCGGAAGCGCATCTCAGCTCGTTAATAGCTATATCTCAACAGGTTTTCAGTAGGCCACTAGCTATAAATATATTGGCCATGCATCGGCAGCAGAGTTATGCAATTGACTCCTTTTTATTAGCTGAATGTTAAACATTCAACTTGTCTGTACTGTAAATCCAAAATTGAGATTTTATTTCATAATACATTAAGCAGACGGTTTAATATAATGAAATGTGATAAATTGACTTTTCACACCCAGACAGGAAAAATGTATCCTCGATGTTTTCTGTGTTGCTACCATAGTAATTCTTGTCTATATCAAGTTATTTGAGTCTTTTGTTTTGAATTCAAGATACAAATAGATTGCAATTTACGTATTGTGAATGCTAACAAAAATTGTAAAAAATAATTAAAAAATGTCAAATTCAAAGTACAAAAATATATGTTGTTTTGCATATTCACAGCGCTTTGTTCTGTCAGGCAATGGGCAGACCGTTCAGATATTGTTTTGACATTTCAATGACGTGCGTTTGTATCGGACACTTAATGGACATTTGACATGTATATAGTTTATCTATTGATCAATCACAAGTATATTCGTCACTAAAACCATTCATTTCTAACACTTTTAGAACAAAGAATAATCCACTGGGTTTTACTGAACTTTTACCCTATTCTTTTTCTTATTGATGCCAAAACAAGTATTTGCACATGTATCTAGTTCTGGTAATATCTGACAGTAAAATCTATTTCCAGTGGGCATTTAGACGGGAGAATTTGTGACCTTATACCCATGTAAATATAGATGTTACTTTGTAATTTCTCTGTTCTAAACGCCCACTCTACTTTTTCTGATGCAACTCCCATAAAACTACACTTAGAAAGCAAAAGAGCTTTCAAAAAATCAGACAGTTTACACACGTGGTGGGTGTAGCTATATGTAGATAAAAAAGATGTGCTTATTCTTTCGGAACACTCAGCCTCACTTTCCTGGTTGAAGTTCACGTGTTTATCTTAATTTGCCAGTTTTCAAAGTTTTCACTTTGCTTTAGGATTGTTATTTGAATATGGAATATTGTTATTTTTTCATCAATTTTGAATACAGAATGTTGTTTTTTTATACAACTCGCGTAAAACTATCCTTCAAGGATAACAAGAGAGCTTTTGATAAAAAGTCGGGCAGACCTGCTTTTATCATTTTCAAGAATTTAAAATACATTATGGAATCTAAAATTAACTAAGACATAATATTTCATATTTTAATCATGTTACCATGACAATATGATATATATGACTGTACTTTTTATGATATTTATTCGTTTTTAGTCTCAGTAACACATGTTTTAATGTATCTTCATAAAGTTCTATCAGTATCGTATCTCGTGTTGAATCAACATCTACTGGTATATGTGATATAAGTAATTTATATATGTCGTTATCGATTTTTCATTTTCTTTCGTTCCTGTGATGTACATTACAGTACGGGCCTGTCGGAAGTTTAACATTTAGCTAACGAAATAGTGTAGAATCAGCAGCTTAATTCGGTACCTATAGTTACCATATCTCGACATTTTCCGACAGTTTCTGTCTATTTCTCGGCTTTTCTGACACTAGCTATCCATTTCTTGGCCATTCGGCAGCTGACATTTGATTCCTTTTCATTAGTTCAATGTTAAACTTTTAACAGGTCTGTACTGTACATGGACTTCTTGTTCTACGACTTTTCGATACTGCAGTTAATGTAACATATAATTGGCATATTCATGACCAGATCACCATTCTAAAGTAAAAGTTTTGAAACTGGCTTATTACATTTAGATTAAACACCAAAGAAGAAGATAGACCGGGTGTTCCGGAATGGTAAACATATCCTGTTTAGCCCCGCCTTTTGTGTAGTCAAAATTTAGAATGAAATGAACTATGGGACGTGGAATATATTGGAATGAGTTTCTGTTAGAATGTGACATCGTTCTCCTTGTGAATCTACTGTTATATTTCAGATACTTCCCGTTTGTTAACCTATATCCACCCTGACAAAATGTCCATGGTTATATTTGTCTCTTCTGATCTAATCCTCGCCTTCGTCTATTGTATTCATTAAAGGACAGTTTTTATTGTCACAAATAAACGAAGGAGCGGAAAGCTCATGTACATTTCTAATCGTTTTCAAGATTGTTATATCCCTACACTTTATACTGTAACGTGTTGATATATCCAGACTGAATTGATTTTTCAGTCGGGACATATTTTATTCTCCAACAGTCTGGATATAAACTCGAGTACCATTGTCCCCTGTCTGACCAGCTATATGTGTATAGGTATGTAAAGGACTGGAAATTCAGTCTAAATAGTTTCAAAATCGGATGATTTTATTTCGTTAACATTTTTATTGATTGAAGCATAGTTTTATTGCATACACTTATGCAATATTCTCTAACAGTCTGGATAGAAATACTAGTAGCCTTACAAGTTATGTGTGCTCATAGGTATGTAAATGACTGAATTTTCAAATTCTAGAGTATTTTGGTTTTATTTCGTTAATATTTTAAATTTTATTGATTGAAGCATAGTTGCATATTGAATACACTCATACAATATTCTCCAACAGTCTGTATAGGAATACGAGTAGTATTGTCCTTAGCCTTACAAGTTATGTGTGTTCATGTAAATGACCAAATTTCAGTCTAGATAGTTTCAAATTCTAGAGTATTTTGGATGATACTTGTAATTCGTTAATGTTTTATTGATTAAAGATAGTTTTTATTGTGCACACTTAAACAATATTCTTCGACACAGTTTGGATATGAACTAAGAAGTAATGTCCTCGATCTTCCCAGTTATGTACGTGGTCATAAGTATGTAAATGACCGAATTTCAATCTAGATAGTTTCAAATTCTAGAGTATTTTGGTGATAAATTTTGTTAATATTCTGGTGTATTTTGGTGATAAAGTTGGTTTATATTTTTATTGATTGAAGCTGAAGAATCTGTAATACTCCTTATTGAGCACACTTATGTATAAGGTTGAGAGTTATACGATAAATCAATACAATATGGATAGTACAGTCCTGTCCAGAGTTTAACACTAAGCTAACGAATTACTGCCAAACAGCAGGTCATCTCAGCGGCACTTGGTATCCTACATCTCAGTAACTGTAAATCGACAGATTTTCGGAAAATAAAATAATTTTTCCATTTGGTAAGCGAGCTTCAGCACTTTTTGTTAGCTAAGGGTTAAACTTTGGACAGGTCTGTACTCTTGTGATTCAATCACAGCTTGTGTTTTCACAGTGTACACAAATAGACAAACATTATAAATTGAATTAGTTTCGCTTAATATCTTTTACAATTTTATGTCTGCGTTGAATCGAAAATTTTTAGTTCAAATATTTCCGTTTGGTTCATTTTGCTGTGAGTTGATGTTTTTGTTATTCATCAATACATGGTTTTAGTTTCAAGTTTCTATATTCCACGTGTAATCAAATTTTGACATTAAAAATTCATTTGTTATAGTTATAGCATACTCTTCATTGAGACATCGTCATCAGATACACAGATATACATTAGATAAAAACATAAGAGATGCACAAGGTAAAATGACCTGAATATAATTTAAATAGTAATTTGAGCTCAGACTGTCAATTAATGCACCAAGAATAGTACTGAATATAATTATTGTAGATTGAGATGAGGTATAAAGTGTTAACCAAACAAATTGTCTAAATCTGCTATACATTCAAATGCATTATACATGTTATATAAAACTATACTGAGTATTTGGAATTTCATTTTTCCAATCCATCATGTGTGTCAAAGGATTAGTAATTAAGCCGCGGAAGTTATTTGTACTTCGTGGAAGAAAATAGATAAAATTGCCTGTTGAATGGAAAAAACCAACCCTCCTCAAATGATTCATCTACATGTATATGAAGCACTTGTTCATACTGATTACTTGGCAAAAAATGACATAATTAATTTGGAAACTACAGCACAGACCTGTCAAAAGTTTAACATCGAGCTTACGAACAAGAGTCTATGTTCGACTGTCGAGTAGCTAGCTAAGAGGTGGATATGTACTGTAGTGGACAAAAAGCTACTGAGAGATAGATAGCAGCTGTCAAATCCTGTCGAGATGCAGCTAGCTAGGGACTGAAATTAGCTTCCGATTGGTTCCTAGATCGCTAGCTTAGTGCAAAACTTTCGCCAGATCGGTACTGTAGTTCTCACAACATCAAACTAAATTTAACGTTAGAGGTTTTTAGCTCTGTTGAAGTGATGTCAGCCAGAAAATGAATGCAACATGTGCCTTGTGCATTTTCAGTCATAAATTTTTATCATAAACATTTGATGATGTGGTTAATGTTATACGTTGTTCGAGGGAACGCCTTTGTTCAAAAAGAATTTAATGCAGTTTTACATCTGACGTTTGTGGGATTTTAAAATAGTATTGTTTTTGTCTGTTAGACTATTTCCAGAGCACACGTGTATTTAGGTTTTACATCACCTGTTTCTTAATAGAAGGTAAGCATAATGTACAGATCTGTCAAAAGTCTAACAACAAGCTAACAAATATATCCGAACCTCGACTGCCAAGTGGCCGAGTGACCGGGCAGAAGAGCTGCTCAGAGATACAGGTAAATAGCAACTGCTGAAAAGCTGTTGAGATATAACCAACGAAGAACCGAGATTAGCTGTCATTTTGGCACAAATCCGTTAGCTAAGTGTTAAATTTTACACAGGCCAGTACTGCACTTTCATAATAGATATTAAAAATCTATGTAGGTTAGTGTATACATCTTGGAATTTTTGCACCAAAGGTTATGACTTCATTTTTATCAACATTTAATTTATTGTTATAGCTGTTGTCATGGAAACCATTTATGAAGCATGTTTATCAACTCTTTTTTCAAAATTCTTGTCACGTGTTACAATGAATTCTTTCTGCTTCATTAAATAATGTATACATATGAGATTTTTTATACATCGATGATCAAGTCTTCATATGACATTACTTATTTTATAGTGATAGATCACAGGTATGTAGGTTTCTAGCTGTTTACACTGTATGCAACAGTTGTATAAATATTCCTTGCAAGCATGACCCATTTTATGAAGCACAGGTTATTTTAGAATACCTTGCCAAACATATAACACCATAATAAGTATGTGCACTAATTAGTTAATTAATTAATTACTGTTCACTATTGGTGATATTGAAACGAGTATATGGTTTGGTACCCAGTAACTATTTAAAAGAGTGATGATTAATTATAGCAATCATTTGGAATTGAAAATGTACATAAACCAGTACTCAAATGTATATGGTGGTCATTAAGGAAAGACATCCATGCGTCAAGCATTATCATAGGCTGCAGCATACTTATACATGTACATGTATTTGACACGCATAATTCCGTTCTTTTTTTACCTTTTATCCATTCTATATTCTCATGAATATGAACAGATGATGTGAAGTGAAATAGTTGATAAGGTTGGAAATGGTATTGTGGTAGCCATGGCACAGAAATATATGCATATAATAACCAGATAATTTAACTCTTAAACTGAAAAAAATGCATATTGAATTTGTTAATTATAGATATATATGATTTTGAAAATTAATAATAATTTTTAATTTGTGGTAATATTTTGCATGTCGTGCTATTAATTATATTGTGTTGTTTATGATCGCAAGTTTTTGCCTTCAGTGACTAGTTGTTTTTCCTTAAGTTCGGGAATTCGTTTGGTAAACTTAATTGTAGTTTTTAGAGTGTTAAACTTCCTTTTATGGTGTTTTTTGCAGTAATTGATGATATAGTAGATCCTTTTTTATAAAGTGATAAACGTATTTCATTTCATTTTATTGCAGTTGTAAAATTTAATACCACTGGTACAGGGTGTATCAAATATTAATGTCCATTGTCGTGAAAATATTAGCAATTCTTTCAGGCTTGGTTATTGTGCTTAGCAACAGCTGTTGCCGTCGAATATCATTTTGAGATTAAATGCTCTAAATTTTGAATTTTGGTGTAAATGACTTTAGAATAACTACACATAAGGTCCATTTATTCAGTGTCACATTGTTATATTATTTTTACTACCTCGGGTTTTCTGCGCTATTGACCGTCAGGGACAAATCTTTAATCACTAGGCTCCAAAACAAAGTTTACTGTTATGGGTTCAACCATAATCGACCGCAAGTGAAAAGGATATGTTCTTCACAAGAACCCTTGCCCTATTCCTCGATTTTTTGGCTCATGAAATGGACTGAATGGTTAGCAAAGTTTATCGGTGAAGTTTTACATAAAAATACAAGTACATGTAAAATATGATAGCTGTGATGCATATGGCCTAATCCGAACAGAAGTTATAGATTTCAGGATCACCCTGTAGATAGCAATGTTACCATATTATCTTAAAAGTTTTCTGGAAAGTTATGACGGTTAATTGTTAACAAAATTTTAAATACCTGAAATTAACAGTAAAGCAAATTTAACTCCATCCTGATTTATAAAATTTTGGATTACCCTGTAGGCATTAGTTTTACCTTGATCTTCAAATACTTTTAAAATGGTGTTAATGACAAGAATTATAAAGGGTCACTGCCAACAAGAAGTTGATTTAAAACATTCTTACACACCTGTAGTTATCAGTAATGCAATGTTATCTCCAATATCAAACATTACCTGTAATTTAGTTCAACACATTCAATGCAGTCATAATGATATCAAGCGAGGGGTTCGACAAGGATCCGTGTCATAAAATCATTTTCAAAAAGTGTTACACACTCCAGCGCAGTGTATGCACTATGATAAGACAAGGTTTGTTACAACGCGTTGTACAAGAGGGAAAGTTACATAACGTAAGTAATGGGTAATACCAGTATAATATAACATTTAGTTTAGATGCAAATTAACCTGTTAATTTTACTCTTGCTAAATTTAAAAAACGAATACATAAGAGATATTTACAGTACAGACCTGTTTAAAGTTTAACTCCGAGTTTACGGAAAGGAGTCGAAGCACGTCTGTCGTGTGGAAACAAACGCGTACGACAGCCACCGAAATGAGCTTCCAATTTGGCACTAGGTTCGTTAGCTTAGTGTTAAACTTTCGAAATGTTTGGTCCGTACATATAACAAGTTTATTTTGTTCTTTTGAAAACGCAATGCACTTTTAAAAATCAATAAACATATTGGTATAGCCCAACAACTTTGATCTTTTCGATTGACCTTTTATTTCAATATTTATTATGGATCAGTTCGTTTATGTATAGGAAAGCTGGTGCATATTTAGTTTACTTCATGGGAAAATACATTGTTTATGTATTTCTTGCGAATCCAAACACTACCCATATGTTAGATGAATCACCATATATAGATATTCCTTATCAAGTTCAAGCGGGCAGGTCAACTTTGTTCGCCTTTAATGTTAACATATATAAGCATATACGTACAGCTGTTATTTAGAATCAATGACTGGTAAACTTATTAATCTTTATGGATGACATCCGGCTTATAAAGGAATAATCTGCGCAAATGTAATTATGCAAATTATGTAATATTTTATTCAGATATGCTTGTGGAACGTTTTAAATCTTATTGATCAATTTTCAATTGGAATTTTAAAAAGGGATTTTGTCATGTTGAACCATATCAGAATAAAAGGTCCGGTGAACATGCATAGGTAAACAGCAAGCTTAAAATACAAAACATTTTAGAAAAACATAATTTTTAATACGAAATGGTATCGGCAAACACATTGCAAACTGTGTGTCAGCAATTTGATGTTTTGTGAACCTATAAATTGCATTACTGAACAGTTTGAACGCATTAGATATTGTATTACATGAGGAAATACTCATATCTGCATCATGTAATTGGGTAAGTGTTAAATAACATATTCACTCTTTAAAGTATTTATTGTCGATGTTCGTACAATTGCAAACAGAGCTAATGCAATGGGTTTATAATAATAATAATAATAATGTCTGTGTGTGCAATTATGAGGAAACTGATTGCTGTGTGAGCAAACTGATTGTTGTGTGAGTGTGAGCAAACTGATTGCTGTGTCCAGATGTTAGACAATCTGTTATTATACAGTAATTTGGAGAAGATCACGGTAACTTTGTTCTTGTTGTCTTTGGCTGCTTCAGAATGATTACAACCATTAAGTATAATCAACATAATGGAATGCAAACACATCGTAACATACCGACCTTGAAACGGTATCACTGAGTACAGAAGGTATTTTAGTAATGAATATGATGTATGGGTTGTAAACATCATCATGGATATTGATGTTTAGTATGCAACATTATTGTAATATGGTGAGATATGCCGAACGTACTGTACACGTATTTAATTTCGCGTGTATTTATTTTCGCGATACAGAAAATTTATACAAATTTTCGTGTTTTTGAAATATGCACTATAACACAATATACTAAATACAATTTTCGTGCAGTATTAATTTTCGCGCAAAACAGACGACCGCTAAATAAGCGAAAATTAGTACGAAAATAAATACCTTTACAGTATTTGAGGTTACGAGTGTGTGTTAGTAATGAAGGTTTTTCACCATCAGTGGTGCACTTATATCGAGGCGGTCAGTAGATGTATTGGGGGAGGGGTACTCCGTTTCTGGTAGACATGGTGTAAGCTTACCATTATCTTCCGTGTGACTTTTACTGATATGAATAAAAATCTCTAGGAGATAGCTCATAAGATTGTTTACAAAAGTTTGAGGATTGTGGATAACAAGTCGCGTGTTAAAATTATTTGACACATTTAAATTCTTACGCTTAACAAATTTTGTTGTAAACAATAACATTCCTCAATATCTCCAGACGTGTCTTGATAAGGAAGTCAATATCCTTGTCGATAACATGTCAATAAAAATGTGACTCAACCCTTACTGTACAGACCTGTCGAAAGTTTAACACCAAGATTACGAACCAGTGCCGAATCGGAAGCACATTTCGGCCCCTCGTAAGCTGTACATAACTTTTTTTGCCAGCGTCTTTCTCTCTCCTAGCCACTTGGTTTGCATATCTCGACCGCTTAACAGCCGATGTTGACTCCATTTCATTAGTGAAGTGTTAAACTTTCGACAGACCTTTACAACTTATCTCCTTTAAGTGTGGTGTTCCTCAAGGTTGGTCTGTTAAATAATGTTTTATGAGATAAGTTCGTGAAAGTCGGAACAAGGAAAAACAAAAACGATAAGATTTTTATTCAAGAGTTCAAAAGTTCTTTTTATGAGTTAGGTAATGACGACACGTCAGTTTCAGAACATGAATCTTGTGCAAACAGTTGAAATTGACTTGCATTTTTCATATAGGGGATCTCTTCTAAAATCGGCAGCTAACAAACCACAAATCAATAACTCTTAAGTTCGAATCTTACTCGGGTCAGATCCTGGTATGAAAAACGTTTTGTCAGTTGAATGACCAAATGTTGATGCTTTTCTTAAAGCACCCAGCTTGCTCTACTATCCTAGAACAGATCGCCGCGATCCTTGTTTAAGAAAGGGTCTGTTTTCCGACTGTTTTTGGCACTTCAGTTTCCTTAACTATCCCATACTGTTGGCCTCGGTATTAGTGAAATAATATTAACTGAATAGCAAAACCCCATTACACTCCTTTACTTCACTCTTATACCTGTATCTGTTTATAAGATGTCATAAAGAGTTTACAATGCTCATATCAATTACTTTGTATACATGTGTGTAAGGTCAATAGAAAGAGTAACCCGTGTTTATGATGCATGTAGGAGAGCAAAAAACGTCTGGGCAATGTCCAGTTAATACCGACAGATAAATCAAACATATTTAATAATTAAATATCAACACCTTTGATAGTGACACATTTATGTTACATCTGTAATTTTTTGTCGTCTAAGAATAGATAAATGATTATCAATCTTACCCAAAATAAATACAGCCGACATAAGTGTGTACTTAGGTGCCAGATATGTTGATGTATTTAGCAGTGCAGTATTGTTATTATGATCTAAACAACATAGAAGCATTCTGTAATTGCATTTTTCTCTCTTGTTGGGCGTGTTCGTTTTTAGGATAACGACATATTTTGTCATTGCCAACAACAGTTACTCCGACTGGTCCTGTTCTTTACCACAGTAATTGGAAGTCCTCATTCAGGGGATATACGTGGGGTGCGAACGTAGCTCCCTG
The DNA here is from genome assembly GCA_021292105.1 of Anadara kagoshimensis. NCBI lineage: Eukaryota > Metazoa > Mollusca > Bivalvia > Arcoida > Arcidae > Anadara > Anadara kagoshimensis. The sequence continues at coordinate 17,961,928 of CM037865.1, forward strand.
TAAAAACGGAACTTCAAAACTTCATATTTTACTTTTTCACATGTACCTTGTGGAGCAAAGTGATCAAAAGCGATGGCTTAGGGAGTGCAGCGAGTATCAACCGGATTCGAATCTACTCAAATTCTGGTGTCGTTTGGTTGCCAAATGTCGGCGGTTTACTTTGGGTATTCTAGTTTCTTCTACCATCCATTAACTGACCGCCTTGATATAAGTGAAATACTCGCGACCTGGACATAAAAACCAAGACTGCATTGTCATTTTGTGTCGTGTGTTCTTGTGCATTGACATTTTGTGGCGCGTGTTGTTGTGCATTGTCATTTTGTGGCGCATGTTCTTGAATGTTCTTTTTACAAGTATGCTTTATTTTTCATTTATGATGACAACAAGGGCCTTTATGTAAAATTCATTAAATAACATCCTATCCTGTGTATAGATACATGTAATAACAATAATTAGACATTAGGATGTGCGTAGTTCCTGTAAAGTTAATCAATATAGCACATAGTCATTATCTATTAGGACATACATGACCGACTAAATTAAATTTTAATATTTTAAAAAAATTGATATTTAGGGTTCTTCCTGGTTTAATATTTAATGAATTAAGATTTTTAATTTCACTCTTTATGACAACACTTGACTAAAGCTTTATAAGCACATAAAAGCATTTTAGTTGAATGATTGAGAGTTTTACGTCCCACTGGCAGTCAAGAACATTTAAGTCACAATTATACCGAGATATAAAGCAAAAGCAGGTAAAAATTAACCTTTGCAGACCGCTGATCAGGGCAATGTGCAGGGAGTTTTTTAAGCATGCCACTCCTACAGCTATCGTTGTGCAGGGTATAAGTTTTTAAGGTCACTTTTGAAGGACCATGCGTCTCTCATTTCTGACTATCCAGTTCTTGTCGCTAAAACTTTTGCCAAGTCCTTGGCAGGCCCCGCTGAGCTCGAGGTTCCAGCTGTATTCTTCCACATACGAGCTGAGCTACCGCAGTGGTCCTTTTTTTATTGAAAAACATGTACATTGTAATTGACAAAAATATGACATTATACCTTGACAAAATAAGAAAATATAGATGAAAGAAAACCCTTACTTTGGAAAACATTACTTTGAACAGACACTGAATTTAATGTCAATTTTGACTACAAGGCTTTGATGCAAAGCTATGTGTCCAAATCTACTTACTTGTGGAAATGTTTTGTATATTTCATTCACAAAATTAATGTACTGTAGGTCGGGAAACTGATTTTATCCATTGACCTATTAATGTGCAGTGACCATGTTTAATTAACAGCTTTGATTTGATTACAATTGAGATTCCACGGTTCATTGTTACAGTATTCATTAGTTGACATTAATGTTGCTACAATTTAATACTTTTTATAGGGATTCATATCCTCTTTGATTGTCTACAATAAACACTGGGTTTTAACAATTTTGAATTCATAAAAAAGTGGAATTTCTCAATTTTCTTCCTGATTTATTTAATTTTTGTTTATGACATTTTTATTGCAGTTTATAAAATAAAGTATGGTACATGTTATACCAGTGAAGAACACATATACAGCTTTTCGGGGTCACTAGCTATCCATATCGCGCCTAACCGGTAGCAAAGCTTAGATTCCACTCCGTTAGCTCAATGTTAAATTTTCGACAGGTCTGTACTGCATTTATTCATGCAAGTTATTTGATACGCTAAGGTAGATTTTCAATTTACCTTGTGCACAGTAAGATGTCGAGCTCTATATTAATACTGGTGATATGTTCAACAGTGTGATATTACCTCAGTTCAAAAGTATATAAATTAAAAATCAGTTTTATTGAAAAATACATGGCTTTGCATTGTGTGTGTTGTATATCACAAACCATTTAAACGTATATATCTTAACATCTTGTATTTGAAAGTAGTGCACGTGTGGTAACAATTACGCTAAAAATATTCATTTCCATTTTTTTTTAATTTCAGACGAACAGTTAACATAAACTAGTTGGCGTATAAAGGAGAAAATTCTATCATTGTAATTGCAGAACTATTGGGATTAACAGGCAGGAAAATGGCGGTGTTTATCACGTGATTTGGATGGCTTCCCAGAATGAAGTAATATAATTCATTTTCTATTTAATGGAACAGGGATAGTGTAGTTATGACAAAATCCGTTAAATAACTTGTTGATGTAACGAGTTATCCAGACGTATACGGTTACATCACCTACAAATAGCATTGTCTGATTAATTGGTTGTAGTGTTTTGGCTTGTATTCATTGAATAGAAGAAGTCTGGAGACAACGGGTTGTGTTCTGTGTTTTGTATCTTCATAAGAATTTCTGAGGACAACGGATAATTTTCTGTGTCTTGTTTTATCATAAATTGTGAGGACAACGGATAGTTTTCTTCATTATAAGTTCTGATGACAACGGGTCATTAGCTTATTTCTGAGGACAACGGATAGTTTTCTTCATTATAAGTTCTAGGAAAACGGATAATTTTTCGTTGTTTTCATTACAACAGTATCTCCTCACTTAATGATTACAACTTTTTCTTGGCTTTAAATTAAGTCAAATAGTTGACAATCATATTTCCTTTAAACTACGGAAGCTAAGTTTATAAGTGTGTCTGAGGGATAAGATACTAGTAATGACGTCATCACTTCCTGTGTTCTTGACGGAGTTTGAATCATTTCTGAACAGTATACGTCTATAAATTGTTTTCAAGAGAGGACGCGCATGTCAGTTTGACATTCAAGTTCTCTGGAGTCTGTTTTACCCAAATGAGATTAAGGAATTAGTGGATTAATAAAATAGTTTATTACAATACTCAAAGTGAATCGGAATCTCGTTTATTTGGATTAATTTGGGATTATCTCTTAATTCTAAGTGACAAACCACTTGACAGATTTTAAATAGGATATTACAATGTGATGAAACTCACTTAGTAAGCTGTTTATGTTGTTGAGATTTATGGAAAATTAATTTTAATATGGCAACAATGTCTTCAGTTGCTGTAAGTGCACCTACTAACAATATACCTGATGGAGTTCTGTCAGATAACCCATACTGCTCCACCGAGGAAATATTGCGACTTAGAGAAAAACAAATTGTGAGGAAAAGTATTAAACGCATATCGGAGAAATATGATTCTGTGGAAAACTTTGGACCGTTAACGGAAAATAATGTGAAACAGAAGGGTGATAACGCTTCTGAGAGACCACACATATCGGAGCCCAACAGCATATCACCTACCCACTCATACGGGCGGAGTACGTACGCGGAGGGGATAACGGATCAGGACATTTTGCAGGCAGAAATGTTTTTCAAAAGTCATAAGACTGATGTTCATGTTTGTCAGTGCCTTGCCAATCTGTATTTTGGTAAAGTTATGGATAATAAAGATCACTGGAAATTCTCTATGACAGGAATCCCGGTGTTGGTTCTGGATACGGGTGATCATCACCGGAAACGGAAGTTACAGATCGTGTTAGCAGAAAAGGGAACAGGGTTCATATTGTGGAAAGATGAAATTGATCACTTAACAATGTATAAAGCACCTCATTTGAATTTCCACACACTTCACATTTCAACTGATCACACACGATTGGCCGGTTTTAGTTTCGATGAAACCGCAGCTGCATCGGAATTTTATAACACAATATTGAAACTCACATCAGATCCGGATGATGACCTCATGAAACTCAGTAAATCCAAAAAGAGGTCAAAATCCGAAAAGAAGAAAAACAAAACTAAATACAAACCTCCAAAGAAAACAGAAATATCGACGCCATGTTGTTTTGTTCACGTGACCAAATTAGAAAGAGAGCCTTTGGAATTAACTCCGTCTATAGACAGCCTTCAACAAGAATCTCTGACACAGGACACTAACTCTCTGTCCCCGACTCGTAACGATGGTGACGGCTCGGATGTTTCTAGTCTAGTGGGTAGCAAGCTGACAATTAATAGTGAAGACACAAGTTCCGGTATTTCAGAGGATCACCTTTCTAGTGACCAGTAATTATGTTTCGTATTGTTTAGAGTGGTTATTAAATTTGGTAAGTGAGTCTGATTGGATGAATCTTGAACCCATGATATACTGGAGATTAACCAGTGATTATATTAAGTAAGGGAGTTTGTGATTGGTTGGATCAATGATAATATTAATCATTGGTTTAATAGATTGTTTAATTTTAAAAGTGAATTGACCATTGATTGAATCAATGGTTAAGTTTTGAAGTGAATTGTTCAAAGGTTCTATTTTGAAAGTGAATTAACCATTGGTTGAATCAAAGTGAATTAACCACTGGTTGAATCAATGGTTCTATTTTGAACGTGAGTCTGTGATTGGTTAAAGTGCTCTCATTATTGGTGCTATCACTGTTTTAATTAGCACTTTCTGTATTTACCTGCTTCTACAATGCAACAGTTTACAATGCTTCAGTAGATAGAATCTGTTTATCTGTTCTCATTGTGAGTTTTATTTTATCAAATACTGTTATAAATATTAAAAATATTCAATTAAAACATTATTAATTTTTTTAGATTTCGAAAACATAATCTTTATTAAATCTTGGTAGTATGTGGTGCGTGAATTTGTACAAGTAATTAACTGTTCTTTACTAAGTTGCACTTATGGCAACATTAAAAGTGCTAGTACACGCAGTTGCAATGTCCCAAATAAACATTTCAGACCACACAATCCATTATACTGCCCTACTCTATTTCGAACCATGAACTTGAGCGTGTGTAAAAGACAATACAGAATAACTAGAAATGAGAAAAAGACACAGAGATACCAGATAAAAGACACATGTATTAAAATATCTGATAAAAGTCAAACGTATTCATATGCCTATACGTGAAAATAAGTCCTAATGCATATACTTTGCCTGGTTTTTTCCATGATTAGCAATTTGAATGTACCAATAACATAATATCAATTTTACATAAGAGATAGGTCAGAGTGCAATATTCTATATTACATAGGATGCCATTGTTTCATTTGCTATAGCTAGCAATTACAGGACATATAAACATTTGCAAGTTTTATCTTTTTTCATCTGGTATCCCTGTTCTTGTGTCTAGTGTATCTATTTTCTCTGTTATTACACCTTACACACATTCCTGGAAATTCTTATCTGTTGACGGAAATCTAACATCTTACATTGTGAAATATGCAGATTTCCTGATGAAGAGTAGGCACTTGACTATAACCAGAGCAACCATAAGAGAAATTGATTTCATCAATAACTCATTGACTCGAACTCAGCCCCTAAGCCTAACCTAAAAACAACAACCGTCCGTTCCTAACCATGTACTTTTACATGTCGATTCAAAGGTCCCCCTTACATTGTGAAATATAGAGATTTCTTAGTGATAATTAGGTACATGTACTTGGCTAAAGCCAGGGTAACCATGATGAAAATCGATGTCATCAATAATACCCCTTAACCTAAACTTAAACTTAACCCCGTAACCTTACCCTTAGACATGCATTTAATCATTTTCCCGTTGAATTGAGTAGTTCATGTATACTTGTAGCAAAGCCAAAGGATAGGAGCAGTACAGACGACCTTTGACCGATTTAAGCTGAAGTATTTTTGAAAATTCCAATTAGTTAAAATGATATAAGTGTTCTGGAGTATGTTATAATGGTATATAAATTTCTCATTTCCGACAGACATTGAAATATGTCAAAAATGTGATATATCTCTTATACTGATTGTAAGTACATTCGTACATGTACATAAAGTATACATTACATAACGTCTCCAAGATAATGCGAGTGATTTATCAACGAGTGATGGGTGACGATTGCAATAAAGCAGTCAACGCGATACAAATAAAGAAATATACAAATCATGTCTTAATACAACCTAAAAGCCAAGTCAACATTTTGAAAACTGGCAACTTAAGTTAAACACATGAACCTCCAACAGGGAGGCGAGACCGGGTGCTTCAAATGGGAAAGTATCTCTTGTTAAGCTAGCTGACGAATGCATATAAAACCGGTACAAAATTATATAAAAACAACAATACGCCAAAATTATGTAGACATCGACGTTTGAATATCCATAAAAGATATGTTATTGTTGAAAAAGTGTCACATATCGTGCTTGTAGTATATGACACCGACCAGTAACTGAAGTCGACCATATTGAAAATTCAATGTGTGTTGGGTATGGTTTCAAAGTGGTTCGCCAGTGCACTGTTTTTCAACGTTATATACCTATTTTCAGAGGTTTACTTTGCTTTTTGGATTGTGATTTGAACATGGGCTGATATGTTTGTGTTTGATGTTAAAGCCAATTGTGTTCTGGGCCATTGCTAGATACAATAGAGATCATACATTGGACTAAAGATAAATGTCTTGATATAGTGGAGTAGGATTATCGATTTTTACGTCCCAGTCAAGATTCTTTCATTTACCAGTATATCGAGCTGGTCAGTCTGGGACTTTAGAGAAAAATTGGAGTACCAAGAGAAAACCACCGACCTATGGCAAGCGAACAGACACATTTTCTTACATTAAGATCTGCCCCGAATGGGATTCGATCCTATACGATAAGAGTCACAGTGATCCGTAATCCGGTGCTGTAGCCGACTTGCAATTGGACAGCAAGTTCTTGATAAACATTATGGTGTATTATGCAAAGGATCCTTAAAATATGATATTAATCGACAGATAACCTTAGACAGAAGCAGAATTTATTCAGAATCTTGTTAAGTCTGGATAAAAGTATGTAGTTCACATACAGATGTATAGATGACGTTCTGTCTCTTAACAATCCTAAATTTGGAGACTATGTAAATGTCGTCTATTCTAATGAGTTTGGAATATTTCTCAAGTCCTGACTCATATTTGAACAAATACTTATACCTGATCTATGACGCCCACGAAAGGCTACATTTGAAACTTTATGCTAAACGTGAAGACTTCAATTTTTCTATTGTCACTTTTCCTTTTCTATGCAGTAATATACCTGCTTATGGTGTATTTGTTTCCAAATTATTACGCTATGGTATAGAAGTAGCCGCTATAGCAACTACAGACAGTTAATGGTTTTTATACAGAGGTTGTCACTATAGTAGGTTCTACTATACGTTGTTGAACAACAACTTCAATACTTCATATAACCACAGATGAACGATATATATAGAGCAAAAATTATAAAATATACGTAGACCATATGTAAAGAATTTATCGTGAGTTATGTAATAAGCAAGATATGAAATAAAAATCCAAACAAAATTCTTGTATCATACGAAATAGATATCAACAATCACAAAAACACGACCGATGAGTGTACTGCCAATACCAACAGAATTTGAATTGCACATGAATCCATATGGAATTGCTCATCTTTTGAATTACAAATCGGTAAAGATGTCTAATAGAAGAGGAATGGTCCTGGATTGATTTACACGCGGAATAGTTTGCATGATGTATGTGATTTGAAGATAATTGCTGCCTACTGGGTATTTTATCTTAATGAATTAAAGAAATAAGTGAAGAGGTCAAAACAATAAAGACATTTAAAGGCAGCATGTTTGTCATGCACAGTTCTTCTTGGAAGAAAGTAGTTAAACCTGGTTAAGTTATATCTAAAGCTGGGATTAAAAGAATAAGTAATTTGAAACGGTATAAATCAAACTGTAACATTTTATCAAGCATTATCCTCAAGTAGACAGCAAATTCGCCAAAACGTGCATGTTTATTTCAGACGGTTTAGCCACAGCTTGCCCTTCTGGGTAATGAAGATGCACATACAATTGAGCCTGAGACTTTAATTGATGTCCAAGCTTCGCCCAGGTACATATACAACAAACTTAGCACTCAAGCTGAGTAAGAGTCCGTAGAACCGCTTTAAAAAATCAAATATTTTTCAATAATTTGTTGAACGCAATTATTGCAATATTTATCAGTCAAAGTTAAAAATAATACAAACAAAAGTGCATCAAAAATGTACCGGGAGAATTGTAAGAAGAAGCCAACTCAACGCAAAAAAAAAAAAAAAAAAAAAAACAAACAAAATCAGACATATAATTGCATGGTGATCCCGTGTCTTGTCACTCACTTTAAAATGTTAATAAGTACGCAAAAAATGCAGTTGTGGAACCAACTAACATGCCATGTGCAAATTTCAAATGCATTATTTTAATAAACAATCATAATCAGCACATTACATACAAATCAAATAAACATTTGTTGTCCTGGTACTGTTAATAAAATTCCCATGCGTAAGCATTTTCATCCAAGATGTATTATATATACATCAACCTATATGATATTTGTATATAAAACAAAGTACAAAATAAAGTATTTATTTAGTAAATTTAAATAAATATTAAGTACACAAGTCTGAATGTGATGGGAAATATAAATTAGATAAGAAACATGTACCTGATGGCACTGTGACGATGAAAACTTCAAGTGCATATACAGACGTATAATGATTTATCATCGTAACAGACAGGAATATTAATACTTTGAGATCAGACTTAATTATGACACTAATGATGAAATCAGATTTACTGGCTGTTTCTGGCTATTAGAAAAGTTAAAATTCTTGATATGAGAGTGAAGGACTGATGTGATTAACATTCAAATATACTTTAGAATTTGGCTCATTTCACTTAGTAAATGATAAAAAGAAGCCATATTTAACCAAGAACCTTGGCACAGACGAGAGTTTCCAAATCACTGTGCTAGATACAAGCGAGCTGTTTTACAAGTTGCAATGAAGTATCGAGTACCGAGTCTTCAAAACGCCACATGACATTTGTGCAGCATCCACACATTCCCAGAACAATACTATTTTGAACGATAAAAGGTGCAATTTTTCAGTTGTATGGAAATATTGGCGTGCAAGAACGTGGAGTATCACGTAGTACGCTGCAATTTCGATTGTCCTCTTTATCGATAGTATAAATTACAAACCGGACATAACGATGTAGAACAGGTGTCTTTGTCACACCAATTTAGAAAATACATATGGAATATAACTCTACATGCACCAATTACAAAAAAGCCAACAATGTGCATGTACATATTTGTATATAAAGAATAAAAAAAAATATTTCTCTTTTTTCCTGCTTGTAAAATGAAATATCAAGAGAAAGATGCATTTTATAAATATAGTTGTACTATACTGCAGAAAAATGATTTGCACAATAATTTTAACATTTAGGCTCGCTTTTTCAAATGTGAGTAGAAGACAATTGTGTAAAATACATAGTTAAAAGTGGTGTGTTGTTTGTCTAAAGGGTTAGCAGCAACTGCTTACTGCTTTAAAAGTGAACACAAGCATATGGTGTAAAAATGTAGAAAGCAAGTTGGGAAACCATACTGCATTTAAAAAAGTTTTAACATGGTAAAAAATAAAACAATCATTTAAGTCAAACATATTTTGACAAGATATTAATTAACAAACATTTTCAACATTTTCAGCCCAACACGCTGGTCAACACTTCTGGATCTGAAACATAACCGTGTTTTTTTAACAATGCAACAGATCACATTGTAATAACACAAATACGTATGGACACCGACCACTTTAAAGTAAATAGTCGAATATTTGATAAGAAATGGACTTCCCCAAAAAACATATGTTTCGTTTGAATACACTTGATCAAGATACTCATGTATATTTCAAGAGGGATAACTCTATTACTTACTGTTAGTGAAATACAGCAAAATATGCACTCGAAAACCATAGACGTAGTAACATATCATTGTACGTCTGATTTTGAACATCTTTCTACAAACATCATTTTAATTACACACAGAATGGTCAATGTGATTGGCCATCTATCAGTTGCAATACTGTACTAAATACTAAATTGTTGTTTATTCTTTCATATTCTAAAACCCAACCACGTGATTCTGCTTTACACCTGTTGCATTAAGTCTATGAAAAAACATCATACATTTTGTTACCTTATTTCTAAATACATACAAGAATATTAATTTTGTTCGCTATATGTACATAGTAATACCCGGAAAATGTTTTAACCAATTCCATATTCCTAAAACAATCAGTCACAGCAGTCGTGTACGGAAGCCTGATAGTGAAAGATTTTGAAAACAATTTTCATTTGCATGTATCTTTGTTTGTCACTTGTTTTCTATTCGTTATCTGACAGTCACCACTTGTCGTCATGAAAACTGCATTTTGTGTGTTTGCAAACGTTCCAATACTGGACAATTCAGGTAAGAGTTACAGTACATATCTAGACCTGTCGAAAGCTTAACGCTGAGCGTACGAAATGGAGCCTGAGCTCGGCTGGCGAGTGGCTAAGATTTGAATAGCTAATGACCGAAAGGGTGCCAAGAAAATACCAGAGGATCCGAAATAAGGTCTCGATTAGGCTTTTTCTTAGTGTTAAACTTTCGACAGGTCCATGCTGCCTTCAGAAGTCATTTAACACATGTAAAAGCAATTGGTGTAAATAAAAATTCAATTGTCTATGTTGTTTTTTCAGTTATTACGTGTAATGTTCACATGATAAAGAAATATGAATTTTAAAGAACCTAAATAAAAACCTTTTAATCGTTCATCTACAAACAGCTTTATCTATTACCGTTTAAGTCAACTTAACAATGACAAAATACTGATCTAAGGGAGATAACTACGTTTTTATTGCTATCAGACACGAAATAATACTATAGAACAAAACGTATTTAAAGTTTTCAATAAATAATAATAAATATTTATTCAATTTATGGTATTGATGAGCTATCATCTCGATCAAGTTTTCAAACAAAGTTTAATTAGTGTTAACACCTTAGCTTTTCAAATCTTTACTGAGGCACATAGGCCACTGCACAAACTGAAATCCTGATATACACTAGTGTTTTAGTCAAATTTGATAAGATTTTTTCTTTATTTTAACAATTTAACACCTTAGTTTTTCCAGGTCTAAATATTCATAAAGATTTAAAATGTTTTTAAATATTCATTTATTTTTTTAGTAATTCGGATTAGTTGTGTAAAATATTGCATAATTGTCACGAATATTGGAGATTCCGAGGAGCAAATAAGAAAAATACGACTCCGTGATGTGGTTCCCGCCACATTATAACAAGTAAGGTTATATAATGTGTATTGTTTTACATAAGTATGTATTTAAATTTATGAAACTTGTTTTATCGATATATGTGATCACTTATCCCAAAATTAAATCTGATAATTGCAAGTACACAAAAGGTTTTACAATGACCGACTAGATAGAAACCTCCAATCAAACCCACTAATCTATTGATTTATATATATATATATATATATTATATATATATATATATATATATATATATATATATGTATGTATGTATGTATGTATGTAGTATGTATGTATGTATGTATAATTATTATCTGTGATCACAGCTTCTCCCACCATTAATGTTCAATGCTTGCTCTGGAAGAACCTAGCACTAGAAAGCTAGTCAGTCCGCTTGCAAAGGTCAGTCGTTTTCTTCAGGTACTCCGGCTTTCTCCAACAGTTTTGAACTGACAGCTTCAATATAACTGAAAGATTCTTGACTGGGGCGTTATACTACATTACTATACTATTATATATCGTTTGTCCTTGTTGACCAGACATTATTCGGAACACTGGAACATTTAGAATATGGTACGCAAGCGTTTTCATTAGTTTATTATCATTATTTTACATATACCAGTTTTAATTTGCAGTTTCGGAATACATTTCCTCATCAGTAGTGCTTGGACCAAAATTATGAAACCAATATTATATCTGAGTTATATAGTTACTGAGAGATAAGTGTTGAACTATTTTGACTTGTTATATTCCTAATAAAACAATCAATCAACTATTCTCTGGTATGATTGTTAGCAATAAAGTCGTCTGTTTTGTTCTTTTCATACGTTGCGTGATCATTGTTCGCCGTCTATCTAACGCTGTGCTAGACAAGTTACCATTACGCTTGCTGAACGTGGTTTATTACGGACATTCCCGTTTTCTCCATCATCGAATAACACATTGCTTCTATATGTACATGTAAGTGAAGGAAACTTTATTACTCCATTCTACACTATTACAAGGCTGTTAATTTTTGTATTGCATCTAGAGAATGCATATATATGTTGTGCGTACATGGATATTAATTTTGGATTTCGGGAGATGACGATTAAATTAGCAATTGTTATACCAATATTGTCTATAGACAATGTCATTATATATAGCTACCAAGTATGATATTATATGAAATATAATATATGTGCTTAGATTGAAGCTTTAATCCAATGTGTTCCGAGACACTGAGGGTAATCATCTTTTGCCTGCATGTATAAGGATGGGATTACAAAATGTCAATTCAAAATTATCCGCACAAGAAAAGCTTCACTTTGCTCGAACACTTTAATTTCCGCCTATAGGAAATATACTCTGTAATAATATGCAAGTTAGATTGATGTTTTAAGCCCATGTGTTCCCAGGTACTCAGGGTAAGCACAGTTGGGAGTGAAATTGACAGACGATGCCGGTATTAACAATTGCTAATTTATTCGTAAGATGCAATAAAAAGGATGTTTTAGATTATTATAAATGAAAAATATATATTCGAAAGCTGGATAAGTAACGGTTACATGTATTTATTCTATGTTGAACTCTGCAGTGTTGAATAGGTAACGTCCTTGAGGTACCCCCGTTACTATTAAATGTAAATGCTACGGTTTTCTTTTGAGTTGGTCATATATTAAACAAATTGGCATAAGTAGAGTTGAGTTGAGTAATGGTGTTTAATGGTGTGTGCGCTGATGGCATTATACAGCAGGGTTCTTTTGCATGCCAAGCCCACCGTGACACGGGACCTCGTTTATTTTAAGTTTCCATCCGAAAGAACCGTGGCTTTCATTTCGTAATGCCGAGTGCTTGGCGAAAGAACAGTCACTACCCACCTTCAAGTCTTGGGTCAGACCCGGACGGGGATCAAACCTACGACCTCCCACTTACGGAGCGAGCACTCTACCAATTGAGCTACCGCAGTGGTGGCATAAGTATAGTTTGGCTTAGTAAATAGCTATAAAACCAATGTTGCTAAGTTAGCATTCAATTGGCATACTTTCAAAATGTACAAGAAGGCAATGTAAACGCTCAAAAGCCTTGCCTGAACAAGTTTGCTGATGTTTTATTCATGCTGAACGTTATGTCTAATTTATTGCTCTAATGATGAAACAATTATTTTGCTGTTTTGTACCTGCATGCATTTTACCATTGAACTGTCTAGAAATGGCGTTTACAGTGCTATAACTTCCATTGCCGTGCAAAACAAACTGAATAATGCGCGTTTAAAACTTTAAAACACTATCGTGTACGACATGCATTTCCAATCGCTGAAACAGCCGTCACGCGTATAGCCGCAAGAAAGAGATAGGTGACGTCACATTAGCAATGACATTTATACTCCTATAACTGCAATCTTGTCTTAAACAAAGTTTAAAACATTAAAGCATCACAAATGTAAATATATATGGTTAGAAGGTCATTCAAATACCTCTGTTATAAATGTGACTGCTTGATTTATTATGTAACAAGTGTTTTATGGGGTTCAAATCAAAGTGTTTGTAGAGATCTGACACAATTGTTCTGCTGAAAATGTCACTTTTACGGACTAGACTGCTTATTAGCTGGCCATTCAAACCCCTTTTTCTAATTAATTGGGTATGGTTTATATAAGTAATGCATTATGAGGTTCAAATCAGTTTTTGTGAACATCTAAATGTTTATTGTCTTGCTGAATTCATGTATCACTTTTACCAATCTGTGGTTAGAAGGTCATTCAAGTTCCCTTGCAACTAACTAATAGAATTTGATCTGATCTTTTTGAAAATAGCTACTAGTTTTACAATGCGAGGCGCAGCGTGAGGCATAAATCAAAGCATTGGCAGAGATCTTTGGCGACAAACAAAGTCTAATTATCACAAATTGTCAAAGGTACTGCACATGTTAAATTTACATAACTGTCCGTCGCCATGGTGACCAGAGATATTGTTTTCAGTTTAGCCGTGTCAATATTGATTCTGAAGGAATGTCGATACCTTTCTTGTATCATGTCATAATGAAATAATTATTAGACATGGAAATCATTCCACTGTTGATCCGTGTAATTACTGGCTGTAAAAATCCTCAGGGAAATCATATTTTATTTATCTTGTATACAAAGCAATAAAAAGACAATTAGTAACCGAGTGATTTGCGGGGTACTTTGAGGGATAAAATAAATCGCATTTGGGATGGGTCTTCGAAATACAACATGTACATTCATGTAAGGATGTTTAGGGCCAAGTTAAGTATAATATTATAAAATGGAGATCCAAGATTGATTCCCTGATTGAATGGGATTTTAACCCCACCAGTCAGTCAATAATATTTCCCTTATATCGTGACGTTACCAGCTATAGGTGAAGTGACAGTAATGTTGGCTTTTGCCGTGCGCAGAATGTGTTCTCTAATGTGCAACGCCTGTCTGAACACGGGACATGTTTTTTTTATCCCGGGTTATGTTTCTAAATGCCGAGTGCTTGGCGAAAGAACATGCACGACCTATTTCCATGTCTTGTTCAGACCCGGTAGGGGATTAAACCCCGAACTCCTATATACACGAACGAAACGAGCATTCTTCTAATTTGCAACCTACATGCAGCTACCGCAAGAGGTGAAGAGCCTAATACACTGAAGAAGCTTTTTGGACCGGACCTAATATTGTATACGCAAAAAACGACAGGAAAGTGTGTTTGTACATGTACAGTAAAACCTCGATTCATCGCCACCATTTGTTCAGTCAAATTTTGGCGTTATGAAGGGGGTTGACGATAAATTACGCGAGGCGGCTAAATAATAACATAAACAAAATGGATTTTGGGACTTCAAAATAGTGTTGCGATAAGCAAGGTGGCAAAGTTATCGAGGGACATTATAAAGAGGTTTTACCGTATGTTGTGTTCAGAATATACTCATATATGTACATTGGCGAATGTTTTGTTTGTCCCATATATGGTATATTTATTGATTTCGAAAAAAATAGAAATTTTTTAGATATTATGTAACTGGCATTGACTTTTTAAATTATTTTTTTAACACAGTCTGTCGTTATACGACCAAATAACAACAGTAACCAACAAACCCTCCCTCACACTTTTACCATCGATCTGCAATTTATTAAATCCTGTGTAGTCTTTACAAAAATGCAGTTCCTAAACATTAATTAAATGATACATCACTTATACAGCAAAGTAATAGAAAGTGTAAATAGATATATAAATAAAAATATGTCATGTTAAGCTGATCAAATAAAATCTGTCACTTCAATCAGGGTAGTCAAGTTGATCAAACACCAATAAACACATAATGTCTATATAAATCCTGTGAAACCTAATAAACTAACCTAACATTTAATATTTACCTAAAATTTAATTTTACTACTACGCATACAGACACTGTTTTCAATAAGATATAGGTTCTGAATGGGAGGATTTTATATCATGTACTATATATTATCAATAATACCTTGGAATCAATTATTTTCGAGGTGTCAATGTGTCCATGGTGTTTTGCAAAATACCATTTCGTTTGAGGTGAGTTTAAAGTATATATTATTTCGTAAATATGTAAATTCGTGGGATAGGTATTCCACGAAGACTAAGAAAAAACGGGATGTCTCGGAAATTAATGATTTCGGAGCATATGTTAGTTTGGTAATCTAATATTTTCAAAGGTTTATTATAAAATAAGAAATACTTAAAAACTAAGATATCAGTAGGCAATAATTGTTTTTTTTTGTCAGAAATATACATTTGTCTAAATTTTCTGCCAGTAAAAATTTGAAATTCCTCTTAAACTAAGGTATACTCCATCATTTAAAGTATCCCTTAGCTTAATTTGGTAAAATGTATTTTAGTCCTTTGGATATTTTTCAAACCCTTGAACAAATTGGTTTTAATATGTTGGTCCAAGCACACGGCTGATGAGAAATTGTATTCCGAAACGACCGTCTAGTGCTTTTTAATTAACAACGGTATAATAAGTAATTACGCATTACAAGGTTAAATGTGATGGTGTAAACATGCCTTTTATTGACCATGTATCTTGTTTTGGCTATAGATATTGTTCTGTAATTGGGGCCCTCATTAAAACAGTGCATGCATCTACATTTTTGGGATTGGCTAAGGTTTGAGTGAAAGCAGTTTTAATAGCAAAATGCTTGAATTCAAACAGAATAACACATATAAATAAATTTTCAAGATAAACATGAGCACAGATTGATCATGAAAAGAATCCCTAACAAACCCTACATAAAAATTTTAATTAAACTTGTTAAAATTATAAATAATTGATTTTTCCATTATTATAAAACACATCATCATAATAGGAACTATCATTAAAATACCTAAGCCTTTACTTCTATATAGCGGGTCTTTGTTTGACAGCGATTTTATTAGACATTTCACTTTACAAATTATCTATTTAAGTATAAACTAAGCTGTTTAGTCTTCAGGATATACAAAGTTGAGTTATGAGGTATGTTTGTGTAAGTAGTTTAACGTGATTTTTTTCTACTTTATTTTTCAAAAAGTGATTTATTGTATTTTTAGTTATGTGGTTCTATGAAGGAGCTCAATAATGTCTTGTACTTTTGTCAATGAAATTTTGAAATGTCTTTACAAATCTATCAGAAATAAGTAAGTGGCAAAAGAGAAATCTTTGCAATCGAAATGCTTTTACTGAAATACTTCTTTGCATCTCAGAATACCAGGAGATATATAGGGGGTTATTGTTCAGGTATCTATATATATATGGGTTTGCACCGGCTATCTATGGGATAGCAGGGAGGAAACCCATAGATAGCTAATTTAACTAGAATACCTGCAGATATCGAGAGATATGGTCAAGCAGCCAGCTATATATCCTAGGGTTTGCTGATTTCGCATTAATTGGCGTGACATACAGCTGCTATCTATCTCTCCACAACTTTTCGGCCTATACACATCTTGGCCAGTAGGTAGCGCAGTTTCGTCTCCATTTTGTTAGCTTGGTGATGACTGAACCTTAATTTCCGACAGTCCTGTATACTGTATTGCAGTATTTATTCACAGTTATGAGTCTCATTTTTCATAAATATCGATTAAATTGGATATGATCTTTTAACTTAATCACAGCATGTCAAAATTCTAACTCTTTTCATATCTTTTGATCGAGTTAATTTTTTCAAAAGTACCAAGTGGAACACCATTTCATAGATAATTAGATTATAACTATCGCCACGGTTTTAAAGTCATACACGATGCATTGATAAATGACTATAAATCAAAATTCGACAAATTTAATATTTTTATATTTTAGTAAGAAAAAACGGCCATAATAACTATATACATGTATTATGAATTACCCGGCCTTTTTGAGACCCAATCGTTATTGATAAAATATTCAGCAGATTTCCCAATTTCCCGTTTGTGAGCCCTAACCAATAAAATCGTTATTGACAAAAATAAGCAACTTTAAGATTTTTGTATATTTAAAATTTTGAAAAATGGTCATTAATCAAACTACTTTCATATTTTATCAATTTTCCTTTTCTGAGCCCCAATCAGTAAAATCGTTATTGACAGATAGAATATTACAAAATCCGTTAACAGTCATTAATAATGATCAGACTAAAGTTGATGTCAAAATCTCTACACTTTCTCTACTGATAAAACAGCTAGGAGAGATATCTAGACGTAAAACGTTACCGTCTGAGAAAAATAATAACATTTTATCAACTAAAAAACTATGAAGTGCATTGTTTAAATAATGTATTGTAATCTACAACCAGAGTGGTGTTTTCACAACAAAAGTTAATGTCGTGTGCATTAAATGTTTGGAGGTTGAAAGTGAATACATTACTATCTTAGAAAAATAGTAACTTTCTTTCAACTCTAAGAAAAACTTTGAAACGCATTGTTTAAATTGCATATTGTAATCTACAACCGGTATGCTATTTTTATCTTGGAATTTAAAACAAAATGCGGATGATACCGGTAAGAGTTAATACATTGCCGTCTAATGAGAAAAATAGCAAGGTTGCTTTTTTCAACTGCAAGAAAAAACAACGTTGAAGTGCATTGTTTAAATATAATAATTTTCAACCGATGTGGTGTTTCACGCAACAAAAATGAATATAATGTGTATTGATACCACGTTACAAAACTGGAAATACCACCATGTTTTATATTTATATTATTAGAATTAAACAATATACGTTATAATGTTTGAAGGATAAAGAGTTAATACTGTGTTTTAAATTGGAAATGCCATTTCAGAGTCGCTACGATTTTATGTGTTTTCCATTGTTTAATGCAGGCCTTCTACATTCTAAATGATTAACATACATCATTAACTTTCAGGAACAGTGATTTATAACTGCCATGTTATCGTAAAAGATGATAAATTAGTTCTTTTATTTAATAACATATTAAAAACTTCATTTTCTTCTGTTATTTAGAGAAAGGGATATGCCAAAGAGGGACATAAAGTTAAAGCGTTTGAATTATGGGAAAAAGCTTTTTTTCAATAATGATGAACAAATGGATGATAAGCGAAAGAAAGCACAGAAAAATAAGGTAAATTCAGAACTTCCGGCTTTAACTCCTAAAATTCCAAAAGATACCTCCAATATAACGCATAACGGAATGATAGACAAAAATGATTTACCGCCAATACAACGACATAACACTGAACGGACTCAGATTATTGAAACTTTTAGGGAACAGAAAAAATGGAGAATATGTGAAGAGTGTAGCAATATCGCTAAATATACAAACAATTCTTTCATTAAGAAACAATTGAAGAAACGGAAGAACATTGGGGATGTTACGTTAGAGGATAGATGTGTTATCTGTGACAAGAACGAGGCTTCAATAACGGAAGTCAATCACAATCAAGACAACGCTTTGTTGTCACTTCTGTATCCAAGAGACTTTTATGATCAGTATTCACGAGAAGAGAAAACCGGTGAAAGTTTTCTTAACAGAACAAGAGAAAGCCTACTTAATAGAACAGACGAATCTCTGTTTCCCAGAACTAAAACTGGCACCAATACTCAAATAACGCAATTAGCTCCTGTGAAACAACCATCGCTACCGTCAAAAGTTCAAAACATTCCGGATATTCCTGCAAAACCTACTTTCGTAAATGGTAACAGCACATTAAATGTTCACAACAATAATAATAATGTGCTAGAAAATAGGAATTATCCAACACAGAAGAAAGAGTTCCATCAAAGTTGTGGAAAAAGCAATCACAATGACTACCACAGTACGCCATCTATATCCCGGATCTCTAGTGACGAGTTTGCAGCATTGTACAGACGACAGGGATTCCGAGGATGGAAGCTACAAAAGGACAAGCTACTTTATCCACCAGAGGCAGAACTTACTTTCCATCAAGGTATTGGCTATAATTTTAACGAACATGTTGTAACGGCTTCTTCAGTCAAACGTGATACCTTAAGCTTCTTTACCTCAAATGATATCAAAGTAACCGACAAGATGAATATCTGCAAGCAAACTGCAAATTGTAAGCTTGTTTGTTTAAATTATAACGATGTATTTGTTAGGGGTCTGGTCTATTCAGTTTTCATTGTGACCGACACGATGAATATGTCCAAACAAACCAGAGTTTATAATTGTTTTTGTTTAAATAATTTTAAGTTATGTATTTGTCCATTCAGATTTAAAAGTGACTGACTAAATGAATATCGGAGATGGTAAGCTATTTGGTGTACATTATCATCTTTAGTTATGGTTTTCGTAAGTGGGTGCTTGTATGGGTTCGAACCCCTACATGTTCTGACTCAAGACTTGAAAGTGGGAAGTGATTGTTTTTTCTCCAAGCACTCGGCATTGCAAAATGAAATGCACGGTTCTTTCGAGTGGGAAGTTAAAATAACGAGGTCCCGTATCACGGCTTGCGTGTCATGATAAAGAACCCTGCTGTATAATGCCATCAGCGCTACACTCAAGAAAAATTTCTGCACCTTCGTCTATAGATGGCGACGTCTCAATATAAGTGAAATATTCTTGACTGGGACGTTAAACACCATTACTCAACTATGACTTTTGTCGGAGCCTTTTTTAATAATAATATTTATCTAGTTTGTTTTGGCGGGTTTCGTTTGGTTGTCTTGACTGTTTTAAGTGTACATGCAGCTATCATTCATCATCAGTATGACGGTAACATATATAAACAATGTTAATAAATAATGTCGTGTACTTGAACACAATCCATATACAGTACAGAAATGTCGAATTTTTAACTCTTAAGCTAATGAAAACGAGTCAAAGAGTGTTTGCTAAGAACCGGTAAACTGCAGAAAGATAAAAACCATCTGGCTAGATATAGCTAACAAAGAGCCGAGATGAGAGCTGACGATCTAACACTAATTCGTTATTTTACAATTAAGCTTTGGACACGTCTGTATAAATTTTACATTTTGATTTATGTCATTCTACTTCATGTCAGTTTCATCATTATGAAGTACGAATGGTGAGGTTTTTATTGCCTTATCAAACACAATCCTGTAGTTGGCTGATAATCTCTGGAACGAACACATTTTGGATTTTTACACCAATAAATAACTAAAGTTTTAAATATCACATTTGTCATTTGTTCTGTTAACTATATGGATAGATTTATTGATGCCTTAATCATTTTATTCAAAATGCATGTGGTTCTCTGTTATACATATGAAAATTGATTCTATACTGAACCTGGTTTATTATTCCACATTGACACAAACTCATATGGCAATAATACAGAAAATGTGATATTAACATGGCAGATAATTAATAAGTAGAATTAATTATTTAAGTCCAATCTACCTTTCCATGAAAACAAAAAGCAATGGCAAAGTTTCTTAGTAAGAGATCCAGAGCTAACACTGAGCACCTTTATTCACATACCGCGTGTGAGTCAAGTACAAAACTATTTTGGAAGACACTGCTGGTGTTCCTTTTATGTCGGACTAAAACAAAATGATAGTTATCCATGATGTTGTTCATGTTGCAAGATCGTATCTTCCTGTCTCTATATGAATCTTCCTGTCTCTATACGAATATGTCCACTTCTTAATTTTGTCAAATAACTAACATTAAAATTCACAATTGAATTAAAAGTAATGTGTAATACCGTATGTATAAAGTTAGATGTTTGTTTTTCAGGATTTCCAGGTACAAATACATCATACACGGTCAACAGTTTGGGACTCCATTTTGATATTCCAGAACCTCGTAACACTGGCCGTACAACAATGCGACAAATACGACCGAACAATAGCACTAAACCAAAGACAATCTTACCACCAATCAAAACAGCGCAATCATGGTCAGGATATTCTGGACGACTGACAATGTAAACCTCAATGATCATGCAATATTTCTTTTCTGTGTTGATGAAGTATTTTCTGCTATTTGCAATCATAGTATTACTATTTTTGCAATAAGGATACAACAGGTTATAAGAGACCTTTTGACAAAGTAAATTTTTATTTTATCACAAATGATATTCCCTGAAAAAAGAAAACTTGTTTGCTTTTTGGAGCGAACTGGCTGATGTACGACATTTTCAGTTTACAATGACGACCAACAAGAAGAGCAACTGTGCATGTTGATACCTCGATCCTGTATAACAATTATTAGAACAGAATAAATATGGTTTTGTCCATTCAACTCACATCATTTCATATGTGGTCTATGCAATAGTTTTGCACATTACTGGCAGCTTTCTCTTCAAACCCGTACAAATTTGGTCATTCTTTTCATCACTATACACCCAGAATGTGGACGCAATCAAACCTTACCAGTGTACAGCCATAAAACCCACTACATGTAGTATGTGAAGTTTATTATGCAGAACCAGTCCCATATTCCTGGTTTAAAACATTCACAATTGTTATCGTAAGATCGGATCTTTATATTGTTACTATGCAATTCACAAACATTGTTCCTTGTGGCATACATAATGTTGATATTGTACAACACAAGTGACGTAATCCGTAATCAAATAATAAAGTGGTATTACTAATTATAAACTGGTGTTATCGTTACCAATTATATAGTGTTATTACAAATTATAAAGTGACGTTGCCAATTTTAATGCAAATATAAGAAGGACTACCATATGGCCCCCCCCACAACAATTTTAGTTTTGACTGATATGGATAATCAAGCCATTTTGACAATTTCTGTGAAAAATATTTTTTAATTATCTTTCATAAAATTTATCTAGCGGGGGTTGCATAATGAAGTCCTACCAAACTATATATTGTGATATATTGGATTATTTTTAACTGTTTTGGATTTATTAAGGGATGGTCACAACAAAATCACTTTATATGTTAAGTATGTTTTTGGTTATACTGTGTTATACTGTTTACAAACCCGAGTTAAGTTTGTTTCGGGGATGACGAGAGTGCAGAATAATGCCTCGCAAAGGTGGTTGACTTTTAATTTGTTTTTAAAATAATGTGTTCAGGTTATATGGGGAAAGAAAAAAAAAGCATTTCTTATTGATGTTATATTTATATATGTATACACTAAATGTTTAAATTGTTTTACTGTTAATAAAGTTAGTTATAAAAGATCTTGTTGTTTCTACAGAATTTACCTGCTTATTTCTGTGGCCTGCAATGTGAGTAGCAAAGATAAAGCGAAGTTCAGGCGTTGCTTACCCAGGCTTCCGGAGCACCAAGCCTCACTTCCCTGGTTGAAGTTCGTGTGTTTATCTTTATTTGCCTCTTTTCAAATGTTTTACTTTATTTTTTGGGATTATGATTTGGACATAGACCGGTATGTTTGTGTATGATTGATGTACATAAGGGTTTTGTGCTAGTGCATTGTTTATAGGAATTCACTTGTGACTAGTTCTGGTATATCATTTCATAAAGGTTTTGGTGTCACAGACTATGGTTATGATGCCTCTGTATCTTAAGAATAACCCTGTATATACATGTATTTGACGTTGCACAGTTCCATGTTCATTTTATGCTTAATTTTGATTACACACGTGGACGATGCAGCTAGCTAAACAGTGGGTGCTTACTCTTCCGGAGCATCCGGCCTCACTTCCATGGTGGAAGTTCTAGTGTTTATCTACATGCATTGCAATAAATATGTCAATGTGTTTGCATTTCTAGAAAAACGTCCGCATTTTTTATAAGCCATTTTCTAAGAACGGCACAAAACAAATTATATGAACTCAAAAACCAAATATTTCGCTTGACGCATAACATTTGATTTTAAGCACTGTAAATGCATATTAATATTGAAAATTGTTTTAGGAAGAATAATTTTGTTTGGCCATTCAGAGTTTGAAATGGCCAATATTGATTAAAAGTAACCGTATCAAAGTACCGCGATGGTAACCGGAATCTGACCGTTGTTTATGCAATAAACTTTAGCATAGGTGACATTGGCTGAGTTAGTTGATTTGAGGTTATTTACATTTAATCGCAAGGTTGTTTTGATTTACAACAAAAACATTTCATGGCAATTATTTCAGATCAATTTGAGTTACAGTACAGACCCATCGAAAGTTTAGTTGATGTTAGTGTCCGAGATTTGGAGATCTAGTGGCCGAAAAGGTGCTGACAGATAGATAGTATACAGTCCAACCTGCCTTAAAGGGCATCTCTATATAAAGACCACCTGCTTATAAAGGCCAGTAGAATTGTATCCCAATTGCTCTGTATTCATATTATTTGAACCTGTATATAAAGGCCACTTGTCCATAAATATTAAAGGCCACTTTTACTGGTTCCCTTGGATGGCCTTTATAGTCAGATTGGACTGTATGTA
This sequence comes from Anadara kagoshimensis, assembly GCA_021292105.1. Taxonomy (NCBI): domain Eukaryota; kingdom Metazoa; phylum Mollusca; class Bivalvia; order Arcoida; family Arcidae; genus Anadara; species Anadara kagoshimensis. Next base: position 17,985,771 of record CM037865.1, read on the forward strand.
AAAAAAACTTTCGAGCTATAGCCAACGAGGAACCGAAATGAGCTTCTGATTCTGCTCTAATTCGTCAGTTTAGCGTTAAACTTTCGGCAGGACTGTACTGTACTTCTTTGTTAATGTTTGCTACAGTTTAAAATTAATTTGTTGTTTATGAATGTTGGTATATCTTATTATGTATAATATTCATTTAAAAATAAAACTGTCGTTTTAAATTTAATTTAAAATTCAAATGATATGGCAATATTTTTATATTCAAAACTAATATTTGTAAGAGAATCACCAATAATGAAGTAACAAGGTAAGTTAATTTATGAACCGTGTTATGCAAATTTGAATCACTTTACCGGTTGTCTTAAATCGGGGTAGAATAATAACACGGACATTCTAGATTTAACAAACACTGAATTCATTCACAAACAACAAATAGGTTCCTATATGTAGTCATACTTTAAGAAAATATTTTGACAGTTCATGATTCATGGTTCATATAAAACATGTACACACTGTACAAACTTGTCAAAAAGTTTAACACTGAGCTAACGAAGAAGATTCAAAGTTCGGTTCCCGAGTGCCTGAGATATGGAGAGGTTGTTACCGAAAAGCTGCTTAGAGAACAGATAGCAGCTGAACAAAAGCCGTCGCATTATAGTTAACGGGGAACCGAACTTAGCTTCCGATTTGGCATCAATTCGTTAGCTAAGTGTTTAACTTTCGACAGGTGTGTACTGTACATGTGTTTTTGTTGACACAAACATACGTTAAATCTGTTTCTTTCATTGTATACGATATAAAGTTAAAAGGAAGCGGTTTGTTAAATATTTCTTAAATCTATAAATAGAAAATCTATTGATTAAGAACTGTATTGGGGTAGAGAATTAAGCCAGATTGAACATGAATTTAAAATGAAGTTAACCATAAGACGATGTAGTAGTAGTAACTTCGCTATTATATGTACTTGAGTGGTAAAATGAGTAGTTATCGACTTCTGTATAAGTATTACTTTTATATGATCAACCATTTTATCGATTTTTCAAAATCACAGATTCCAGTTATTCAATATTTTCGATCCGGCAATACGGATACGTATATATAAATAGACATGGAATGAAATGGTGAATGGATTAAAAAGTAAAAGTAATGAAAATGAAACGCCGAGTAAGTACACACGTATATTGAGCTCTTTCTCTCTCCCCTTTCTCTCTCTCTCTCTCTCTCTCACACACACACACACACACACACACACACACACACACACACACACGGCATTTCAACATTTTTCTATCAATCTATCAATTTCGAATATGTTTATTAAAAGAAAATATCAGACGAATTTTAACCCATTCAAAACATTTCTATGTTGTAAGAAGACATTTTAACATAAAACCCCCCATAAACTAGAATGCAGTTGTTTTTTTAAACTAACGTTCGAAACAAAAAGCCTCTTGATTTTGCTAGTTTATTGAATATTTTAAGTATATTCAAATGCTGACAAAATTATAAATATTATTTACGTTTGTATCAATGAATTATTTTTAAAAACGAACTTATAAAATGTAAGAATTTAAACTATCAAACAAACAACAGTTTTATTTATATTTTAATTATAAGCTGTTTATACTTACAAATACATAAACATGTTAAATGTATTCAACTTGACTTTAATTTACTTAATCTTTTAAGACGATTTTGGGGATACGCATTGATCTTACCCACCCAGATATTAATCCGTTTAGCAAATTTTAACAGTTTAATTGCAGACTATTGCAGTGTTTTGGGTATTCAAAAGTTGAGGTAAAGAATAAAATGTCAAACTTAATTGGCCTTTATAAGTAAAAGCAATCGAGTGTAACAACGGAATACATTATATATTTTTGTTACTCTCAATAACTAAACTTCATGTGACAGTACAATTTAAAACATTTAAATGCATGAAATCGACAGATTGGACAATTGAATCGTTAGTGGGCAGATAATTTTGCATTACTGTACATGTATGTTACAGATCCAAATCATTCTCTAACTAAGATTTTCCTTCCCTAAAAGAATATTAATAATTTTTTATTATTTTTCAAGATATTTGTGAATTTTCAGTTCCATAGAGAATTGCCAACATTGGCTAAATTTAAGTTGAAAAAAATCTCAGCTAAGAAATGATTGTGAAACCGGGGCGAAGTGTTTCAAGTCCACTTCAATCGGGCTTAGAATTTTGCCTGTTTATACTCCCAAGAATAAAAAAGGGTCTGTCAAATAAGAATTTTCATACCAGTGGACACGAAATGTTTCAGAAATATCTTAATCTTTTGACATTATCTCAAAACTTTGGTAAAAGATAAATAAATGTTTCCAAAATCCATGCGGGAGATGCATCGCTTCGTTAATTTTTTTTTCAATCATAATTGTAAACTATAAATAACGGATATCATAAGTCAACCATAATTCATAACTATGAGTAGACAAATTTTTCGTTATGGTGTAGTACACGCCTGTCGAAAATTTAGCAATGAAATAACCAATAAGAAGGCGAAGATCGGCTGATCGATGCATGACGAGAGGCCGAGACATGAAACTAGCGACTAAAAGCTGCTGAAAGATTGCAGTTGTCGAAAAGTTGTAAAGATGTAGCTAACGAGGAATCTGGATGATCTGCCGATATGACACTTATTCGTTGGTTATTTAAGTGTTAAACTTTCGACAGGTATGTACGGTACAAAATAAATATTTTGACGGACAATTTATCAAAGGGATTCAAACATGGTGACGGCTTTCTGTCTAAGATCACTGACTCTAAACTTTACGGATCGCCGTTTTCAAACCGTAAAAATAATTTATTTAAACTTTAAATTAAAATTTTTATACCTGTGTGATTCAAAACAATTTTTTTAAAGTTTGGCATCGCCGTTTTGTTGACCTATCAACAAAAAACATTTTGTCTTGTTTTGAAATTTAAGCCGTGTGTATTGGCAATTCATATGAATATAGGCAAACAAGATTGACCTGTCTGCTTAACCTCTAATTAAAATATTATCACGGACCAGTTCATTTTTGTATAGATTATACAGGTTTTACATCCTGTGCATCATGGGAAACATGCATTGCTTATACATTAACTGGGAATCCTTACACAACCTATGTATTGGATGGATCATCGTTTATGAATGTTCCTAATGAAAGGTCAAGCAGACAGGTCATTGTTGTTTGTCTATAGTATATAATACGATATCATATCATTCGACTTATTCAGGTTGAGTGACAAGTTTTCCTTCTGCCAAGTAAAGATCAATCTTAAAGATTGATAGAGTTCAGATTATTTTAACTTCCAATAACATAAATAGCACAAATATGCCTTAATCATGATCAATTGTTATGTGTATTCCTATTGTCATTAGCATTCATTAGACAATTATATTAAGGATAATTTAAAACAAACTGGATCATTTCCTGATTGTTCGGAAAACACTTTGGACATATATTTAAGAAGGTGAGAATTTATTTTTCTCTATAGGCCCATAAGGTTTGAGTGTTTTAAAAAATTGCTATATATTTAGAAATTTGATGAGCATTTATTTATATGAAATCACCGTAAGATAAGTTATGCTCTCTCATGCAAATTATTTCCCAGCTAAATTTTTATAAATACATTTCGGTCCTTTGGATATTTTTTCAAACCCTTAAGAATTGGTTTCACAATTTGCAGCCTGACAACTACTGATAAGGAACTTTATTATTGCCATAATATGTAATGATAATTAAATTCTGGAACATTTTGTGTAAAATTTGACAGATTCGGCAGGCATGCTATAAACACCTTGTAAACAATAACGTGACACTTTAAACAATATCAACAACAAATAAAATATTAAATTAAATTTGCAAACCATATACGTAGTTAAAACTATAAAGAATTCCTAATATCACCATTTGAGTATTTTTCATACTTTGTTTTTGAATCTTAATCATTTTGTCATATAGAGATGTATTTACAGTTTTTCAAGAGTTCATGAGTTTTTGTTTTACTTTGCTTTGGAGACATGGAGCGGTATGTTTAGGTTTGATTTCAACCAAACAACCATAATGTACATTACAGACCTGTCAAAAGTTTTACACTGAGATAACGAAAAGGATTCAAAATGCAACGATTGGCCGATATATGAATAACTAATGACCCATAAACTGTCGAAAGATAAATAATGTTTTGCACTAAATAGTTAGATTGGTGTAAAACTTTCGACAAGTCTGTACTGTATATGTGGCGCTTTTTTTGTTGTTGAAACGTCTTCGAAAATAAAATTTAGGAAGTACATGTTCACATTTAATTGCCATTTTTAAGTCAACCCGATTTTGTTTGTTTTTATTTTTTATTAAACGGCAAAAAAAAAAAAAAAAAATTACGACGTCCCATAAAAAGTATAATGACAAAATGCGAGGTGCAAAGCTAATCCAGTGACTTCATAAGGAAATTTGACAGTATAAATTTTAAAACCTTCTGACACGACTCACCCGCGTAAAATCTAAATCAAATTCAAATGACATTTTTATTGACTGAATACACACAGGAGTATTTATGTGTATTGAAAACATAAAAAAACATTGATTGTATCCCTGTTACGTCTTTATAAACGCGTAATGAATTGATATAAACTTATACAGTACAGCGCTGCCGAAAAGTTAACACTTAGCTAGCGAATTAGTGCCGAATATGCAACTCATCTCGACACCTAGCTACATATATACTTCGGTAATTTTCGGCACCTGCTTTCTATCTCTTGACAGCCTTTCCAGTAACTAGTTATCAATATCTCGGCCACCTGGGGATAGAACCCGAGTTTTGACTTCATTTCGTTAGTTGAGTGTTCAGCTATGACAACTTTTGACAGGCCTTTACTGCATGTTTAATTCTTTATGAAACGGAATAAACTTATTACATACATGTAGTTAACATAAAGAACTTCAATTAATCATCGGTTAAATAACACTATGAACTAATACCTATTTCTCTCTGTTGTGTATTTACTTTTTGCTTTTGAAAAATGAAATAAATCGAATCAAACAAACACATTAAGATATGTAGTTGCATTGCCAAAGAATTCGTGTATAAACTCATATATGACTAAACTGCACTGCTGGTTCGAGTTGGTAAGGTGGCTTATCAGTGTCATGTCACATTCTTTTGTTTTTGATATCCCCAACTCTCAAATATTCCACATGCTGTGCACTTTCAAATATACTTAATTTTATTTTCTTTCTGACCTTCCCGTGGGGTTTTAATCGGGTAAACGTGTAAATTAGAACGCTTCAATATTGCAATCAAAAATGAACATTTTACGTATGTTCATTCGATTTTCTTTGGCATTACAGTAACTGGAAAATAGAAAGTTGGTTGTCTTTCGCCAAGCACTCGGCATTTAGAAACGAAAGTCGAAGAGACTCTCAAAACCGAACCTCTTGTCACGGTAAGTGTGACACACTAAAGAACCCTCTTGCATGTTGCCTCGAACGCACAGCAAAAATGAAAAATTATTTAAATAGGGCATATTCTTGAAGTTGCAGTATGTCACTCATATTTTAATGTTCTTTAACTCCACGGTAACGTTTCGTATTTCTGTCTTTTTTCTTTTTCTTTATGATTGTTTCAATGATTTGTTCTGTGCTAATAGTCAAATTGATGTCCCAAACATTGCCCAATTGATTGGCTGAAGAATCGTTAATATTCATTTCGTTTTTGTGGTTGTAATTTAAAAAAATCGTTGGCAGAATTTTGTGGAAATGTGTTTTGTAAAAATAATGTCATGGGTATGGGGAAGGACTCGGAAAGTAAAATTTACCACCAACGAAAATAGCGACATTAAATACCCTTCATTCACGAACATTTGCAATTGCACAACTTACAATGAACTTTTTATGCAGGGTTATCCAGTTATTTTGTTGACATTCTGACGATGCTTAGGCCAATCTCTACAACTACTGCCTAAGTTTAAACGTATTGCACGAGAATTCAGTTTACATACCCAGAGTTTGTGATGTCCTGACATTCCGGTTTCTTCTAATAATCCCAGAATTAGCAACCTCTATGCAAATGAAACAATTTTGATCGGAATGTAAAACTATCTATTTCAACCAAGAGAGTAAAAATAATAAACGTTTATTTTAACATGAGCGTAATACCGTAAAACCTTTATTTCAACCAGAGCATAAATAGTATAACCTCTTAACCAAAGAGTAAAATAGCTAAACTCTTTTTTTTTCGGAGTACAAAAGCATGAAATGGCACTAACATGTTACCTTACATGACAAAATCGCACGAACAAATCCATATTACATATTAATATTTTATCCTATCGACGTCCTAATGAATTTCTCATATATATATATTGATAACTTGTAGAATGACTTAAGAAGATGATGGACGTCAGGACTCTGGACGACTTATTTACGGATTGTTTTATACCTCTGGATAAGAAGAAAAGAGTTGGAAATTATTCAATAGGGAAAGTTATTGGAAAAGGTGCATTTTCTACTGTAAGACTTGGAACCAATATTACCAATAATGAAACGGTATGTGTGCCGTAGTTTATTGTTTGTAAATATCCTTAAGTATTTGTTATTGTTTATTGCTGATCGTAGTAGCTTATTTATGTTACAGCACGGCTGTTATTCCACTGAGGTCAATAGGGTTGATAATATCGGAAATGCAAAAACAAACATACCAGCCCATTTCCAAACAAAAAATACCCAAAAGGAAAATTTAAACTTTGAAAACTGACAGGGAAGTGAGGCAAGTGCTCCGGACAAGTAGAATCCATTACAAACTCTGAAACATAATTTGTGGATTTTGAATGGTTTTATCCTGTTGGACTTAGGTTTTTAATTTTAACAAAGAATTTTCCTAAAAATAATAAATAAATATAAATATTTTTGACAATTATAACATTTATCAATTTACTGTAGGATATTTAGTTAATATGTCAGATGAACAAAGGTTATTGAGCTGCCATTGAACAAAAACGTGTTTTCCAAATATTCCTGTAAAAAATTCCAATCTAGCTCCGTAATAGAACGTTATACAGTACATATCTGTCGAAAGTTTAACGATAAGATAACGACTAATTGCCGAATCGACACCTCATCTAGAGCCTTCGTTGCCTCTATCTCGGCAGCTGTTCGACCACTAGTGATCTTTACCTCAGTCACTCGGTTTAGACTCTTTTTCTCTAGCCCAGTGTTAAACTTTCGACAACCATGTTCTGTGTATGTTGAATAATCATTTTAAAGCTGTTAATTGACCCATTAACAAACAACTAAGAGTTTGTTATATAATCCCAATATCATCTTTAGCATATACGCAATTAGTAACACAAGTTACGGGTTGAAATAAGACAAATATTTTATAACATTTTTACTTTAATTGTTTCAGGTTGCTGTCAAAATCATCCAGAAGAAATCATTGTTCCAAAAGGAGAAAGCTAAGGAGTGGTTCTGTAGAGAAGCTAATGCTCTTCGACAATTACGACATAACAACATTGTTAAACTATTAGAATGGATGGAAACCGAACGAAACCTATACTTGGTTTTAGAACTTGTGGAGGGAGAGAGCATGAAAAAGTACTTAACAAGAATGTAAGTACATATAGGTACAGTACAGACCTGTCGAAAGTTTAACACTGCGCTAACGAAAAGAAGTCAAAGGTTGACTTCAGAGTGACCGATATGTGGATAGCACTACCGATTGATATCTAACAATGTCGGAAAGCTGCCGAAATATAGATAGTTAGTGATCAAAAAGGTACCGAGGCATACCAAGTAGTGTCGAAAAGCTGTTTAGATGTATGGTGTTGAGCTGCCGATTCCGCATTTTATTTGTTAGCTAAGCATTGAACTTTTTTAAATGCCTGAACTGTTATTCCGTCAATGGTATGTTCATTGAGTCATTTTATGGTACTAAACTTAACTTACTGTGAGAGAAAACGTGACTAGGTTGTTGGCAAAATGGTCACAATGTTTGATCATCCTGGATACGTAATGTCTACCACAATTACACTCTAGTCCAACTTCACAATAATTCCTAATATTTTGTTAAACTTAAAATCTACCATATCTGAATACAGGATATTTTTCTAGCATTCAAGGTTATAGGGAATTAAGATTACTTTAAGCACATGGCATTTGTAGTGAAAACTTTGATGAAATGCTGCCTTCAAATTATTGGAATATCTTGGTGAGGATAAAACCCAGGTCAACTGCGGTCAAATTCAATACATACATTTTTTAATTTTAGATAATCTGTTATTAGTTGCATTGTATGTTATTGGATTTCAGATTAATTATACCAGAATTTGAAGCACAGCACTATATGAAGCAACTAACACAAGCTCTAGAACATATGCATGATCAAGGAATAGTACACAGGTAAACAAATATTAGGGGTATAGGGCGTAGAGTTTGACCTGGCCGTTTGGTCTTTAATTTGAATATTAGACAGGACTAATAATCTATGTGATTTAGGTAAAACAGCGTGTTTAATTACTAGTACCATACACACCTGGTATCAACTATTACTATCATCTATTCTTATATATCAGCTTTATATAGCCCGTAAATTACAACATTGGATATTCAAATTAAAGTTCAAACGGAAGGTCAAACTTGAAGCATTATAAGATGCGTTATTTTACTGCATTTATTTATTGTAAATATAAAAACATTTAAAAATAACAATTATGTAATTGTATACATTAGAACAATAGGTTTCAAGTCACGCGATATCATATTGAAGCATGTTTCATTATTGTGAAAGCACTGAGATGAATGTACCTACAGTTTAGATTGAAAAATTGACTGAAATTGTGAAGTGCTTATTGCACTCTGAAAAATGTGCAGGGAGGATTCTTTAGCCTCCTACACTAACCGCGACAAGAGAAATCGGTTTTAAGATCTTTTCCCAAGGACACTGACTTTCATTTCAAAATTCAGAGTGCTTCTCAAAAGAAAAAAACAGTTTCTAACTATTCTAAAGTCTTGGTCATACTAAATCTAAAAACTCAGCAAAAAAATTGCCAAAAGTTATCAGTCTAAAATTTATTTTGAATGATGATCAATTTCACACGTTTTATTTAATGAAATTAACTAAATTCATTGCTCATTTTAAACAACTCAAATGCTACTAATTTCTAAGCTTTGTTGAAAACTACAATAATGTACTAAACGTCTGCGAATTTATAATACTCAGGAACCGTCATGTCCTGATATATAAATAAGAATTGACATACATATGCTGTTCTTCTAAATAATAATCATTATATATTTTTCAGAGATTTAAAACTCGAAAATTTTGTCTTGAATAAAGAAGGGTCCGTATTTATAGTAGGTGAGTAGCAAGTTATACATGTATAATCAAAAACAAACATACTTATCCATTTCCGAATCACAATCCAGAAGCAAAGTAAAAACTTTGGAACTGACAAGTTAGGTTAGACACGTGAACTTCCACCAGGGAAGTGAGGCCGGGTGCTCCGGAAGGGTAAGCACCTCCTGTTTAGCTAGCTACACCCGCCACGTGTGTAATCAAAATTGTGTGAAAGGAACATGGAACTATGAGACGTCAAATATATCCAAGGCAATCCTGGACACAGAGACATCAAACTTATCAACAATACTGTGATGACGGCCATAAAACTTTTTGAGGGCCTTGATAAGCCTAGGCTTGCAATATCCCTGAGTCAACAATTTATTTGCAAGCAGCCTACTTCGTTGTACAAAGTCCCCGTAGTGGGAACAAGCTCTACCATAGCGTATTAATTGGGAAACAAATACACCATAAGCAGGAGAAGCAGGTATATTGCTGCATAAAAAAGGAAAGTTGACAATAGAAAAATTGAAGTCATCACGTTTGTCATAAAGTTTCAAATGTAGCCTTTCCTGTGCGTCATATTTCAGGTATAAGTAACACCTGAACACGTCGTACCTATTAATAAGCCACACTCAGGTAACTGTAAATACAAATTAGTTTAACAAAGCTTTTAATTTAAACACAGAAACCCTACGTAATGTTAAACAAGTTTCAAGAAGTGTTTTGTGATATTTCTGATGTTTATTGTACAGTACTTCGCCTATACAAGGAGATACCATACATTTTAGTTTATGTTTTATCAGCGACATTGAATTCTGTATTACTAGTAAATGTCACTGGTTTTATGTAATGTACATTTTACTTGTACTTATTACGTAAAATAACTGTATAGTGGTTTGTATATGACGCTAATAAATTATTATACTTTCAGACTACTATAATCTATTAAACTATAGTACTCTAAATTCAAGCTTTTATTTTCTATCGTTTATGAATAGCTTACTGCCGAACAATGTATTTTTTTTAAATTTTGACAATGGCTCATGGTATTTAATGTTTATTTTACTCGGTTAAATTGCTCAATTCGCATCTGAATTTTTTCCATTTATATTAAATCGCGACAAAAAATTATATGTATAAAATAACCTTCTAGTGCTGTTCATCTCAATTTTGTTATGAAACATTCCGATGTTTTAATTAATATCTTAAATAAAATGAGAGTAGTAAGTTGTTCCGTTACATTTGGCAATCTCAATTTTGTTTACTTCGTTTCTTTATCATTTCAGATTTTGGTATGAGCTCTGAAGTGGAATGTGGTGACAGTCTTCTACAATGTGGTACGCCTTTATATTCTGCTCCGGAGATACTCTGCAAAAAACAACACACTCCAGCATCTGATGTTTGGAGCATGTAAGTGAAACGTTAACTACTTTTATAGCATCACGAGATATTTGTTACAATAACGTTAAGTATGTTTTGTTGTATGCGGTCTGCTCTTTGTTGAAAAAATTGTGTGGTTATAGATTTAAGGAATAAAGATTCGCTTTATCACAGCACAGCAACAGTTTAACACGATGTCATTCTAACCTTCATCACACATATTTTCTTTATTTTGCCTCGTATCAGAGAGCTAGCGATTTGAAATGGTCTCGTCACTGTTATTACCCAAAATCAATGTCTACTTACATACAGCACAGGCCTGTCGAACATTTAGCACAAAGCTAACGAATAGATATCGCATAACCATTGGCGTGTATCTCATTTTGGTTTCTCTTTATATATATCCGAAACGACCGTATTATGTTATAAACGTAACACTGATATAATATGTAATACCTGTATATCACACTAGCTGCTATCTACATCTTGGTAGCCTTTGAGTCATTAGCTATACATATCTTGACCATTCGACAACTCGGATTCGACTAAATTTCGGTAGCCCAGTGTTAAATTTCGATAGGTTTAATGCTGTAACTCGAAGACGAATAAAAATAATTTAGTAAAAATGAACTATGAGTCATCGTTTAGTAGTATTTTTAGTTGGTATATTTTTGCTTTATTGTAGCGGGGTATGTCTTTATCAAATGGTTACAGGAACTCTACCTTATCAATCGGATTCCAAGAAATACTACGAACTTTATTCTAACATGTTAAAAGGTCTTAGTATACCGGATGACCTATCTGCTGGTACGTATTTTTATTTTATGTTTTATATTTTGTGTGCCAAAATTGTGAAAAGGGCTATGCTAAGGGTCTTCAAAAATACTTGAATTACTTCTTTTTTATCTGATTGATTTTCCTTCATATTTTTCAAAATTTGTTATTGATACCAATGCCATATGCCATTTGTGAATGTTATCATTTATTACCCTGTTATTATATGTTTTACTTACTACTCAGTACATTAAGATGGTATATAGGCTCTGAAAAGCGATGGTTGTATATAAAATGTTACTAGTACCTGGATATATTTGACGACCAATAGTTCCAGATTCAACAATTTATTTTATTCATCATTTATTTGACTGCAGATAAAAAACAAACATACTAATCTTCTTCTGGACCCTCAATAATCTAAAACAAAGATACTAACCCATGTCTGAATCACAATCCAATAGTGAAAACAAACTTTGAAACTGCCTATTTAGGTTAAACACGTAAACTTCCACCAAGATAATGAGGTCGGGTGCTCCGGAAGGGTAAGCAAAAATTAATTGTCTTGTTATACCTATTTCAACGCATAAATGTCTAACTGGGCTTATTGAAAGAAAATGTTACTACATGTGTGTTATGTGGTATTCAAATGATAAATTTTCTGTTTTAGATTGCCAAGATTTAATTTCAAGGATGTTAACAATTGAAAAAGACAATAGAATATCCACAGAGAATATTATAATTCACCCTTGGATGGCGCAATCTGATCAGAGCTGACAATCAAAACTGTCTTGATTTAATCATAACCACAATGTGAAAATAGAAATAAAAGAACAATTATTTGTATGACATCACAAATAAAATACTTTGGTTTAAAGCATAGAGTTACAGCGAAGAAATAGAGAAAGGGACAAAACTCTTGACCAAAGATTACCAAAATGTCTCAAATTTCCACAGACAATCAAAATATGCATAACAAATATACTAGAAAAATATACAATCCGCATGTACTAGTATCAATTTTATTTTGTTTTGTGATCGATCTAGCCAAGATCTCAAATCGACACTGCTTTTCCATGGACTACGCATATATTCAAATTACTGAGAAGGATCTTTATTTTGTTTTGTAAATGACATTGCCATTCTGTATAAAAGATATCAGGCTTGTTTGTGATGCATAAACGTGATCGTACAGGAGGAGTGCAAATATATTCAAGAATTGAATGTTTCAACGCTAGTGCCAGAAAGTCGTGTTATATTCGATGTGCGATAATATAGTTATTGTCCTCAGGGAATGTCTATCGTTTAGTTTACTATTTATATATATATGAATGTTGGTGCTAAATATCATTAACTCATGATTCATTACGTCGACAAACAATCAAGTATTCATATATTAAATTATCATATCACTTTTAAAAATTGTTCCGTTATATTTGTTTTATTTTATATTCTTTCGTTTACTGGTTTTAAGTACTTCCTTAGCACTTTTAACTCTGCGATATGTCAGGTATTTAGATTTTTACCTCGATTATGACGCTAACAGATATCTACATTTTAAGTCGTATGACAAACGTGATGTCTAGTCTATTGTCAACTTTTTTTATGCAGTAACATGCCTGCTTCTCCTGCTTATGGTGTATTTGTTTCACTATTATTACAATATGGTAGAGCTTGGTCCTCTACAGAGATGAATTACAACGAAGCAAGCTGCTTCCAAAAACAGGTTGACGCAAGGATATTGCAACTATAAACTTATAAATATCTTTAAAAACTGTTTTATGGCTGTCATAACAACCTTGTTGATAAGTTTGATATCTATCCTGGATGCATTTGATAGGTTCCTTTCATTCCCAATTGTTTTCACACACTGGACAGTGTAGCTAGCTAAACAAGTGGTACTTGCACTTTTGGAGTACCCGGTCTCACCTCCTTGGTTAAAGTTTACTGTTTCAGCTAATTAATCAGCTTCGAAGTTGTTTGGCAATGTTTTTTGCAAATTTGTTTTACATTGATAGAGTGCTTGCTCCATATGTGTGAGACTGAGGTTCAAATCTAGGTCGAGTTTGACTAAAACCTGAAATAAAGGTATGACTGTTATTCCACTAAACATTTGGGTTTTAGAAAACGAACGTCATGAGGTCCTTCATAAGAGACCATAAAAACCATTACTACTAGAAGACATGATATACATATTATATATTGCCCCGAGCCCGCCACAAATGTTTTAGGTGATGGCGTCCACTGTTTTGAATTCATTTTCGAGTTTTGAAAGGTTTTACTTTGATTTTGAGATTTTAATTTGAACATGAACCTGCATGTTTGTGGTTTATCAATTTCACTGAGGATTGTATTTTAATTTTGTTTTTGTTTGTTTTTTTGTTTTTTTAAACCCTTTCTATTGCGTCTACCATGTCATACAAGTTAACAAAGGAACAAAGAGTTAATTTTACATCTGTTTCTTATTCAATGAAAATATTCAACCAAAAAGGTCACATTCGTTACATCGATACTCCAATCCACTCTGAAATACAAAAATACAAGGTAAGTCATAGAAGATTTGCTCATCGTTGTAAAACTTTTTGTGATTGAAAAAACGTCTGGAAAAATCGTACAAACAACCAAAGAAAAAAAGGAAAATCTTCTAGTTAAAAAAGTAATTTTAAAAGGTTAATGATGTTTTCTAATGTAAAAAAATAACTAGAAAATCAGTACCTCACAATAATTCTCTTTCACCCTTACCTTTTAGGTAGATAATTTCGTTTAAGACACAATGGTCTTAAAACTTCCTGTCTTCAGCTACATGTGTCTCTATCTATTTCCCCACTTGATGTCATTTTACCATTCAACATTAAATAAAAACACAAATCTTCGACAATTTACTCATTTATGCAAGATATAGTGATTGATTAAAATTATTGTACTCGCAGTCTGACCCGACCTGTAATCATCAATCAATGTTGCACCAAGTTCGGGTGTCTGGCTCGGTTATTTGATCGCCGATTAACTTGTACTTACATACGTATTTTCTTTCATTTTTACGTCTACGGTAGCTCAGTTGATACAGTGCTTGCTTCGTATGTGGGAAGTCCTGGATTGAAACTTTGGGTGCGTCTGACCAAGACTTGAAAATATGTAGTGACTGTTCTTTCGCCAAACACTCAGCATTTAGGATTGATAGTCACAGGGTCATTCGGAAAAGTCCTCAAAAGCGATCTCCCCTGTCACGACAGGCTTGGCACGTAAAAGAACCTTCCCTACGCAATGTTCAGAAAGCACTACAAAGGTAAAACATTCTGCCACCCCATCTTTAGTTGAAGTATTGATCAATATTGGTGTAATATCAGTTTTCAAAGTTTTAAAGCCGACATCACAAGATTTTTAGCTAGCTAAACAAGAGGTACTTACCCTTCCAAAGCACACAGACTCACTCAGTTTAAGTGTTTAACCTAATTTGCCAGCGACAATGTTTGGATCTGGGATTCTGGTTGGGCAAGCATTGGTATGTTTGTTTTTGATTATATCTATGCGAGCTAAGTAGAATATTCAGAAAAATCTCTCTCAACTACGGACCAGGAAATGGCCGATAAAAAAAATTCTCCACTAATTCTCGTAATCTCGTACGCTCGTAATTAGAAAATTCATTATTAGGGGATCAAGAAGAAATATATTAATTCACTAGTTTGCTTATGCTTATTTTACATGTGTACATCTTTATAAAAAAACTCACCCCTTTACAATAACAAGTATTCCAGCATTTACCGTATTTACCACAACAACCGCCTAACGATTTACCCTGAAGTTTGCATTTTTCGGTGCATAAAAAATTTCCTCCAGCTATGCAACTCACATGACTTAAACCGGCTCCTGCTAAGTAATTTTAGATGTGAGAATAAAGTAAAATATGGTTGACAAATAATAATATCTACATCTGTTTCAATTTTGCATCACTAGACGGTAGTTTTGGAATAAAATTTCTCATTAGTACTTTCAACAAATTTGTAGAAGGTATTTTTAAGATGTGGAAATGAGAAAATGGAAGAACCAACTATTATGTTACCAAATCCACCTAAGACAATACTTTGAATGATTGAGCAAAGCTTAGTGTTTTGTGGAATCTTAAATTAAACAAAGCAGATAGTAATTTTGATTAACAATATTTGAATGACAATATAATTAATTACCTGCTGGGTTAACGGGGATGGTTAGCTGTTTTATATTTATGTGTTTACTGAAACTTAATCTTGTGAAAAGAAGAACACGTTTAAAGGTTCGATCTAGTACAGTATTTGTAGCCTTTACACAATTAAGAAACTTAGCTTTAAATGTGTAAACTGTTATTTTTATACTCATAGAAATGTTTTATTCCTTTCTGTTTTAAGCATTCTGATTCATCTGATCAGGCATTTTCAGTCATTTTGTGTATAAAAAAATATCTCTAGTGACGTGAATTAATATGGACAACACACGAGGCATGGCAATTTTATTCCAACGCTACAATGATGCTGTGTTTTACTTGCCAATAACTTGATATAACTGCTTGTTAAAAAGTCTATAAAATACTTAATAGTAGATTTATCCTTCACATGTAGAAAAAGATTAAATTTCATTTTTGTATTAAAATATAAGGTCTCGCCAAACTAGAATAAAATAAAAAACATTTTACCTTCAACTGTACATATTGTGGATAGTGCTGAAAAACAAAATGGAACACAGATAAGAATATTGAATTACAACAATGCTTTTGTCTGTTTTACAAAGATGGGTTTTAATATAGCCGACACCAGCAATTCATATAGTGCGCGCGCGTGTGTGTTTGTGTGTGCGTGTGTGTTTATCGTCAACACTAATTAATGTCTATTTTGTGATTGATATAACAGTCATGTGTGTGTGTGTGTGTGTGTGTGTGTGTGTGTGTGTGTGAGGGTGTGTGCATATGTGTTTATCGTCAACACTAAATTATTTCTATTTTGCAATTGATATAATAGTCATGTGTGTTTGTGTTTGTGTGTATGTGAAAAAAAATAAAAATTGAAATAGCAATATTCAATATTAACTGTTTCATATCTTCAAAAATGGGGGCTAATATGCTATTTGTATAATAAACATGCGCGCGCACGTGTGTGTGTGTGTGTGTGTGTGTGAAAGAGATAGGGAGAAAGAGAAAGGGTGTGTGTAGAGAGGAAGAGAGAAAGAGAAAGGGTGTGTGTAAATATGTATGTGTAAGAATGATAGAGAGAGAGAGAGCAGAAAATGTCTTTACCCGCTAAGCAGACCAATAAGAAGCTGAATACCATCCTGAAAATATTTGTAATAGTAAATAAAATTGTTAAAAGTATTGGTTTGGATACTGACACGTATGTAAGCGTTTAAATATAGAAAAGGTAATTTTTCTTTTTAAAAAATATCAACGCTGAATCTAGCAATAGCCAGTGTAACAACTAAAACTCAACATCAGAGTACAAGTTACGGCAAACATAGTAAGAACTACATGAAATGTAATATAACATTATCGGAAATTATAAAATACTAAATAATAAAATATTTAAATGTTGTATAAAAGGGAACCATTTCCATTTATGACGATGGAAACCAAACACCCGGAGCATGGCGAACCTATTAACTTTAAAAACTTTAGGCAAAAGACGCTGTGGTCCGTAAGTGAAACCTTTTACACCACTTATGTCATTGAAATTCAATCTTAATGCAAGAGGAATGCATTAAACACACATATAACGCACATTGAAACCAATAAAAATTAAGAATAGGTTAAAAGAAACAATTTGAGTCTATTATAAAAGCTTAAGTATGACATTATCATATAAAACACTTGACATTGCTTGATAATAATAATAATAATAATAATAATAATAATAAAAAAATGATAATATAAAAATTAAACAAATTTAAAAATATACTCACCTGTGCAGTTACAATGATATATACTGAAAAGAATATATTTTCACACTTCATAATATTGCAACGTTTATTTGCTTATCATGTTGCCATATCGCGTACCTTCAATTACACGTGTTTAAATGCAAACTGTTTCAGTTCATTTGAATGATGTCCGATCACAGCTGATTAAATCTTGTCAAAACTTATCAACTTGTTATGTTATTGTTTGTTTACTTCAAATGCTGAATAACCTTGAAACCAAATGGCAATCTGTATAATTTGTATCAGATAACTGTACCTGAATGTACTAGAAAAATTATTTCACTGCCAGATAATCAATTTGTTTTCAATGATAAAAACATACCAATCCGTGTCCAAATGACAATCTAAAAAGCAAATCACTAACTTTTAATATACAAATATGCTTAAACACGCGAACTTATTCCAGTGAAGTGAGGCATGGTGCTACACCTTCACGCGTGGAATTAGTATTAGGTATTTAATCTTGTCCCGATCCAATTTGTGAGCTTAATAATCAGTTTGTGTTCTTAGTTATGTTGCTTTAAAAAAAATTTCTTTCAACTCAAGGTTCATCGATGTCGGAATAGATTATTGGATCATAACATCACTCAGTTGGACTTGTCTTAGTGTGAGATAGTTTGCCAGATTGAGATTTTATGAATTTACTTATTTTCTGGTTGTATTCTTTTTTACCGAAATTATTGAACTGATCACCTCGATATAAGCGAAAATATACTGAAGGGATTCCCGCCAACATCCAGAAATAGCTTCTGATAGAGTAAAAGCACATTACCATGGGTCATTACTACACCCTATGTCACTCTATTCGACTCAAATAATGTTTGAGATATGTGTTGTAGAATTATGTTGCATATTTCAGAGAATACCGCAATTGTACTGTACTGTAACAAAAACATCAAAACAATTGATGTTCGGCTATGTGCTTAAAACAGCCCATTAACCAACAATTTAATATGGTTACTATCAAATACAACAAGCTTTAACTAATATTATAATGATTTTAATCAACACCTTCGTTACATTTAAAAAAAAATTCCGTTAACCAAGATCACATCGGTTACATCGATATTCATATCCGCTCTGAAATATAAATTGTATTAATTACCAATGCCATTTTTGTTTTAAATGGTCTCGTTCTCACTATGGTGGTTGAGTGTATTTTTTGTCCTTGTGTCCGAATTGAGTGCTTTTGTGATCCGTTAATCATGGATAATTCACAAAAATATATTAGCTTTCATTTTTATTTAACGTGGCATTTTTCAATAGTACCCAGATAATTTTAGGAACTTTTTGCTGTAGGATCTTTCGATCCCCCCTCCTTAGTGGATTCATCAAACCAGTGTTGTGGAATATTTGTTTAGTTTTATTATTTGATTGTCAGGCAAATAATACATGTAAATTCTGCAGTTTTGTACAATTAACCAGTCAATGTAAAATCAAATACCGACAAGTACGCCACAAAAACAAACTACTTTCTGCCAAAAATGTCAAAAATCATCACGGCACATTTGGTGAAGCTATTGATCTTGCAGAATACTCAGTTCCTCTATGTTAAATATTGTTATAGTTGTTTAAAATTTGTTACATTTTAACATCAAACTTCCTTAAACACATTCGTGTATTTTTATTCAGTTCGTTAATTATATTCTTCAAACATGGGCCGGTATGTCTGTTTTCTTTTTATTATTATTATTTTCATTTACAATCACCAAGTATTATCATACCTACCCCGTTGCAATAACAAATGTTCCTACATGGACCAGATCTTCCACAACAACCGCCATTAAATTTACCATGAAATAGACAACTTGTACCACATAGGCTTCTTCCTCCAAGTTGGCAGCTTAAACGCTTCTGTCGGTGAATTTCAGATCCTGTTCAAATCATCATTATATATAAAAAAGGTAACAAACACGTCCTTAGTTTTATTTTTGTACTTTGTGTCATATTTGCCATTGAAAATGTGCAAGTAAAACATAAAAAATTGTGATTACTTACATACGTAATTATAGCGATTTTATATGATTCTGATCGACATAAATACGGAAGATGATACATGATGACATCAGTTTAGAAAGTTTGTTTTAAAATTGATTCCATTAAAAGCATGTACTTTATTTTTATTAAGGCGCCCAAACAAAGTTTGGCGACTTATTGTTTTTGCACCGTTTCTTATTATTATTATTATTATTATTGTATATTATTCCTCTTCTTCTTCTTCTTCCGGCCATGAACTTGTCCAACCAATTTCTCGAAGACCGTTGGTCCAATCTTAACCAAACTTCACATGAAGGTATATCCCCATCTCCTTCCCCGGAGGCCGAGGTAAAATGCCCACGGGGTCATTAGGGGAGGGGCAGGAGGGCGGGGTCTTAAAAACAATAATGATCCATTTTGCCATCTATACTTTATTTTGTACTATAAAACCATATATATTCATGATCAGTATCTCAAGATGCACAAGTCTATATCAGTAGATTTTCCCTGCAGTATCAAGGAGGGGTGGGGATGGGCGGGGCAGTGTGCTAACTTTTAAACGGTTGAGATCCCCACCCATAAACTATATATTTTCTGGTTCTACATAAAAAGTTGAATAGAGTGATGCTAAAGAAAATCCCATGGGGTCATTCCTGATGGAGGGTGGGGACGGGCGGGGCTTGGTTCTAACTTTTAAATGGTTGATATCCCACCCTGAAACTATATATATTCCGGTTCTGTTTTAAAAGTTGAATAAAGTGATACTGAAGAAATGCCCATGGCGTTTTCCAGAAGAGGGCAGGGACAGGCGGGGCTGGGTACTAACTTTTGATCAGTTGAGATCCCCACCCTTAACATATACATTTTCTTATTCTTTATGAAAAGTTGAATAGATTCATACTAAAGTAAACCCATATGGACATTCCAATAGGAGGTTGGGGACAGGTAGGTCTAGGTACTAACTTTGAGATCCCCACCCTCAAACTACAGTTTTCTTCATGGGCTGGTTGCTATCATTTTGTTTAAGAATTAAAACAATAAGCATGAATTTTCATTGTCAAGGATACTTAAGTAATCACTGATCCATGTCTAAAAGCTTTTAAGCTAAATCTTTTTATAAGCAACTCTAATGGTCATTTGTCCCTGGGGCATGATTTATTATTCAATTTGATAGAGTAGCTGCATTTAGTTATCAGTATGACATTATATGGGTAAATGCTTGGATTAATTTAAAATCAACACATCATTAGCTCATCAAAACAATGGTTTGTGATATTGGGTATAGGTGATGTCAATCAACTTTGCCTATTGTTTGAATTTCAACCAATTGGATTCATGTACTACTTCTCTATATAATATTAAATCTTAAAATGAAAAAAATATTACAAGTTTAATATTTCTCAACAGTTTTTCTATTGTGTGTAGAACTTATTTAAAGGTTTAAAATTTTCAGCCGTTGCCATGGAAATGGAAAAAAGCAACAAAAGTACAAGTTCTTATATGTGTTTTGAATACAGGGTTTGATTTTTATTCGTTTGGGCGCCTTATTTGTAATGATGCATCCATCATTACATTAGTACTCGTTTCTCTTTATTTCCATTTTTTCTGAAAGAATATTATCAATAAGAATGGAGTTTATCAACGTCTGAGGTGATATGCAATTGCGAACATTTAATGAATATAAAATATATTATTTACTTTGGTCTCACTTCCCTAGTGGAAGTTCACGTGTCTAACCTAACTTGTCAGTTCCAAAGTTTTTACTTTGCTTCTGGATTGTGATTCGGACATGGATCAGTATGCTTGTTTATGATTACCTTCCACTGTTACTGTAGCTGAAATAACTAAAAAATAAAAACAAATCAATAAATTAAAGAATATAAAACTCGGCAAATAATATCTTATGATAAATAAAGTAACCTGTTTTTTATTGTTCAGACAAAATTACACGTCAAGAAAGGACACTACAGATATACCCGAATTTTACAGCGGCACAATCTGCAAAGCTAAAGTAGGAGATTCATATAAGTTGGTTTTGAAAACTGTGGTAATCTAGATATCATTTTAACTTGTGAAATATTTTTCTTACATCTTCTGTTAATTTTGGCGTGTTCAGCGTGTTCAGGTTGGATTTGTCTAGTATTTTGGTAAATTAATTTGCATTTTATTACATTAATCATTGCTATTATTAATTTTAGCTTCATAATGTTGTTTCAAGCACTACTTATGAGAAATTGTATTCCAAAACGACCGTCTAGTGCTGTAAAATAAACACTGGTATAATAGTATAATTTGTACATGGTATTCTTACCTGCAACGCAGATCAACAAATAAAAGAATGTCATTTTAATGGACACAGGTGTACCCAAACGAACAATGCTGAAAAGGAAAATGAATCTGTGATTATAAATTGAAAAATATTAAAATAATCATTAACCGTTTACCAATCAGGTTTTTATGGAAGTTTCTTAAAATAGTTTTCAACAGTTACAATAGAGTGTCGATGGCGCCTGCGGATTAAGCATTTGTGATGATTTTGTCAAAACCCGAACCCAATATTTTAATTTTAAATTTTTAAATTTTTTAAAATACATGTAACAATAATATAGTTATGGAAAACCTGTTCCAAAAAAGACATGAATCCGTAATATTAAAGTTATCAAAACCGATATTTTCATCCAGTCACTTAAACTAATTTATATTGAAGAAAATAATTAATGCCGATTGTTACACCTAGTGTTACCACAATGTGTTTTGAATGATATATTAGATTATAAATTATTAAAAGTTATATTTATGAACTCATTTATTTGTAACCATGATAGATTATATTTAAGATTATTCACTTTATACATTCACTCGAATATTTATTTAATAAGCGATTCATGATAAACTGAATATCGATTTAGATCATGACAAACCCTAACAGCTCCAGCCCTAACTTCCCTGGAATAAGTACACATGTTTCATTAAATTTGCAAGTTTTTTACTTTTTGTATTATGATTTTAACATAATATAACTAGTATACTTGTTTTGATAGTATATAGTTCATGTATTCAACCTGGTTTCAATTAACAAAAGTATGTGCAGAAAATATTAAATTTGGATAAGTTAAAATCAGTCACAAACTCCTGTTCCATGTTCAAATCACAGTCCAAATTAGAAAGGCTAAAACTTTGATAACTTGCAAATATAGTTCCACACATGAACTTCAACAAGGAATCTAAAAGTACCTTCTGTATAGGTAGCTTATCCGCCATGTGTGTAATCAACATTTAAAAATGATAGGAATTTCAAAATATGGGGCGTCAAATATATCCAGGGGATAATTTTGGATATATGGACATAATCAACAATATTGGAATGACGCCCATAAAACTTTTTGAGGGTCTATAAAGTCTAAAAGCATATAAAGAATACAAATCAAAAACAATCATATTAATTCATGTCCAACTCAAAATTCTAAAGCAAAGTAAAAATTTAAATCTCAACAAACGACGTCAATTACAACATCATGGATACTTACATAATTATTTCACTCGCTCTGTTCTGGTTGTACTTATCTGCCTAAAACCTTTTATATATCATTACGTAATGCCATCTGCTTCGATAATGCGCCATACATACCAACTTCTGCGGACATTTCTATGTACTTACCAAATAAATCGATACCAATATGGATACATTGTTCATGTTGAAAAATTAATGACAAAAATCGATGAAAACATTCAAAAACAAGCAGAGCAATGGTAACATATGAAACGTGTGTTAAGATATAAGCTCAATCATTTCACAATGAGAGGAGATAGCTGCACCATATTCTTCTGAGTTAAAATTAGATTCCAGAATTCCGTTTGTTTTGGCAATAGACTAGAAAAAAAACAGCAACTAGGATATTGCTCGCATTATGTGCAACTCACAAAAAGTGTAAAACATATAAGCTTGATTAATGTGTATATATTAAGGGATACAGTATAGTGAATCATTGTGTTAAGCATAGACAGACACAGGTTCCAAATGAATATTTACAGAATAGGTTGAATCTAAAGAGTTAATTACCGTTTAGAAATTAACTCTTTTGGTACATTAGTCGTATGTGTGTCATAATAGATCATTATATGTAACAGTAGGACCGTAGTCTGGAACCAGAATTAATTGTCTCCTTTGCTGAACAAAGTCAGAAATTTTATAGGCAGTGTTCTTCAAATTTGTCTTTTCTTATCTTGTTGAGCTGTTTTACCTTTTACATAAGTCGTGTTCTTAGTTGCGTAAGCTGTTGTCAAGTATATGGTTTTAAATAACAAACTAAAATAACCATAGCAGCCTATGTTCAAATCACATTCTACGAGTGAAATTGGCAAATTTAGTTAAATTCAACTAGGTAAATGACCAGGTGGAGCGGAAAAGAAAACATCTACTCTTAAGCTAGCTAAACTCGCATGTTATTAAAATTGAAAACGAAAGGAAGGTAGAACTATGGGACGTAACACATATATACAGTAGAATGATGTTGAATACAGAGAGATCATATTTATCAGCAATATTGTGATGGCCACCAGAAAAGTTTGGATGGGTTTGTTGAGCCTATGCTCCGAATATCCATTGGTTAATAATTTATTGTAAGGACCTTGCTCCATTGTATAAGGTTTCAATACAATTATATTTCTTTTATTTGAAGTATGTACTGACTAAAACAATCACAATATTATTATACCTTTGAGGTAACACGTGAACTTTTACCAGGAAACTGAAGTCGGGTGCTTCGGAAGGGTAAGCAACTCCTGTTAAGCAAGCTACAGACGACACGCGTGTAATAAAAAAATGAGTGAAAAGAATAAAAACCAGAGGCTCAGTGTGGCTGAGCCTGTATCGCTCACCTGACTAAAATGCTTTTAAGCAAATTTGTATTCCAGTGATGAAAAAATGCACTGTTTATATCAGACAGAATGGCTAAGGAAATCACTGTAGAACTATATGTACCATTCACAGTTTTTTCAATCTGATTAAAGTCACATCTCTCACTTGCTCCCCCATTTTTGATATAGGCGCGGAGTGGGAGATCTGAGGAAACACCGTTTAGGGGCATATGTGAATGGCCCATTGTCGTAACATTAATTGTCCAATGAAATTTCAGCTTCCGAGACTTTGAAAGTGTTATGCCTTTATTGTAAATGAAACGCGCAATTTGAATTTGTCAATCTAAGTAAAGGACCTTCCATACATCATTCCCATAAAGTTTGGTTCAATTTGCTTCAGTAGCTTTAGAGGAGATAGCAAATATATGCTATTCCCATAGGGTTAAACTGGCAACCATCTTTTTTGGCGGATCAACAAAATGTCCACAATCTAAGTAAAGGACCTTTCATACATCATTCCTGTAAAGTTTGGTTCAAATTGCTTCAGAGGAAATAGCAAATATATGCTTTTCCCAAAGGGTCCAATGTTAAACTATCTTCTGGGCTGGCAGCCATGTTTTAGGCGGATCTGAAAAATTTCGGCAATCTAAGTAAAGAACCATCCATACATCATTCCTGTAAAGTTTGATTCAATTTGCTTTAGTAGCTTCAAAGGAAATGGCAAATATATGGTTTTCCCATAGGGTCCAATGTGAAACAATGTTCTCCACTGGCAGCCATGTTTTATGGCAGATCAGGAAAATTTTGGCAATCTATGTAAGGGACCTTCTATATATCATTTCTGTAAAATTTGGTTCAATTTGCTTCAGTCATTTCTGAGGACAAAGTCAAAAATGCGTTTTTCCCATAGGGTCCAATGTTAAACTATCTTTTGCGCTGACAGCCATGTTTTTTTGCAGATCAGAAAAATTTTGGCAATCTATGTAAAGGACCTTCTATACATCATTCCTGTAAAGTTTGGTTCAATTTGCTTCACTAGCTTCAGAGGAAATAGCATATATATGCTTTTCTCATAGGGTCCAATGTTAAACTATCTTATGCACTGGCGGCCATGTTTTTGGTGGATCAAAACAATTTTGGCAATCTATGTAAAGAACCTTCTATACATCATTTCTGTAAAGTTTGGTTAAATTCGCTTCAGTCATTTCTGAGGAGATAGCCAAAATGCAAATATATGCTTTTCCCTTAGGGTCCAATGTTAAACTATCTTTTGCGCTGTCAGCCATGTTTTTTTGCCAATCAGAAAAATTTTGGCAATCTATGTAAAGGACCTCCAATACATCATTCCTCTAAAGTTTGGTTAAGTTTTCTTCAGTAGTTTCAGAGGAGATAGCCAAAATGTGTTTTCCCATAGGGTCCAATGTTAAACTATGTTCCCCGCTGGCAGCCATGTTTTTAGGCGGATCAGAAAAATTTCGACAATCTTTGCAAAAGACCTTCCATACATCATTCCTGTAAAGTTTAATTGAATTCGCTTCAGTCGGTTTAGAGGAGATAGCCAAAATGTGCGTTCTCTAATAGGGCCCAATGTTAAACTTTGTTTGGCCCTGGCGGCCATTTTTTTTTGGCGGATCAGAAAAATTTGGGCAATCTTAGTTTCAGTAGTTTCAGAGGAGATAGCCAAAATGTGTTTTTCCCATAGGGTCCAATGTTAAACTATGTTCCCCGCTGGCAGCCATGTTTTTAGGCGGATCAGAAAAAATTCGACAATCTTTGCAAAAGATCTTCCATACATCATTCCTGTAAAGTTTAATTGAATTCGCTTCAGTCGTTTCAGAGAAGATAGCCAAAATGTGCGTTCGTCTATAGGGCCCAATGTTAAACTTTGTTTGGCCCTGGCGGCCATTTTTTTGGCGGATCAGAAAAATTTGGACAATCTTAGTAAATGACCTTACATACATTATTCCTGTAAAGTTTGGTTCAAATTGGCTCAGCGGTTTCAAAGAAGATAGCAAATATATGCTTTTCCCATAGGGTCCAATGTTAAACTATCTTCTGTGCTAGCGGCCATGTTTTTTGACGGATCAGAACAATTTTGGCAATCTAAGTAAAGGACCTTCCTTAGACCATTCCTGTAAAGTTTGGTTAAATTTGCTTCAGTCATTTCTGAGGAAATAGTCAAAAATGCATTTCTCCCATAGGGTCCAATGTTAAACTATCTTCTGCGCTGGCAGCCATGTTTTTTGGCGGATCAAAAAAATTTCGGCAGTCTAAGTAAAGGACCTTCCATACATCATTCCTGTAGAGTTTGGTTAAAATTGGTTCAGGGTTTTCAGAGGAGATAGCCAAAATGTGAAAAGTTTACAGACGGACTGACTGACGGACTGACAGACTGACGGACTGACGGACGCCGGACGCCGGACGCAGAGTGATGGCAAAAGCTCACATGGCCTTTAGGCCAGGTGAGCTAAAAATAAATACGTCAACTGGAACGACAAATATATCCAGGGCAATCCGGGACACAGAGACATCAACAAAACTGTGATGACGGCCATTAAACTTTTTGAAGGCACTGACAATCATAGGAATGCAATTTATTTGTAATTAGTTTGCTCCGGTGTATAAAGTTCCCATAGTGGGAACAAGCTCAACCGTACCGTATTAATTCGTAAACAAATACAATGTGTTATGTACGATTTATTTGATTAAAAGTTATGTTTATGTATTTTGTAGTCATGGGTAATTCTTCAAATTATTCAATCACTCAAATCTTTATTTCTGAAACGAATCTTGACAGATTATAATAAACTCTAATAACACCCAGCCTCAGTTGCTCGGCATAATTACACGTATTTAATTAAATTTGCAAGTTTTCAAAATTGTAACTTTGTTATTTTTATTGCGATTTGAACATGGACTAGTATGTTTGTCTTTGATAGCATACACATCTTGTATTCCAAAACTGGTTTCAACTAACAAATATTGGGGGTAATATGAAATTTGAATAAGTTACAATCAAACATACCAGTCGATGTTCAAATCACAATCCAAATAGCAAGGCTAGAACTTTAATAACTTGAAAATTTAGTTAAATACATGAATCTCCAGCAGGGAATCCAGAAAGGTAAGCACCTCCTGTCTCGCTAGATACACCCACCATATGTAAAATCAAAATTTAAAAATGATAGAAACAGGGAATTATGGTACAGAAAATTTATCTAGGGGATAATGTTCGATACATATACATTACTAAAAATTCATTTGTAAGCAGCTTGCTCTAATGTCCAAAATTTCCCATAATAATACTGATTCTATTTGAAATATATTTTTTTACTAAACAATCACAATATCATTAAATATTTCAAGTATGCAAAAACAAAATATTCCATTCAGAAACAAACATATCAATTCATGGTCAAATCACAATCACAAAGCAAAGTGAAAAACAGTGGAATCGACTTAAGTGAAACACGTAAACTTCTACCAGGGAAGTGAGACGAGATGTTCTGGAAGGGTAAACACCTCATGATTACATCAGAATCATGTGGGAAATAGGGAAATATGTAATCTTGCGACATAGGCATTTAATCTCGAATATACTGTTGTGTAATGTTCCGCTGATACAATAAATATTTATTTGAGATTTGAGAAAATGCTGCAACAAAAAATTCCTGCCAATAGTACATGTACAGATAATAGATTCAGTGGGTAGGGGATGGGGAGGGCCAGCAATTATTATTCGTGTTTTGTCATTTGTTATTAAGTCATTCAAAAATTCTGAAATTTTCGCCAACTTTTATTTAATTTGATGCTAAATCATAACCAATTGAGTTAAAGGTCGCAACTGTTACATCGATATTCATATCCGCTCTGAAATATAAAATAAAAATTTACTTACAATATTTATGAATGTAAAAAAGTCAAATTTGTGTTTTTACAAAACACGTAACAGTTTATCCACTCTTAACAAGTTTATTTACCGTTTCAATATTGCCAATGTATTTCAGAAGCTTTAACGTGTCAACTTGTTTGAAAGAATATGCTGTTTTGGTCAGTCGTAAAGTAGTCAATCTTTCAACAAAATTTTAATAACATAAAAATCTGTCATATTTTTTTAGATTTATTGTAATAACTAGAGAAAACTTACGCCACACATGATGGAACTGACTGTGCAAGCTAACAACTATTCAATTGACGTATCGCCGGTCATACCTTTTATGTTCCGACACTCGCCGCCATCACGGAACCAAAGTAGCGTCACGGCAACTAATGACATACTAGTGTCTTTGACGTCATTAAATAGTGCAATTCAGGCCGAGTTTTCGTTCTTTTTGTGTGAAATTCAAGCATGCTGGTCCTTTGTCTGAACATTGTGGGCGTGGCCGGCGATACGTCAATTCAAGAAACTAACCGAAATTACATTTACATGTACAATATATATGATTGTACTACTGTTAGCGTAAAATCCATTATTTAAATGTTTAACTACAACATACTGGTCGATGGTCAAATTACAATCCAAAACGTAAAAATTTTAAAAAGTGGCATATTAGTTTAACACGCGTATGACCACAAGAGAATTGAGATTAGATGCTTCGTAAGAAACCCTAAAGATCGATGTCCCGTGTCACGGCAGAAGTGTCACTTTAAAGAACCTTCACTACACATTGCCCTAAACGCTGTGCAAAGGTAAAACTTTCTACCACTTCACATATTGCTGATGACATATCGATATAAGTGGAATACTCTTGACTTGACGTAAAACACTAGTGAATTGAATCAAAATAATCTCTAGATTTCTAGATAGGAATTCTTACCAAAATGTTTCTATATTAAAAAGTTTCTTTTAAATTTATTTTTGTTCCAAAAACAGTCCATTTAGAGACTCACCCCGTAACAATAGCAAGTATTATGACATAACCCAGATCTTCCACAACAACCGCCTCTAATTCTGCCTTGCATCCGACAACTTGAACTACATAAAAAGTTGCCTCCAAGTTGGCAACTCAAACGTTTTTGCCGTTGAATTTCTGCCCCTGAAAATAACAGAATAATCAAAACTATAACACCCCCATTAGTGAAAGGTAATGTAATTACCAGGATCTGATTTACGTTACCAGTTGGTTAAATGTGGATATAACGAGTAATATTATCAAAATCAAACATACTAATCCATGTCCGAATCACAAGCCAGAAGCAAAGTAAAAACTTTGGAACTGACAAGTCAGGTTAGACACGTGAACCTCCACCAGGAAAATGAGGTCGGGTGTTCCGGAATAGTAAGCACCTCCTGTTTAGCTAGCTACAACCCGTCACGTGTGTAATTATTTTAGAATTTACAATGCTTTTAGAATGTAATGTTTACATTTATATATACTGTAGTATTATTTTGTATATTTCAGCAACAAATTTCTCTCTTTTGCACGATATTTATATTTATAAAGCTTAACAAATTGATCCAAAAAATGTCCACAAAATCATTTGAGGGCCTTAATTAAAAAGGTTGAAATGTAAGTTTTTTACCTTGTACTTCTACTGTAGTTGAAATGACTGAAAAAAATAAATACAAATATAAAAAGGCAATGTATTTTTAACAAAGCTGTTGAATGAAAACCCCGAAGTTAAAAGAAATATTTTACGACATTGTGTGTTTCTTAAAGTTACCCAGATTCATCATTTATATAACTGGTTATTCTTCTGAAATAGCAAACAGTTGAATTTTTTATCGATATGACATAAATTATCTACATTATTTCCTGCTTCATGTTTATATGGAAATTTTACAACTACATGTATATACTTTCCAAACTTAACAGGGACAGGTATGTTGTTTGTTTTAAAATGATTATTTGTTTAATTATTTATTTTCATGAACAATTTCAAACCTCAATTTAATGGAAATTATATAAATAATAAAGCATCTAAATTTGTTTCGAATTTTGTAATGTTCTTTGCTTTTATTCGGCATAACTTTTAGAGGGACCTGATAAGTTTGAACTTTTGGCAAATTAAACAAGAGGCCCATGGGCCTTAACGCTCACCTGAGGAAGAGTACATATCTTATGCAGAGGTTCAATGGTCAATGACATTAATAAAAGAGAATATCAAAATTTTCAGCAGTAAGGGCCAATAATATGCAAGTATTTTTGCAAATTAATTATAATAATTATATAAGTATGCTATATATAACATATTTAAAGTCTAGCTACAATATATTATTTATAAACAGCTAAAACATCTGTATATTAAAATGTGCATTAGGCTAATACCTACAATATTCCAATATACATGCCTATACAAAGAGTTTATAGTTTTTGAGATAATTAACCATTTAAGTATTCGTTCGAGTCTATGACCTTGACCTTTGAACCTATGACCTTCATTCATATATCAAAATGATCGTTAGGCTAATACGTACCTTATTTCAATATACATGCCTATACAAAAAGTTTATAGTTTTTGAGATAATTAACCATTTAAGTATTCGTTCGCGTCTATGACCTTGACCTTTGAACCTATGACCTTCATTCATATATCAAAATGATCGTTAGGCCAATACGTACCTTATTCCAATATACATGCCTATACAAAAAGTTTATAGTTTCTGAGATAATTAACCATTTAAGTATTAGTTTGCATCTATGACCTTGACCTTTGAACCTATGAACTTCATTCATATATAAAAATGATTGTTGTGCAAATGCCTACAATATTCTAATATACGTGCCTATACAAAAAGTTTATAGTTTTTGAGATAATTAACCATTTAAATATTCGTTCGCAGCTATGACCTTGACCTTTGAACCTATGACCTTTATTCATATATCAAAATGATCGTTAGGCCAATACCTACAATATTCCAATATACATGCCTATACAAAAAGTTTATAGTTTTTGAGATAATTAACCATTTAAGTATTTGTTCAATTCTATGACCTTGAACTTTGAACCTATGACCTTCATTCATATACCAAAATGACCGTTAGGCCAATACCTACAATATTCCAATATACATGCCTATACAAAAAGTTTATAGTTTTTGAGATAATTAACCATTTAAGTATCTGTTTGAGTCTATGACCTTGACCTTTGAGCCTATGACCTTCATTCATATATCAAAATGATCATTGTGCAAATGCCTACAATATTCCAATATACATGCCTATACAAAAAGTTTATAGTTTTTGAGATAATTAACCATTTAAGTATTCATTTGCGTCTATGACCTTGACCTTTGAACCTATGACCTTCATTCATATATCAAAATGATCGTTGTGCAAATGCCTACAATATTCTAATATACATGCCTATACAAAAAGTTTATAGTTTTTGAGATAATTAACCATTTAAATATTCATTCGCAGCTATGACCTTGACCTTTAAACCTATGACCGTCATTCATATATCAAGATGATCGTTAGGCCAATACTTACAATATTCCAATATACATGCCTATACAAAAAGTTTATAGTTTTTGAGATAATAAACCATTTAAGTATTCGTTCAGTTCTATGACCTTGACCTTTGAACCTATGACCTTCATTCATATATCAAAATGACCATTGTGCCATTACCTACAATATTCTGATATACATGCCTATACAAAAAAT
Source organism: Anadara kagoshimensis (assembly GCA_021292105.1). Classification (NCBI taxonomy): domain Eukaryota; kingdom Metazoa; phylum Mollusca; class Bivalvia; order Arcoida; family Arcidae; genus Anadara; species Anadara kagoshimensis. The sequence goes on from CM037865.1 coordinate 18,017,649, forward strand.
TCATAGTTTTGCAGATAATTAACTATTTTGGTATTCTTGGACATCTGTGACCTTGACCTTTGAACCTATGACCCTGATCTATGTATCAAAATGACCGTCATGTCAATACCTACAAATAACTGAAAATCCTATGCCATTATCACAAGAAATGTTAAAAAAATAGCATTTTTTATCAAAGGTCAAAAACTGGGACATGACCTTGACCTTCGACCTTGACATCAATTGGAAGAAAATTGCAAGGCAAGATCAACAGTGAAAACTCCATACAATTATCTTCAGCCGTTATGAAGTTATAACAATAAATGTCTCATTTTAAAAATTATGTAATTTTACGCAAAAAACGCGTAACCTATTTTTCGTCTAATTTTCATGAAAAACATAATTTTAATGTTCCCAGGTATGCTGAATCCAAATATCCAATCAAAATTTGCCTGCACCTTTTGGTTTCAGAGAAGAAGATTTTTTTGTCTTTTTGCTATTTTTAGTAACAGCGGCCATCTTGTTGGGCGTGGCCAAACCCCGAACACAATTTTGAAAGGCTGTTACCCAGGCATGATAATCATTAAGTTTCATCAAATATGGCCCAGTAGTTTTGGAGGAGAAGATTAAAATGTAAAGTTTACGCACGACGGACGACGGACGACGCACGACGCACGACGGACGACGGACGGTGATAGATTGCAATAGCTCATCTGAGCCTTTGGCTCAGGTGAGCTAAAAACGGCATGTGTACTAATTCCAACGGGCAAATGAGGTCAGGTACTCCGGAAGCTGATCAACTAGCTATAATTGTCACATGTGAAATCAAAATTGCGAATGAAAAAGGAAATAATACTATCATCTATTTTGATTATACTAATAATACGTGTTTTTATCTCTGTATTATAAACTAAATATTTCTGAATTCTATTTTCTTCATGTAAAATAAAAACTTCCTATTTCAATATGTTGTAACACCACTGCGGTAGCTCAGTTGGTAGAATGCTTGCTTCGTAAGTGGGAGGTCGTGGGTTCGAATACAGACCGGGTCCGACTCAAGACTTAAAAGTGGGTAGTGATTGTTCTTTCGTCAGGCACTCGACATTACGAAATGAAACTCACGGTTCTTTCGGATGGGAACTTAAAATAAACGAGTTTCTCGTGTCTTTGTGGGCTAAGCACGATAAAGAACCCTGCTGTATAATGCCATCAGCGCAACGCACAAGCAAAATTTCGGAACCTTCGACTATAGATTGCGACGTCCCGATATAAGTGAAATATTCTTGACTAGGAGTTTAAACACCATTACTCAACTCTACTTAACTCTAATATGTTGTAAAACGTTTCAAACACTATGACTAGATATTTGTTATTCCTGATATATACTTACCTGCAATGCAGATCAATAGATATAAGACGATCATTCTTTAATGTTACTTGTATATCGGATGGATCCAAACTTTGAAAAGAAAATAATTATATTGATTTCTAAATAACTGTCAATGCTACTTTGATAATACACATGGATTTCGAGTTTCTATTTCCATTTGTAATTTCCAAATAACATTAAAAACATAATAGATTTTAAATTTAAATATATAATAAATAGTTATCAACAAAATTAATAGTGTGATAAAATATGACGTCTTTGAAAATTACACATTCTAATTATATCGATATGGCAATTTTAATCAAAGACACATGTAAAAGGGTGAAGAGTTATAGCTTGTTTTTAAGTGCACATTCTAATTAATATCGTGTTGTTCCAAAATTGAATTTTACTTGTTATCAAACATTAAAACAAACCTCGAAAAAAGGTGAAAAATTGTTAAAATCTCCCAAAATCATATTTCTTACATGAAATGAAAAATAAATAAAAATAAACTTTTAAAACTACCCATTTAAAAAATAGAAACATTGCAGTTCGGATATATTTGATGTGATCAGAGTGCGCAAATGAACACATTTCAGTACTATTTCAAGCATACTTACATGTTACACTAGGTATTGTAACGTCTGGTTACAAGTAATGGACTGCAGGTCTTTTATACAATTATATTCCAACATCTGCTTCCAGAGAATGTCAGTCCCCATGACATTTTGTTTGTACAAACTTGAGTACAGATAAATGATATTAAATGGTAAACAATATTATTTATGTTGCATTAACAAATATTTAAAAATGTTCACGTTATGATGGTTTGGTATCATTCTATTACCTAAATAACGATATCAGAAAATCAAAGACTTTGCTTTGAACAAAGGTGAAATTCAGTTTCTAAATACCTTATTGCAAATTGAAATGTCTATATAAATCATTGTATTTAATGGAGACGAAAGGTGTTTACCGTATGTTTGCGAAAAAATATATGATTCGAGATTCACAGGGTTCTCACTAGAACCAGGAATATTGCAAGCTTAGGCTTATCAGAACCCTCAAAAAGTTTTATGGTTGTGATTACAGTATTGTTAATAAGTTTGGTGTTTCTGTGCCCAAGATTGCCATGGATATATTTGACGGCCCATAGCTCCAAGTTCCCTTCACTCAATTGTTTTATTACACACGTGGCGTGTGTAGTGGGTTGAGATTCGGACTTGGATTAGTATGTTTGCTTTTGATTATGACAAAATAAACACAGCATTTTAAAATAGGACTCAAGAAACAAACGTTTTCTGTCAATAATAAAAACAAGTGATAATGAATTTAAATAATAACAAAAAATACTAATCCATGTCCAAATAGGAACTCAGAAGCAGAGTAAAAACTCTGAAACTGACAAATTAAGTTAATTTAAGGCTCTGGTAGGATAAGCACATCCTGTATAGCTAGCTACACGTGCCACGTGTTTTATCAAAATTGAGTAAAGGAACACGAAACTATGGGACGCCAAATATATCCAGAGCAATCCTGGAAACAGGGACATCATACTTATCAACAATATGTGATAGTGGTCATAAAGTTAGATAATACATGTTAACGAGCATCTAAACTTTAAACTTATTAACTTTTTATTGATTTTAACTTTTCTTGTTCTATCAATAAAAAGCGGAAAAAACCAATTGTAAATTTAAAATGTATATGAACACGTAATGAGATGAGTAATTTATGATAACCAAACATACCATAGTAAATATAATTTATCGTTTTCTATTTACATTTCAAAAAAATAAAGAGATATAAAACAATCTGTCAAACACACACGCTCGCATGCATACGTTGGCAAGATGAATTGTTTAGAGAAAGTGTGCAAACATAATTCAAAATGTTTATTTGGTGCTTCCACAGATGCTGAACTAACAAAAACAGTTCATTTATATGAAAAAGGTGCTTAAACTTCAGAAGTACTTGGTCTCATTTCCATAGTGAAATTTCAAATGTTGCGAGTTTTTATTTTGTTTTTGAACACTGACGTGTATGTCTGTGGTCCACAACTGGATTTGAAAATTCACGCAATTTTATTTGTTAAAGCTAAGAAAACGTTTTTACCTAAGCAAAATCAAGTGGTAAATTGGTGGTGATTGAAGACAAAGTGGTCGTGGTGATATTTGATATGGTTAGTGCTGCACTTAATGTATCATTGTACATTATATTGCGCTTGTTATTTAAGAAAAATAATTTTAGTTTTTCAAAATGATATAGAATTTTCAATCTATAAATTATAATTATTAATGTAATTATAAACAAAAGAAACATACGAATCCATGTCCGAATCACAATCCATAAACAATACATAAATTGTTGTATTTTATTAAAATTTTATTTTACAATTAAATCTTTTTTCATTGAAAAAAGTCTGGCCTAAGTTTTATTTCCGATTTCATAAGCGAGTATCCTCGAGTGTGATTCCGCCATAAATCCCATATAACGCCATTGCTAGTTTTACCATAATAAGAGCCAGAGGAGTACCAAACGCCATTAAGGTTGACCAGAAAACAGCTGTTGAACCACCAGCCGGAAGTAAAAGTTGTAGCACAGTTCCCGGACATATCCATGTCATTATCGTTATCGTACGTTGAAAACTGCATACTTTGCATTCTCTGGGCATAACTGAAAGTGTGGAATGGGTCACCGGCATTCCCATGATATTTTCCCGCCAGTATTCTATATTTATCCTTTTCGTCAGCGATTCTCACATACCCAAACTCAGAATAAGCTCTTTGCTTGTCCCAGTCCCACAAATCAAATCTCATTCTGTTATTTCCAAATTTTGTAAGTAAATGCATTTTGTCAAGACCAAGCCAAAAATCGTGATTCAAGCCACCAAAGCCGTTCTTGTAGTTATCCCAGTTCCTATAGAAATCATCCGATCCCTCTGCTCGTCTCTGGGAAATAGAGGTTTAAAAAAAATATTATGATTTTAGAAAATGAAAAAGAACGTGTTTATAGTTTCTATCAGAAATAACAAATCCAATTAGTTAGCGGTCGATTGAAAACTGGTTTTGAAACTAAATTGTAGTCAGTTGTAAACACGAACCACATACATACCTGTATGAGTGGAGTGGAGTGTGATAATGTGTTTTACGAGTACGTCCTAGTCAAGACTATTTCACTAATATTATTGAGACGACCAGTTCCTGAATGGAATCTGTAGCAAGCGAACTGACAAATTTCTCATACATACCTACCATTACGGTAGCTCAGTTGGATCTGACCAAGACTTGAAAATAGGTAGTGTATGTTTTTTCTTCAAGCACTCCAAATTTAGAAATGAAAGTCACGAGTCCTTTAGAAGACACCTTAAAAACCTTTGCCCAATTATACGTCAGGTGAGGCACGTAAAATACCGCTCCTTCCATATTGTCTTTGGTGCATTGCTAAGGTAATATTTTTTACCTTTTTATCTATAGCTGGTGACGTCTCGATATAAGTGAAATAGTCTTGACTGGGAAGTAAAACCTCATTCAATTAATCAATCATACATACCTGTATGACGGTCCATCCACCTCCGTCAGTCCTCATGTCACAATACACGTCAAACCTTGTGTTGTTGTCTCCATAGTCTAGCTGTATAGTATATACACCACTTTGGTTAAATCCCGTTTTATATAATGAGGCGCAATCAGTTCCAGAAACTACAACAACAAAAGTGGTACACAAATTAGGACAGCACAGCGTGCAAGACCTACGAACAACAAAAAAGCATCAAAACATTTTTATTCTGCTTTAAAAGCCTGTTTATTCTTTCAAACCCTTTGCTTATTCTGCAATAAGAGCAATGAGATGAATGCAGAATTTTATCCCGGAGAAAATCAAACAATTATATTAGATATTGTATTGTGATTAATTTCTTGTTGAATTATGTTCAGTTTTTAATGGTTATATTTCCGTATAATTATAAACAGTCAAAATTTTGAACACATCATCTAAATCTCTGTATTTATATTTTCCATATGTTTTCTGTTCATTCAGATTGTATACTGAGTACAAACCATTTCACATGCCTTACAAATAGCACTGTGATTGCTTTGGACAGTTACCTTTTTCTGCACTGAATTCCGTCTTAACGCCTTCTGGTAATGTTTTACTTATGTTTCTTATTATCTCAGCTTTCAGTGCTTGTATGTCATTTGAAAGCTGAAAAAAGTAAAACTTTTTTTTTAAATACAGTCCAACCTGCCTTAAAGGCCACCTCTATATAAGAGCCACCTGCTTACAAAGGCCAGTAAAATTATATCCCAATTGTTCTTTATTTATACATGTATTATTTGAACCTGTATATAAAGGCCACCTGCCCATAAAGGCCACTTTTACTGGTTCCCTTGGGTGGCCTTTATAGACAGGTTTGACTGTAAATAAATAAATAAAACAACCTAATGATGTTCTTAGGTGCCATATAACTGAAATATATTTTAGATTTTAGTCTCATATCAAACAGTATTATTGGTGCGTAAATTATCAAACAAAGGGTCATAGGAATAAGGAGTTGAGTGATTCACAAGTTGATGTTGTAGATTATTTGGTCATCGAAACCCACTAGAAGTTATAGAGTTTAGTTTTATTAGCGATGTTTATATTCCAACTGAAAGTGTTTTATATTAAATGCCAATTTTTAATCTCTGGATTTGACTGAACCAGTGGTTTTTTAATCAAATACAGTAAAATTTGTATGTGTCAGTTCTTCACGCTCCACGGACAAATTGTTCATTTTAAATGAAAAATATATATTGGCATAAAAAGGTCGAAACATACATGTGTATGTTTTTATCATAGTAAAAGACGTATAGTATTAATATTATTGTGATTCTTGAAAACTCGAATGTAAGTTTATTTTGTGTAAATGAAGGCTTCAATAAACATGGGTCTTATTTCGCGTTTGCGGTTGTGACTTTTTTTGCCTATTGCTAAATGTAAACGTCGCAAACACAAAATACATACTTATATCGCTAAAGTATCCGCAAAAATAAATCGATGTGTGGAATGTAAAGGAAATAAAAGAATACTGGAAACAAATTTGACATCAAATACTTATGGTGGCTTATTTCTGGCATAGTCGACGTAAGTATCTCGACACGTCGTGTTATTTATCTCAACTCTTTATTTTACTATCACAACTTTTCATCATATTATTTCGACCTATCATGATATTAAGTCATCCTGTCGAGATAATTTTCTGTCGACCAAAATTATCTGGATGTCAGAAATAAGCCACCATACATACTTTATTTTCTAACAGTGTTGTTTTATTGTTAAATTCCATGGTTTGTATCTCATATTGTTCGTTTAATTTTCTGATTTCTTCCTGGAGATGTCCAATAGCATCATTTGTCTGTGATACGTCTTGTCTTAATACTTGTGTCAGCTTTGAAAGCAATACCTAAAAATTAAAGTGCGGTATTTTGTATAACAAACATCAACTAAATCATATGCAAGTATGGATGACAAAAATGATAAGTTTATCTCGGATGTATAATGGATAGGTACAACTTTTGAAATATTAATTTTGAATAATAAAACAAATAGAAAAATAGGTCATTATGACCTACTTTAAGATGATTGAAATAGTTTTTGCTTTACGAGCAATTGTTTATGGATTGCAAGAATTCTTATTTTTGTTGTCACAATAAAATCTATGGCAACAAATATAAGAATCAGAATTGTCGCTTGTTTTATGTCTTTAAAGTTTCGCCATTTTCAGACAAAGTTTACACCACTTCAGTTAAAAAATATCAGTGAACCCCTACGTCAGCAGCTTTGTGCGATCTTATTATTAGGATAATTACGGAAAGCAGAAAAAAGATCGCTGATGAAGTGAAGAAGAATGGGTGGTAGAAGTAGTTGTAGTAGCAGTAAAAGAAGAAGAGTGATGATGATGATGATGATGATGATGATGATGATGATGATATCAGTTTTTAGTATATTTAATGAAGAAAAAAATGTATATGACATTGATGATGGTGGTGGTAGTAATGAAGATGACAATATCCACATCTCTCTCTCTCTCTCTCTCTCTCTCTCTCTCTTCTGGGGTTGTGGTTAACAGTAATAATAAACAGGTATATAATATGACAAAGATGATGGTGTGATAGTGATGGTCACTAGTGATGGTGGTGGCGTGGCGGTGGTGAGGAAGATGATATCTCTCTCTCACCTTGAGCTGTGTTATTTGGTTCAGTAATTCCCGTGGTAGTGTCACCATTGTGGTTCCGTTTTTCTGTCCATCTGTTTTGATATGAACTACGTAATCACATACATCCCCATTACACTCTGTTTTAAACTCGTGTCTTTGTCTTTTCTCAACCATGTTCGTTGTACTTTGTGTTACTACTAGTACTAATACCAGTAATATCACAAGTATGTTTCTAATCATTGCTGTTACTTTTGTTTATTGAACACCGAATTCAATTCTGAAAGAATGGTGGGCTATCTTTAATTGTGTCTATAAATAAATAAATAAATAAATAAATAAATAAATAAATAAATAAATGAATGAATAAATAAATAAATAATTCGTTCGCTTATTTATTACTTTTTTTTATTAATTAATCAATTAATTAATTTAATATTTATCTGTTTGTTTGTGGCTGAATAAAGTCAACGTATAAAAACTATTTTCGCATACCGTAATCCAAGAATTATAAGTACTGATATTAATTAATACTTGACTATTGTGATAATTTTAGAAAAAAGATAAAAATAGATAAATAAATAAATAATATTATTATTAAAAATAAGTAAATAATGATCATAACAAATGACTCAAAGTCTCTATATTCATATACAGCTGTGTACCTTACCTTTAGAAAGTTTCTGTAATACATCTGATACACAACAATTCTCTGCCAGTAAATTTATCAACATTAAGGACAGGTGTCGCAGAACGAGTGATCATGGATAAGATTGCCAGGTCATGTTTCATGTGTTACTTTCGCCTGATTTAGAAATAAAATCAGATATCTGTATATGAAATAAATTAAGATCGCCACAGATATTTTTTCTATTGAAATAAAAGAATTCTACGAGTGCCAATATACGGTAAAATATAAAGAAAAATATATCACGTTTCGAGTATCCGACTTTCCAATCCATATCCGGTTTATTTATTATAATTCACTAACCGGAAGTTGTCATTCATAAACAGAAAACACGTGTGTTTTACAGAATCGAGTACACAAACATGCAAATCAATGTATAATGTCCACAACCTTTAACTTCTCATATGGTAAGATTGCATCAGTTTTAGTGACCTATCTTTAAAGTTTAAAGGGATATACCGTATTTAAATTTTTGGTCATCAATTCATCAGGTGGGACCACAGGAACTTGTAATTAATGTTTAAACTGTTAAACTATACTATCCAGACTTTCTATACTATCCAGCACTAAGAAAAATAACAAGGACCTTGTTATTTTTCTTAGTGCTCGATAGTATAGAAAGTCTGGATAGTATAGTTTAAACATTAATTACAAGTTCCTGTGGTGGGACCCATGACCAGTTTCACTCTCATGACTTCTATAGCTGTTCTAATACCCAGTTCAGTGAACGTTGTCATTAATGTCAGTTGATATATAGCTAACACCTCTCTCTCTCCCTCTCTCTCTCTATCACTCGCTCGGTCTGCATGGTCAACATGCCACTTGTAGACGTTCAAACTGACAATGAATCATCATCATAAACACACACACACACACACGCACACACACTCTCTCTCTCTCGTTGATAAGTTTTTACATGTTGATATGGACCACCATTTATTTTCATTATCCCATGTAATTGCATATCATTTATTTTAGATATATAATTGAAGATGGGCCTGACTAAACAGTACTTGAGAAATGTCCCTGGTCCAGTGTTCGGTTTGATAGCCAGTCAGAAGTCTAATATTGTGTTCTTAGAGATCTGTGAACAGAGTGGTAAATACTGTGCTGTAGGGGCATGTGAAGATGTCATTATTTGGGACCTTAGGACAGGAGAAAAGGTAAATTTGATCTTGTGGTAAATTGCAACATCTAAAATCATTTGTTTCTATAAACAAACTCAATGAAACAGCAAGATTTTAATAACACAATTTTCTTCTCATCCATAAATCACTGTAAAACGTAAAACTCCATAACCTACACTGAAGCGTAAAACTCCATTACTCCACTTAACTTTAGTAACAAGATAAATTTCTTGGTTTGTGTTTTGAAAAATTTAACAATAGTTTGTTTAAAAAAGTCAGTTAAGCTTTGAGGGAATATGGAGTCATTGAGAAAACCAGAAACATAAAAGTAATTGAGCTGGAATAGTTCCCTGTTTGAAACCTACAGCACTCCTTAAATTTCAATTATGATGATTGAAATTTACATGGGTGAATATCAGCCTTCTGTTTCAGACAATATGAATAATTGTACTGTCTAATTAATGCAGGATTCAAATTTTGACAGATTTCATTTGACTTGAAAACTTCTGCTAAATTTAAGTTCAAGAAAGTCTTAGTTACAGAAAGATTGTGAAACTTGTGCCTAACATATAAATTTTATTAGGAGACTTAATAAGCACATATCTATTCTTTGGACAATCCAGTTTCTTCAATCATCGGTCTTTTGTTTTGCACAAAAATTAATACAGAGCGAAAATTAAATGATGCTTATTGTGTTAAATTTAACTATGCAGAAATGTCTAAATTTCATATATCTCATATAAATAAATACACACAAAATTTAACACATTTACAGTAAGTGAAATACTGGTACTCTTAACTGGGTTGTAAAGCTCCATTTCTCCACTCTACTCTAAGCTCTCTCTTTATTTTAGAAATATACAATATATTTTTTTCAGTTTTTGACGCTGAAAGGTGAGAAACATGAAGTTACCAAAGTTGCAAAATCAGCTGATAAGAATCACATAGCAGTTGGTTACAATGATGGAATGATACGAATATTTGATCTCAATACAGGGGAGCTAACTGTTAATTTTAGTGGTCACAAATCTACAATAACGGCTCTACAGTATGATCACCAAGGACTGAGACTAGTATCTGGATCAAAAGTATGTCAAATATTTTAAGAGAACAATCAGGTTGAAGTTGTCTTCTTCCTTTTACAGTCCAACCTGCCTTAAAAGCCACCTCTATATAAGGGCCACCTGCTTTTAAAAGCCTGTAGAATTGTATACCTTTATAGATAGGTTTGACTGTAGTCTGAGCTTTTTTTCTCATTTAGTTAAGTAAGTAAATTCTTCGTTTCTTTTTATTTTCATCTACATTTGAACAATTGTTAAACACTTTTGAATTTTTTTTCCAGAAAATAATTAGTGCACAAGAACTATAGGTTTTTGATGAATTAAATATTAAATGATGACACACGGCAACTAAACAGAAAATAATTATCCTTTCATTTACTTTTCAAAGTTTCAAAGTCCTAAATCCAAGGATATTTGAGTACCGTCGCGAGAAAAGGTACAAAATAACATTGAACGCAAAACTGCGTAAATGACGTTTGAAATGACGTGTCAGATTCCGAGTGATCACTGAGCTCTGACTGTGCGCAGGTGATTGTTTACATTGTAGATACACATATTAAACTTTTGCGTCGAGTTTGATTGAGAGATTAACATTTAATGGATGTAGATGATAGCTATAGAATTTAGTATTCCGAATTTTTTATTTATTTATGGTGTTTTATTTGACAAAAAGTTTGCAACTTTGACATTCAGGTTTTACCCAGTCCAGCACAACCGTGTCACCTTCTTCACTTTAAGATTTGCGACACTGACATGTCAGGTCATAAAAATATTTGTAATATTATAAAAATAAATATGTCTAAAGAATTCTGTCTATTTACATTTTTCAAATATTGACTTTTGATAATACTTTTCTTGGTTTAAATAAAAGGATCCTGAAAGAAGATTAAAAGCAACCGATCTTCAAGTTAATACCTTTATATCACATATGTTTGTTCAGTAAGTGACAAAAATAGAATCTTCACATTATAAAAAGGCAAATTTTCAAAGCTATATCAACGACTAACAGAAGTCAAATAATGTTAAAGATATCACTTATTAAATTTGCATCACATCTGGTACATTTTTGCCGATTTTGTAGTGTTACGTACGACGATAGATAAAATGTCTTCTACTACGTCCGTAACAAATGTATATAAATAAATCAGAATAGGGGTCAAATACTAGATCGATAATTCAGAGAGAATATTTTTTGTTATCAATATCATCAAAACAATGCATTTGTGATAATCTATCGCAATGGTACTTTTAAGATTCGAGTGATCGAAATTAACACCAATAAATTATTACCTCTAATAAAACCCGGGAATGTTGTTTTAGTTTTGTTCTGATCCATCAGACATTATTAAGAACTGAAAATCACTGTTAATGGCATTACTCAATTTATGGATGTCCTATCACTCGGGTGCATTTCTTTTTATAAAAGTAAAAAAAAAAGTGTTTTCTAAGTATTTTCCTTGTCAGAGATGATAATTAACTATTTATTATGATATAAATATTTATTGCTAATATTCATGTGATGAATTTTCAAAATAATATTGTGATATTGTGTCTGGTCCACATGTCACAAGTTATTGAAACGATTAAGTGCCAGCTCTGAACTTCTAATTAGAAAACTTTGTCGCTACTTCCAGTTATCATGGTAAAGAAGATTTATTTAATAATTATTAATTAACGATTAAGTGCCAGCTCTGAACTTCTAATTAGAAAACTTTGTCGCTACTTCCAGTTATCATGGTAAAGAAGATTGGATTTATTTAATAATTATTAATTAACGATTAAGTGCCAGCTCTGAACTTCTAATTAGAAAACTTTGTCGCTACTTTCAGTTATCATGGTAAAGAAGATTGGATTTATTTAATAATTATTAATTATTGTTCTCTGCTATGTTGTTACCATAGCATGTTTATTTTCTGAACAATTGCTATGGCATTTTTATTCTGCTTTGCAAATAATTATAATAATATTTATCATTATTATTATTCAGCACTAGTATCATGAGTATTGCGTACTATGAGACAACCGTTATTGCCTCGGTAAAAATATTACCGGCGCCATTCATTCGTGACACTTTTCATCATTTACATATATTAAGAGAGAGAGAGAGAGAGAGAGAGAGAGAGAGATAGATTTTCAGAAATCGGGCCTTTACATGTACTTGTAACAGATAACTTATTACGGGCAGATGAGCCTGAAGTCTGCTAAACGGCCTGGTGGGTAGCGGTGAACTGGCACTATAAACGGTTAATTCTGGCTAGAAACAAGCAGCTCAACCGAACACGTTTATGTATTTTGGCTACTACACACATGAATTTAGTGCATGTTTTCATTGCAAGTGGCTAAGATTTTCCGATGCGAAGTAAACCACCTTATAAATATATGCAAAATTAGTCTTTTCTTCTTTGCCGCGTGTGCTAAATATTATCTTTTAGCATTGTTAATTAATACTGATAGTGTTTTAACTATGGACACTAGAAATCATCCTGAAACATGTCAGATCGCAGCACTCGTAGTGTGAAAGCGCCTATTTCTTTTTTTTAGTACGAGGGGAAGTCAGCAAGTTCATAAAACAGCGTAACACACATTTTCTTTACTTATTTAGACAACACAACATTCCGCCATTTTTAACATATCAAGTTTATTTGCCACAACGTATTTGTGTAATTCTCAAAAGCATTCAAAGTAGGTGACCATCAAGCAATGATGGAAAATCGAAATGTTGAGTTTAGGGCAGTAATAAAGTTCTTTACAGTAAAGGGGTCAAATGCCAAAGAAATTCAGCGGTGAATAACCGAGGTGTACGGTGACAGTGGTCCTGGCTATTCCACAGTGGCAAAATGGTCAGCTGAATTTGAACGTGGGCGCACCTTACTGAAGGATGACCCACGGTCAGGTCGGCCAGCTTATGCCATCACAAAGGAAATTGTCACGTCTGTGAAGACCCTCATCGTGAATGATCGTCGAATTAGGATTGATGACATAGCTAGGGAGTGTGACATTTCACATGGAAGTGTATACACGGTTATCCACGAGCATCTTCGAATGTCAAAAGTATCCGTTAGATGGGTTCCCAGAAACCTTAATTTGCAGGATCGCTTCCAAAGACTCCAGTCAAGTCGGGAGCTTCTTGGCATTTATAATGAAAACCCGGAGAGCTTCCATTTGCGTTTAGTAATTGGTGATGAAACATGGATTCATCATTGAGACCCAGCCCCCCGCAAAAAGTCCATGCAATGGAAGCATCCTGGCTCACCCCCATCAAATAAATTAAAAACCCAACCATCAGCTGGCAAAGTCATGGTCACTGAGTTTTGGGATTCTAACGGCGTTCTGTTAATCAATTATAAACCTGCTGGAATCTCTATCACTAGGGCTTACTATGCTGATCTAATGAAGCAGCTGAAAGCTGCTATTAAATTAAAAAGGAGGGGAAAGTTGAGCCGAGGGGTATTGCTTCTTCACGACAATGCTCCTGTGCACAAGTCAAGGATTGCACAAGTAATGATTCCTGAATGCAAGTTCGAACAACTTAATCACCTACTCTGCAGTCCCAATTTGGCACACAGTGATTATTTCCTATTTAGAAATTTGAAATCCCATTTACGGGAAATCAGATTCCCTGATGATGATGGACTTAAGGCTGCCACAGTGGCATGGTTTCAGGACCAACCCGAAGACTTCTATTTCAAAGATATAGACAGTCTGAAAGAAAAGTGGGCTAAGCTCATTGGGGTAAATAGGGACTATATTGAAAAATAATGTACGGTTTGTTGTGGCAATATATACCCCGTTCTATGAACTTTTTGACCTCCCCTCGTATATTGGTTGAACTTGAGGTACACTGTCTAACACACCCTTCAACAAACATAAGGTGTTCACAAATTGTTATTCGTCAAGAAACCCAAAATAGCTTCTCACTTTACAGTATATCTCGTTTAAGTACATTTTTTAAGAAGTTGAGTCCAATTCGTAGCTTTATTTTTGTGTGGTTGTCGAGGACAATACATTTAGTCTCTATGTGCAAGGCTACAAAGTCTACGATCACTATTTTAACATTAAGTAAATCGGTACTGGTAACTGAAAACATATTTGGGGACTAGGTGACCAAATGGGCTCAATTGTGTGGTTAAGGATCACAACACCTGGCTTCAAATCCCACTCAGGGCACATCCTAATGTGAGAATGTTGGTCAGTTAGCTTGATGAATTTTTATTTTCTTTCAAGACTATCCGGTTTCCTCCACCATCCTTGAACTGACCACCTCGATATCAATGAAAGAATTTTGACTGGGTAGTGAAACGCACTTGACAACATACAATACACCCAAAAACAAAACAAAACAGACAACACAACACATACGGAGACTGGTATAAACTTTACACTGGGACTGGTATTAACTTACACGGAGACTGGTATAAACTGTACACAGGCACTGGTATTAACTTACACGGGGACTAGTATAAACTGTACACAGGCACTGGTATAAACTGTACATGGGGACTGGTATAAACTGTACACGGTGACTGGTATAAACTGTACATGGGGACTGGTATTAACTGTACACAGGGACTGGTATAAACTGTACATGGGGACTGGTATAAACTGTACACAGGGACTAGTATAAACTGTACACGGGGACTGGTATAAACTGTACATGGGGACTGGTATTAACTGTATACGGGTCCTGGTATAAACTGTACACGGGGACTGGTATAAACTGTACACAGGGACTAGTATAAACTGTACACGGGGACTGGTATAAACTGTACACGGGGACTGGTATAAACTGTACACGGGTCCTTGTATAAACTGTACACAGGCACTGGTATAAACTGTACACGGGGATTGGTATAAATTGTACACGGGCCCTGGTATAAACTGTACACAGGGACTGGGATAAACTGTACACGGGGACTGGTATAAACTGTACACGGGGACTGGTATAAACTGTACACGGGGATTGGTATAAATTGTACACGGGCCCTGGTATAAACTGTACACAGGGACTGGGATAAACTGTACATGGGGACTGGTATAAACTGTACACGGGGACTGGTATAAACTACACAGGGACTGGTACTAACTTACACGGGGACTGGTATAAACTGTACACAGGGACTGGTATAAACCGTACACGGGGACTGGTATAAACTTACACGGGGGCTGGTATAAACTGTATACAGGCACTGGTATAAACTTACACCGGGACTGGTAACTTGAAAAACTGTACATGGGGTCTGGTATAAACTATATACAGGGACTGATATAAACTGTGCATTGGGATAGCTGGTATAAACTGTACACAGGGACTGGCATAAACTGTACACAGGGTGTCAGGCACTGGTATGAATGTGTTGATTTGGTAATACTCAATATGATATAAGTGTTGG
Source organism: Anadara kagoshimensis (assembly GCA_021292105.1). Lineage (NCBI taxonomy): Eukaryota > Metazoa > Mollusca > Bivalvia > Arcoida > Arcidae > Anadara > Anadara kagoshimensis. The sequence goes on from CM037865.1 coordinate 18,033,459, forward strand.
TTGTCTCGATCCCGACTTCGAGAATGTGTAGTTATCATTTGAACTACACCATATTTGGTTAAAAAAGACACCAGCTGTGGGCAGTTTTCGGTTTTTGTTGCCATGGTAACGGAACTTGAGATAATAAGGACGAAATAGTATCGGTTTTCTAATTATTATTTTGTTTAGCTAGTACCACAGATCAGTAAATTTGTATTGTTAAAAGTTTTGGATTCAAAGTTATGTTCTCAACAACAAAAAATAAATCAAAAAATAAAAGCATGTTTGTTTATTAAATGACTAAAAATCTTTTATTTTCAGAGTTCCTATTTTTTGTGAAAACATGGAATTTTTTAAATTATTATTGTTATGATGATTTTGCAACATCTTTCATTGATACTTAACTTTGATTTACCTGCAAAATTATGTTCTTCTAGCGTAATAGTCTCAAGATATAAGAAATTCATTTAAAGAAAAAGCTAAAAATTTAGCGAGTTTTCACATGTTATTATGGTAAATGGGGTGTTTATGTTGCCATGGCAACATATTATATGGATGAAACGTACCTAAAAGGGAAGTACATGTATATTATATTAGTAAACCAAACATATATGGGTTGATTTTTACTGCAAACATCCTAAAATTGCATTTAAAATAGGGTAAAATTTTCTTGTTTTTTTTCTAATTTTCTCTGCCAATTAAAACGCCAGTCTGGAAAAGCGATGATAGAAGTGACGTTATTGTAACGTTATTGTGATCAGTTGTACAAAATGTGAATAGTTATATACTCCTTTTTATATTTATGTGAAAAGAAAATTATTAAGTCTTTAGTATCATTAAAAACGTTAGATTTTCACGAATTTAATGATACTAATATCTCAAAATCGATAAAAAATGTTATTTTGTACCTTTTCTCGCGACGGTACTCATTTCTATAATACTGTAGCTGTTTTTGATAATGCTAAATGGCTCTAATATTTTGTGTTTGCTCTTTTGAAGTCATGGTTCAGCCATCTGAGTGGAGTAATTAATTGTTCAATGCCCTAGTCAATAATCCTTCACATGTATCAGGGTAGTCGGTTAAGGAATCCTGTAGAAAACTGCAGACATAATCACATTGAGATTGTCCTGTAGGCCTGTACATTGTATATGACTATGTTACGCAGTTTGTGGATAATGTTTTATTATTACTATTTTTATTTATTTATTTTTTTTAGGACACTGATGTAATAGTTTGGGATATTGTAAATGAATCAGGGTTATATAGACTGAAGGGACACAAAGGGGCTGTCACTAAAGTTCATTTATTAAAAGATAAAGATATCCTTATAACAAGGTATTTATTGATTCTTGCTAAATGTACATGTATGTTTCATTCCTGGTAGGCCAAATCACCATTGGCTACTAATTTCTGAAAAAAAATCTTTTAAAAATTAACCCTATTTTAGCAAATGTTTAAAATAATACATTTAAAAAGACTTGTCTATATTTTCACAAATTTTGGAAATTTGGTTACTTATAATTTTGATTTTAAATTTTGAACATCTAGTAATACCATATGTACCAGTAGGTTAAATTTTCATTTTAATTGTTAATAGTTAATTGGTAAATCTTTTCATTTAAATTAGTTCTATTTTCTGTGGTTGATGCTTTCTGCCTTTTAAATTCATTAGTAATTTTACAAAAAAAACTGTGTTAATGACATGCTAATATTTTTATTGGAAGATGTACATGGTATAATAATCATAATTGTATTTTGTGTTTCAGTTCAAAGGATTCATTTATAAAATTTTGGGATTTAGAGACTCAGCACTGTTTCAAAACATTAGTAGGACACAGAAGTGAGGTAAAATATAGAGAAATGGGAGTTTATTTAAAAAACCTTTCCCATCCACTTTATTGATTGATCGCTTGAATGAAGTTGTACATTCCAGTCAAGAATATTTCACTTTTGCCATATGTAGGAAAAGTGGCCAAAATGTTTACCTTTGCAGTATGCTAAGGGCAAAGTGCAGGGAATGATTTATAATGTGTCATGCAGTTTGTAATAAAATCACTGTATCCTTTAGAACAATTTAACTTGCAGAAAAAATACTCTTGTTGCATTATTACTGGCCACTTAGTGCTCAGAAAATGGTCTGATTCATATACATGTACATGTTAGTATAGCAGACACTGACAGATGACTTGGAAATGGTACCTATTGTCTACATTTATATATCCATTCCAAATAGCCAAAAGTAGTTGTTTGCTACATATTTTTGAGAAATTCTTTCAAAAAGTAACATATCTGAGAAAAATTGTGAAGAAATACTTTAAAAAGAGCTACTTATTTCTGAGAAATTCTTTCAGAAAGTAACATATTTTAGCAAATTTAGGAAGAAATACTTTAAAAAGACTACATTTATTAATGATTTTTTTACAAATGTTTGAAATTGGCTACTGATTATTTTAAAATTGTAGAATCCTACATGTGGTGTTTTATTTATGTGTATTTGGTAGATTTATGATTTTGTGATTGTAAACAATGGTGGACGACTTGTTACAGGATCAGCAGACAGTGAACTTAGAGTATGGGATATTGTGTATAACAATGGGGAGGTAAAACTTTATATTTAGATTTCATTTCAATACCACATTACTGTTTCCATCCCTTGTAGCAAAAATTGCCATTAACTACTACATGTGCATGTAATTTCTGAGAAATTCTTTCAACTTGTTTCAGCAGGTTTTTGTAACTTTGTGAAAAATGCACATCTTAAATTGACCCTTTGAGTCATGTTACATGTATATTTATATAATGTTAATAATCCATGGGGAAATTATAAAAATATTGCTTTTAAAAAAAAACCCCAAATACTCCAAAGACAAGAAGTAAATCAGTACGTTCCATTATCTTTTTAGGTTAATTTGAAATTCTTTTACATTTGACCTTGTGTTATTTAATTGTGCTTACACCATTGAGAAGTATAACAGCCTTACATTTTTATGTTGTATTTAATATAATTTGTACCCTAATTTTGGCCATCCAAATTACCTCGACTATCCCACAGCTAAATCATGACTTTGGCACCATTACTCTTCTCCACCACTAAATATTTGTTAATTTCTGAATCTTTATTTAAAGTTTATATGTTGTAGCTTGAAGATGCTGATGAACCAGAATTAAAAAGGTTAAAGGTCGAAAAGGTTAAATCATTTCATGAGGATACAGAGGAGGGAGAAGAAGATGAAGATATGGTATGATAGTTGTCATGGCTACTGTAATATTGTTTAACTTATTAATGCTCTTATTTAGAAAAGTCAGTCATTGTGAAGTCTTCAATGTGGCACATTGTGCCTTTTACCAAAAGTCCTTTAGTCACTAAGGCCTTAACAATTAGATCATTTAATTGGCAAAACAAGGAACCAATGACCCTTTTTCTTTCTAGAATAAACATTCAGAAGGTAAAACAGATCTGGCTGCACATTGACACAAGCAATCATTATCAGTAAAAATCACAAATTGTGAAAGGATTTAATAACATCCTAGAGTTTATGTCAGAAAATTGTCCAACTACTATTCCTTTATCTTGTTGTTGACCACTGTTCTGAGCTTGGTACTCTTACAACAATGTTTGTGGCATATTGGTGATGTTGTTGAGTATAATATTGCAATACTTAAAATAAGATACAATCATAAATGTTTAATTTTTGGACTTACATTGTATAGCTTGTGATGTTTTGATTCAAGTTTAATAATTTTGAGTCAGCTGTTAAACCCAATTTCATTCTTCAACTCAATTTATATAGTAATTTTGTTTTCCTCTGAAGCCTTTTGAACATGAACACTATTTTTTTAATTTCAGAATATCCTGACATGTAAGAAAATTGGATCTATTATGAGACATGGGCGTGATCGGGTGGTTTCCATGACAGTAGATTCCACCAATAGAATGCTAGTTTGCCATGTAAGAAAGAAATATGTTTAAAATCACAATGTCAGTATGGACAGTTAAATAATGTTGTGTTGTTATCTCCAACATCATAGGAGCCTCCTTTACTGAGCAGACTACAGTACACATCTTTAAATCACAGCCTCTCATGACCTATGTAAGAATCCCACTTGGGGCAGTGCAGATTCTAGTGTAAAACAGTTTGTCAGTTCGCTTATCGAAGGTCGGTGGTTTCTAACGGGCAGGAATCTTGACTGGGTACTTAACTCCTATTGTATGGTGTTTTAGTGAGTCTGTTCATGCTACAAGATTAGGTTATGGATTCTGTAATTTGAAAATCTTTTTGATAGTAGCTGTAATGTGTATTATACCCCCCACAAACAAAGTTGAAGGGGATATATATAGGAATTGCTCTGTCTGTCTGTCTGTCTATCCATCTCAATATATATCTACAACCTATCTTTCATGTCCATCTTTTATGTCCATGGAAGGATTTTGATCAAACTTGGAACAAATGTAATCCAACATCAGACAATATGTTGTATACCAAATTAAGGTGCATAGGTTAAGGTCAAGGTTACAAGGTCCAACCTTAAAAACAACTCAAAAATGTTGGTGACAGGGTTTTGGCCTCTTTAGAAGCAGTGGTAGTTCTAATTTCTTGGTTTTTTTTATGACAGGGAAATGATAACTCAATAGAAATATTCAGATTACCCACTGAAGATGAATTAAAGAAACATCTCACAAAAAGAAAGAAAAAGTTAAAAAGAAAACTCAAGTAAGATACAAGCCATATCATTTTAAAAATGTACTATAGTCCAACCTGCCTTAAAGGCCACCTTTATATAAGGACCACCTTTTAATAAAGGGCAGTAGAATTATATCTCCATTGTTCTTTATTTATATTATTTGAACCTGTATATAAAGGTCACTTTTACTTTTTCCTTCGGGTGGCCATTATAGACAGGTGTGACTGTACATGTTTATTTACATGTTATATGTCACATGTTATATCCATGTACATCCATCAGATGATTATTTTGTATAATATACATACACATAGTATTTATTGTTACTTTATGTTTTATGAGATGATTTACCAATTTAAATTTCAGGGACTCTGGGATTGATGAAGAAGATGTTGAAGCAGAATTAAAACTAGAAGATCAGATACAGAGGCTAAAACCTGTAAAAATGTCTTCTAAAGTTGTATCAACTGATATTGTAGTAGAGAAAGAAAATCAGACAAAAGTAAGATTAATTACTTAACCAATAATAAATGATCAGGGAGCCTTTAATCTATGTTTCCATTTCTTGTGGCTAAAATCACAATTGGCTTCTTATATCTGAGAAATTCTCTAAAAACAAAAACAATTTTAACAAATTTTTGAAAAAAAATACTAGGAAAAGGATGATTTTTCACAAATTGTAGAAATTTGGAAATCCAGTTTTAAAATAGTTTGGACACTGGTAATATGCTTTTCTTTGAGACCTTTGAATTGTTACACAGTGCTTCCTTCCTTCCTTCTGTCCGTCCGTCCTTCCATCCGTCTTTCTGTCCATCCTTCTGTCCTTCCTTCCTCCATTCCTTGGTGTACAATTCAATGCTGTTTTTGGTATTTTTTCATTGGGCATTCTCCTGACATGGTCTTTCCATCTAACATGTCTAAAGTGTTGTTGTTTTATCTTTTCATGATAATGTTGTTGCACTTACTGATCTTGAACAGATTTTTGTTAGTTGCACAGTACATGATACAGTAACACCAAGCATTGAGTATGATGAAGCCCATACAGATAGCTTCATCATAATTATGTCTTGGTACATTAATATCAGTCCATTATTATATTGATTCAGCAGTATTTTAATACTGGAACGAATTGTGTATGGACTGGTTACAAAATACTTATAATGTTTTGACTGTATCAATATACATGTACATGTTCTGTTTTAAATTACAATACAGTAAAACCTTGATTCATCGCCACCATTTGTTCATTCAGATTTTGACATTATTAAGGGGTTTCTGATTTTGATTGATGTGTCAATGGCTGATTAAACTATGCAGGTTTTGAACCACTCTGTCCTAAAAAATATTCATGATGAATAAAGATTCACTGTAACCATGACAACCTCAATAGCAATTAATAAGAAATAACTAGCCTGAATACAAAAATCCAGTTGACCAACAGTTTTCAATTTCAAAAACAGATTTCAATTTATCAGTATATAGTAGGGCTGTCGTGATACGCTTATAGCGTCCCATGATATAATGCAATATAAGAGTCTATTGCAATATATACCACAATATATTGCCTTTAAAAATCTTTAATTTGTTTCTTTATTTTGTAATAATCAAACTTAAATTTGTTCTGTTGCTCCAGCATGTGTTTACTTGAAGACATCACATGGGCATTTATGTATGTCTTACAAACGCCCTTTGACAGATACTTTTTTTGCGTAAAACAGGTAAAAATGAATGAATTTGATTTTGTACTTTCATGTAGTGAAAATACAGATAAAACATCTGATTTTCAAAAGCTGTGAAAATATTGTTAAATACCAGTACAGAGCAATGGTATTGCAATACAATACAATTTTGATTAAAATCGCAATATACTGGTATATCGTGACACCCTAGTATATAGAGTCTTAGTGGCAGCATGGTCTGGTATACTGGTATATCGGTATATCGTGACGCCCCTAGTATATAGAGTCTTAGCAGCAGCATGGTCTGGTATACTGGTACATCGGTATATCGTGACACCCCTAGTATATAGAGTCTTAGTGGCAGCATGGTCTGGTATACTGGTATATCGGTATATCGTAACACCCCTAGTATATAGAGTCTTAGTGGCAGAGTGGTCTAAAGTGCCAGCTTATATAATGTAACATTAAGGTCCTAGGTTTAAACCCTACTATAGATAGTTCCCATGTTATGTCACACTGTTCACTTTACAGGTAAAGTAGCGACCATTTTGGTAGGCATTAGAAATTGAGTCTTATTAATTCTTTATAAAATAGAGTGTATAAGATTTATTGTCACAGCATTGTTACGGGGACAAAAGTAATATAAAATACATGTATATGAAATCAAAGTAAAAACCTTCGATATTATAACTTTAAAAACTTTAATGATATCCCGATTACTTTTTGAAAAACAATAATTGAAAAATTAACAAATTTGGTGAAAATAGATAGATAAATGATATAGATTGTCTAACAAAATGGCAACCACTCTACTGAAAAATTTGTCTGCTATATGTGCATGAGAACTGAACTTAGTTTGAGAAAGATTATTTGCTTGCAGAAGGTCATTGGTTTTCTTTGGGCACTATGGTTTCCTCTAGCATCTGGGAACCACTTATAGCCCCCTAAAAGTGAAAGAATCTTGACTGTTTTGTAAACAAAAACAACAATACCTGTACTCCACACCAACACACTGAGTATACATGTATTATGATATCCAGGCGTTGAGTACGACACAGCTGACATTATCACTTTGTTGTAATTATGTCCTGGAACATTAACATCATCAGTGCCTTGTTAAAGTAATTTATACTGTCAGCCATCAGCATAGATTCTTACAGCCACTGATTACACATAAATAATATGAGGTCTCATTGGCCAAGTGTTCTAAATTGTGGGCTTACGGCATGTACTAATCATAGTGCTTCTCACTGCCTTGGTTCAAATCCCACTTGAATAGATCATAATTTGAGAAAATTTGTCAGTTTCCTTGTCAAAGGTACATGGATTTCTCCAGGACTCTGGTTTCCCCCACCATCTTGAACCTTAACTTGACTGCACTCAGTATAAGCAATAGAATCTCGACAGTCATAAAAAATACTTCACACAATCCACATAACTTGTATAATTTGATATCCAGGCGTTGAGTATGATAAAGCTGACATTGTCACTTTAACATCATCGGTGGCTTGTTAACATGGTTAAAGTAATTTATACTGACAGATATCAGCATAGACTCCTACAAGTACTGATTACAGATGGATTACATGACCAAATGGTCAAAACCACTGACTTTTGGGTCAAAGTGGCTCTCACTGCCTAGGTTAAACATGTTAATATCCCACTCGTTATGGATCCTAATGTGAGAACATTTGTCAGTTTGCTTGCTGAAGCATCGTCCTGAAACTGACCACACTCAATATGAGTAAAGAATTTTGACTAGTTTATGCAAAATACTCCACTCAATCTACTTTAACTTGTATATTTTTATATCCAGGCGTTGAGTACGACACAGCTGACATTATCACTTTGTTGTAATTATGTCCTGGAACATTAACATTGTCAGTGTCTTGTAAAGTTATCTATACTGTCGGCTATCAGCATAGATTCTTACAAACACTGATTACAAATTGATAATTTCTTAAAAATATGCTTTATTAGCTTAATGCATGTTTTAATCCTTTGCTTGCTATACATACTACCAGTAGTGTTGCAACATCGGTTCTCCAGATGCCGTTTTACTGTTTATTATCAGTTTAAACTTTCTTTGCATGTTTTGGAAGAGACTTTGGTATTTTTGTTTTATTTATCAATGAGATGTAAATTGATAGACTCACTATATATATTGCAAACTCACTAGCACTATTTAGTAGTAATGTACTAGCACATCTTTGGATGATTATGTATTATTACTTTGGTCAGCCATGTCCATCCGAGCACTGTACTATAACAGGGCTGTGTGAACACCAGAATTACAATGCTTAAACACAGATTTTGTAAATGTAACCTTATCTTTTCTGATGATAAATTATGAAAAAACATAACCAGCGTCACATGGGCTGATTACTACCCCTTCATTACTAACTGCTATAATACGATAATTATTTTCATGTGTGTATATATTTATTGTAGGTTGCAGCTCTTTTAAATAACAACAGTATAGAGAGTTGTATTATAAACACAGAAGGCAAGAAGACTGATATATCTAATGTAAATAAACTGGTGATGTTAGGACATAGGACTGATGTTAGAACGACCTGTTTTAGTTCTGACAACACAGCTGTCTTGTCAAGCAGTTCTGAAAGTGTTAAAATATGGAACAGGTAATATATATGTCATACAAGTCACATATTCTTATGATTTGCACAAAAGCTAAAATAATTAAAAACCACTCATTAATCTATTTTCACCAATAGTATTTTAAAACCCTTATTATATTTGCTATCTTGTTCTGAAAATGGTTAAGGTCAATATTTTGAAGACCCCATGGATGAAAACAAAGGCCTTGCCCCACCTCCATGGCAATGGTACAGGAATCCCTGTCACCACCATAAGAACTCTTAACTAATAAATAGAAAGCCTATCTCATCACTATCACCACTAAATTACAAAGGACCCCACAATTTATTTTTATTAAACAAAATACCCAGATTAAGGTCAAACCACCAGAGTATAGGAGACCCCACCAACACTTCAATACAGAACAACCCATAAGCATACAGAGGACCAAACTTCTAAAGTACAAAAACAGCACCCTACCACCACCACCACTATACAGATTAAGGTCAAACCACCAGAGTACAGAAGACCCCACCATAGTACAGAAGACCATACCACCACCAACACTCTACAGATTAAGGTCAAACCACCAGAGTATAGGAGACCCCACCACCACTGTACAGATTAAGGACAAACCACCAGAGTATAGGGGACCCCACCACCACTATACAGATTAAGGTCAAACCACCAGAGTACAGGAGACCCCACCACCACTATACAGATTAAGGTCAAACCACAGAGTATAGGAGACCCCACCACCACTATACAGATTAAGGTCAAACCACCAAGTATAGGAAACCCCACCGACACTTCAGTACAGAACAACCCACAAGCATACAGAGGACCAAACTTCCAAAGTACAAAAACAGCACCCTACCACCACCACCACTGTACAGATTAAGGTCAAACCACCAGAGTATAGGAGACCCCACCACCACTATACAGATTAAGGTCAAACCACCAAAGTATAGGAGACCCCACCAACACTTCAGTACAGAACAACCCACAAGCATACAGAGGACCAAACTTCCAAAGTACAAAAACAGCACCCTACCACCACCACCACTGTACAGATTAAGGTCAAACCACCAGAGTATAGGAGACCCCACCACCACTGTACAGATTAAGGTCAAACCACCAAAGTATAGGAGACCCCACCAACACTTCAGTACAGAACAACCCACAAGCATACAGAGGACCAAACTTCCAAAGTACAAAAACAGCACCCTACCACCACCACCACTGTACAGATTAAGGTCAAACCACCAGAGTACAGGAGACCCCACCACCACTATACAGATTAAGGTCAAACCACCAGAGTATAGGAGACCCCACCACCACTGTACAGATTAAGGTCAAACCACCAGAGTATAGGAGACCCCACCAACACTTCAGTACAGAACAACCCACAAGCATACAGAGGACCAAACTTCCAAAGTACAAAAACAGCACCCTACCACCACCACCACTGTACAGATTAAGGTCAAACCACCAGAGTATAGGAGACCCCACCAACACTTCAGTACAGAACAACCCACAAGCATACAGAGGACCAAACTTCCAAAGTACAAAAACAGCACCCTACCACCACCACCACTGTACAGATTAAGGTCAAACCACCAGAGTACAGGAGACCCCACCACCACTATACAGATTAAGGACAAACCACCAGAGTATAGGGGACCCCACCACCACTATACAGATTAAGGTCAAACCACCAGAGTACAGGAGACCCACCACACTATACAGATTAAGGTCAAACCACCAGAGTATAGGAGACCCCACCACCACTATACAGATTAAGGTCAAACCACCAAAGTATAGGAAACCCCACCGACACTTCAGTACAGAACAACCCACAAGCATACAGAGGACCAAACTTCCAAAGTACAAAAACAGCACCCTACCACACCACCACTGTACAGATTAAGGTCAAACCACCAGAGTATAGGAGACCCCACCACCACTATACAGATTAAGGTCAAACCACCAGAGTATAGGAGACCCCACCAACACTTCAGTACAGAACAACCCACAAGCATACAGAGGACCAAACTTCCAAAGTACAAAACAGCACCCTACCACCACCACCACTGTACAGATTAAGGTCAAACCACCAGAGTACAGGAGACCCCACCACCACTATACAGATTAAGGACAAACCACCAGAGTATAGGGGACCCACCACCACTATACAGATTAAGGTCAAACCACCAGAGTACAAGAGACCCCACCACCACTATACAGATTAAGGTCAAACCACCAAAGTATAGGAAACCCCACCGACACTTCAGTACAGAACAACCCACAAGCATACAGAGGACCAAACTTCCAAAGTACAAAAACAGCACCCTACCACACCACCACTGTACAGATTAAGGTCAAACCACCAGAGTACAGGAGACCCCACCACCACTATACAGATTAAGGACAAACCACCAGAGTATAGGGGACCCCACCACCACTATACAGATTAAGGTCAAACCACCAGAGTACAAGAGACCCCACCACCACTATACAGATTAAGGTCAAACCACCAAAGTATAGGAAACCCCACCGACACTTCAGTACAGAACAACCCACAAGCATACAGAGGACCAAACTTCCAAAGTACAAAAACAGCACCCTACCACCACCACCACTGTACAGATTAAGGTCAAACCACCAGAGTACAGGAGACCCCACCACCACTATACAGATTAAGGACAAACCACCAGAGTATAGGGGACCCCACCACCACTATACAGATTAAGGTCAAACCACCAGAGTACAAGAGACCCCACCACCACTATACAGATTAAGGTCAAACCACCAAAGTATAGGAAACCCCACCGACACTTCAGTACAGAACAACCCACAAGCATACAGAGGACCAAACTTCCAAAGTACAAAAACAGCACCCTACCACCACCACCACTGTACAGATTAAGGTCAAACCACCAGAGTATAGGAGACCCCACCACCACTATACAGATTAAGGTCAAACCACCAGAGTATAGGAGACCCCACCAACACTTCAGTACAGAACAACCCACAAGCATACAGAGGACCAAACTTCCAAAGTACAAAAACAGCACCCTACCACCACCACCACCACCACCACTGTACAGATTAAGGTCAAACCACCAGAGTACAGGAGACCCCACCACCACTATACAGATTAAGGACAAACCACCAGAGTATAGGAGACCCCACCACCACTATACAGATTAAGGTCAAACCACCAGAGTACAAGAGACCCCACCACCACTATACAGATTAAGGTCAAACCACCAAAGTATAGGAAACCCCACCGACACTTCAGTACAGAACAACCCACAAGCATACAGAGGACCAAACTTCCAAAGTACAAAAACAGCACCCTACCACCACCACCACTGTACAGATTAAGGTCAAACCACCAGAGTATAGGAGACCCACCACCACTATACAGATTAAGGACAAACCACCAGAGTATAGGGGACCCCACCACCACTATACAGATTAAGGTCAAACCACCAGAGTACAAGAGACCCCACCACCACTATACAGATTAAGGTCAAACCACCAAAGTATAGGAAACCCCACCGACACTTCAGTACAGAACAACCACAAGCATACAGAGGACCAAACTTCCAAAGTACAAAAACAGCACCCTACCACCACACCACTGTACAGATTAAGGTCAAACCACCAGAGTATAGGAGACCCCACCACCACTATACAGATTAAGGACAAACCACCAGAGTATAGGAGACCCCACCACCACTGTACAGATTAAGGTCAAACCACCAAAGTATAGGAGACCCCACCACCACTGTACAGATTAAGGACAAACCACCAGAGTATAGGAGACCCCACCAACACTTCAGTACAGAACAACCCACAAGCATACAGAGGACCAAACTTCCAAAGTACAAAAACAGCACCCTACCACCACCATACAGAATAAACACCATCAAAATACAAAAGACACCACTAATTTAAAGAAACCTTACAATTTACCTTCTGATTAAGCATTACATTCTATCTTTAAACTATTTCAGCCCTCAATTTTGTCTACTAAAATGGTTGCCACATCGACCTGGAATTGTGTCTGCCAGTCTGGCGACCTAAAATTTGTAAATGGTGGCCAGTTTGTTCACTTTCAATTTGAACTTATGTGACTAGAAAACAGATATTAATTTTCATGATACTGTTGCCATGTCGTTCAATATAATGGACACTGTACATTATCATTATTATTATTAATAACACTGATGTATGTAAGTGATTGCAAGTCAATTAATGGTGCCTGGCCACTTGGAATCTCCACTGGCCAACTGAAAATTTTGATTGGTGGCCACTTAGTTTTGAAACTCACTTTGAAGGCTGTATTTTGAAAGCTTTTTCTTCTCCTTCCAATAAATAAACTTCTTGTTATTCTTTCAGATCAACTATTCAGTGTATCAGAAATATGCCATGTGATTACTCACTTTGTTCAGTATTTGCTCCAGGTGACCGTCATGTTATACTTGGAACAAAGGTTTGTATGATGGATTGTTACAGTAATTATCCCTGGTCTTACTAAGAAACAGGGGGATATTAAATTCAATTTCCATCTATCCATATTCTTCTTGTCAGGAATTATTATCCAAAACTATGAAGCACTATTTTACGAAAACTTTGTGCAGACCATCAACATCGATAGGAGATTTGCAGATTATTAATTTTAGTTGGTTTGCTTGTTTTCCTTGGATTTATGGCCCTTTGGACATATAAGTGCAAATTGCCAAAAAAGTACCCACTGCCAGGGAATCCTAATTCACTGAATTTACTTGTTTGATTATACGCCCTGCAAACTAGTTTGAGGGGGTATATAGGAATCACCATTCTGTTTGTCAATCTGTCTGTCCATGTAAAATGGTGTCCTGGTCATATCTTATCAATGCTTTGGACTTGGCATGAATAGTTTTCATTGTCTGAAGACTGAAGATGTGTCATGACCTTGAACCAAGGTCATGTTCCAGGTCATATCAGAAAGGTCAAGGTTGCAGGAAAACATTAATGCTTGGGGGGGGGGGGGGGGGGGGTATTTGGCTCTCAAGAGACAGTTCTTGTTTACAAAGTATGTATTTGATAATCAATATACATGTATAAAAATAAAATGAGGAAACAGTTTATATAAACTTTAACATGTTTTAAGTAATAGTTTCTTATTGTAATTGGATTTTCAGAGTGGAAAGTTACAGATATTTGACATAGCAAGTGGAAGCTTACTAGAAAATATAGAGGCTCACACGGGGGCAGTATGGTCGATATCAATGTTACCAGATAAGGTTTGTTATATTAGTCATATTTAGTTTTAGCTCATCTGCATGAAGTACAAAAGAGCTAATATCATGAATATTGTGCTTCAGGTGTCCGCATCAACGGCGGCATTCAGTGTAAAGTTTATGGGTCAAACTATAAAATGAAAAAAGGACCATTTCTTATAGTAAAATAAAAGTCACTTTGTCCTATGGAAGAGACCTCAAAAACTAATGCTCATTAAAGAACACCTCATGCATGTTGCCTTGAGGACATTGCAAAGGTAAAAATTACTGCCACTTCACCTATACTTTATCTGGTGATGTCAATGTAAGTGAAATATTCTTGACTGGGACTTAATATCCCACTTAATTAGATCAAACGATCTTGTTGTAAAACAATTGTTTTAAACTTTTATGAATGCTTTTAATGAAAATTTGAAGCAGTATTGTTGAAAATAATTTTGGGGGACAAGCTTTTTAAAAAATACAAAGCATTATCATGATTATGAAATGTGATATTAAACTTGGACACTCTTGCTCTTGTTTAACAAGTTGTTGTTTGAAGTTGCTTAACTTCGCATCAGCAATTTTTCAGCTCTTCGTCATGAGAACTGCTTTATTAATCTCCATTGATTAATCTATGAACTATTTCGTGTATGCGTGTGAAGAGTGAGTGTGTTTGTTTGACAAGTAAATGAGAGTTTTTTGATATTGAACAGACTTTCCATGTTTATAATGAATAATGAGTTTTGTGCTAAATATATTATGAAAACTTTAGAGCAAAATCTGTCATCTAACTGTTGTCTAAGATTTACTTTGAGAAAGTTTACCTTTTTGAGGTTAATAGACTTGATACTGTAAACCGTGTTTTTTAGCGGCAGTTTTATTTTAGCGCAATTGGCGATAAGAGTGTTGGCGCTAAAATAAAACTGCCGCTAAAATTACAACAAAAAAAAAAGGTCAGAACTGTACATCGCTGCTGTGACTTTGAATGGGTATGGAGGCACGTTAAATGGTTATATAGTCAGTGTTAATATGATAAGAAATTAGGGATTGATTACCCATACCCAGTAGCTATATAGACTGACCACCGACAAACGGATAAATTAGGGAACACTGGCATAGCTGTTAATTACTGGTCATTGATTGTGATACGTACAATCTGCTAAGTCTCCTTTTCAGGTAATTAATTTTAATTTACCTGTAGTTGGCTTCAATCATTAAAATATTAACAATTATATAAAAAAATTAGACCCGTTATGCAAAAACTGTTTATTTTTTCTGTGATGTTGGCAACATAATATAAATCCTAATTATTGACCTCTATAATGATCTAAGAGGCTGTTATCGGGGATACGTCGACAATGTGTCGAAACATTTGTATAATTTAAAAAAAACAGTCGGTATTTAAATGAATAAAAACAAAATAGGTTATTATTGATTTTAATATTTATTCAGTAAAAAGTCTAATCGACGAGAGGGCCAAATTATGATGAAAGCTTCCTGCAGACATCTGTCTGTCTAGTGACTTCCTGGGTCAGTTACGGAGATTTTCTCTCAGTAAAAGTCAAACCATTTAAAACACAATTACATACTTATTTTTATTATTTTCTTGTAACCTGGCATTTCCTTCTCAAATTTTATTTTTTGGCTAAAAGTTGTGGGTTTTAGGTGAGAAAATACGGTAATATAAAGAGATATTAAACAGTTCAGACTAGAATTGATTACGCTAAAATTAAACTGCGCTAATATGTTTACCAGTCATCAATCGCTAAAATAAGTATGCGCCAATATAAAGCGGTTTTCAGTATTTATGTCCCCAAGGCAAAATGGAGTGTTTTCCATACTCCATTTCTTGCTAACATTTTTCCTGCAATTTTTCTCAAAATCTTTTGAACTGTTTGTTGTGAAACTTCATAGGAACAATTTTTGGGTGGAGAAGATGTGTCATATGCTATTTATATTTATTTAGGGGACAATTTTGTAATGACATCTCATTTCAGTTATAACTTGTTTAAATATATCTTTACTTTGAAATTCAGAGAGGTATTGTGTCGGGAAGTGCTGATCATGATGTCAAATTCTGGAACTTTGAGCTGATAACAGACCCAAGCTTCTCCTCCACAAGGTAATGTTTTAGAAGCCTGAACATGACTGAATGGTTGTGTGTGCTATTTTGTACATGTATAATTTTAGAATGTAATTCACTGTATTTCTTTATTATTTGTATTAAATAAAACAATTGACAAATAAATATTATACATTTATGGCTTTAGGTGAGGGGATATGAACATATGACTTGTTAAGGGTAAACAATTGTTCATTTCTCCGTCACTCAAAGGTGATAAATTGTTAATTATACTGAAATGAAAGCTCATCATGAAAGAAAGTCGGTTTTATAATCCTTTGAAATGAAAATAAATTTCTTACGTTTTTTTTTTGTTTTTTTTTTTCCTATTGGTAAGCTTCCAAACAATTTCAGATCATATACATATAGTATTTTTTCAGTGAGGTATAATAAAATCATTTTATATGAATAAGAATATTATTTTTTAAGTATTTTGGTATATCCTTAACAATGTGGGGGTGTTCTTTTATTCTGTTAACATTAAATGTATTTTGTATTTTACAGTAAACGCTTGACTCTGGAACATGTGAAAACTTTGAAAATGGATGAGGATGTTCTGTGTGTAAAATACAGGTAAGTTTGTGTTAAAGAAAAAATCCTAGTAAAATTTCCATTGGCATTATAAATTTATATTTAGAAAATGATGTTTTAACATTTTAAGATGCTTAGCCATTTTTGCTTTGACATAATTATGAAGTTATGAATAGCTCATCTGAATTATCCGAGTACAAGCATCAGTGTTGAGTAAACTCAGATTTTGTTGCAAGTTTTTTTATAGACATGATTGTGTAGGTGAGTTATTTGGCAGCACTTGATATTATCATATACTATTATGGCAGCTCAGTTGGTAGAATACTGGTAGTCCCTCTTTATTTGAGAGGTCAGGTTTTAAACCTTGTCTATAGGTCTGACTGAGACTTCAGAGTACAAGTATGTAGTGACTGTCAACCTCCTGCCAACCTCTCGACATTTAGAAATGTGGTCATGTCTTCCTTCAGAAAAGATCTTAAAAACTAATGCCTAGAGTAATGGCAGGCATGAGACACCTAAGCACTGCATACTGCAAAGGTAAAAAATTTTCACCAATAGTTGGTGACATCTTAATATAAGTGAAATATTATTGAATGGGGTATAACATCCTATTCTTTTAATCAATCAATCAGTCTTGTTATTAACATGGAAGGTTATACCGGACACAAGCATAATTTATAGATATCATTATTGTTTTGAATGCCCCGAATCAAAGTTATATAACATTTACTTGTAATGAGTCAACTGGAGTCCTCTGGAATTGTGGAAGAAACTGGAGTAAGATTCTCCAACGTTTAGCATGATAACTGACAAATATTAGCATTTATGATCTTCATGATAGGGATTCTTTTCTAGATGGCAAAATGCACTGTAACATGTGTGATCAGGCACCAGTTCCCCGATCATTACTTAACCTAAATCTGGTAAACTTTAACAGTATTTTATGGTAATACAAATAATAAGTTCCAACAAAATTGAAATTAAGCTGTAATAATCTTTGTCTTATTTTCAAAACAAAACCTTAAATACCTGAATATCTTAAAAATCAACAAAATTATCACAATGTCAAATTCTCAAAATTTAAGTTAAGGGAAAACTTAGTTAAGACACTGTGGCCTGTGCATGAAGCTGACACTTGACCATTCGATAATACCCATACTTGTAGATTTTTGTATCTTTTGTAGTGTTTATTTGCTTGTTAATTTTTTCATTTCAGTCCAGATCAGAGATTATTAGCTGTTGCATTGTTAGACAATACAGTGAAAGTTTTCTTTGCTGATACTCTGAAGGTGTGTATTGGATAAAACAATTTTTAAAAAATGGTCCAAAATCAGATTATCTCCCTTTAACATAAACAAGTATCACAATGTCCTGCTTGATAAAAGCTGATAAATTAACATTATAAAATGTGAAATTAATGTCAGGCATTATCTTAAATCTGTGTACGCTAACCTAACAAATAAGGAGCCTGCTATAGCTGTATGTTTATACATGTATGTAGTACCAGATATTGTCTGTACAATGCATGTAGGATAACAAACAGTAAGGGTGCTGCTATTCCATGGCATGCTTAACATAACACATATCATCAGTATAAGGTTCATCCAAAAGTGTATTTAATTAAATCTACTTGTAAAAACAGATTGTTTGCGAAAAGAATTATTACAATAGCCACTGACTGCCTTTATTAAGTCGTGATGTGATCTGGCCAAAATGCTAACCCTGCAGACCTCCCACTTATAGAAAAAAAAACTTTTTTCTTACCAAACAATACAATGTATTAACATTTGTCTTTTGTATTAAACGTCGAGACATTCTTAAAACTTTATCCAATGTTTTATATTTGCAGTTTTTCCTTTCCTTATATGGACATAAGTTACCAGTGTTATGTATGGACATATCTACAGACAGTACTTTGTTAATAACCGGGTCAGCGGATAGAAATGTCAAGATTTGGGGCCTAGACTTTGGTGACTGCCATAAGTCTATATTTGCTCATGATGACAGGTATATAACTATATATATGTTTTTGAAATTTTAATTATTGAGCTTTAAGAAACAGTGCAATAATTGATATTATAACTCTCCAAAGGAAGTTTTTTGGGGGTATAAAGGAATCATTTTGTCTGCCTGTCTTTGTCTGTCTGTCCATTTTTCCGACCAACTGTTCCAGTATCATGCTCCTGCCATATCTTCTGCAGCTTTGCATTGATTTTGATCAAACTTTGTGCAAATGTAAACCTGTGTTAGGCAATGTGTCACATACCAAAGTTAGGCACAATGTTTACAAGGTCAAATCTTGGAGATAACAACTAAGCAATGTTAGGGACAGGGGGTATTTGTCTTTAAAGAGACTGCTCTGGTTTAACACATGTTAATGGGGATTCAAAGAACATTTTAAGAAATACATTGCATATTTTCTTGGGAGTATTGGCCCTTTAAAGACACATGTAAGTGCAAATCACAAAAAAGTACCTACTAGTGGGGGATCCTAGTTCACTGAATTTGCTTGTTTTTCTTTTCATGCAGACATGCATAGAAAAATTATGACTGCATAATGCTATTTACATGGGTTCCTGCCTAACATCAACATATCCTGTAACCATGGTTACAAAGATTTTGCTCAGATTAGACAGGTTTCAGTTACAGTTGCTATAAGAAAATGTTATATTTCTCACTAAAATTAAAACATTCCTTTCTTGTTTTGGGTAAGCATATTGATTTCCATTTCAAGATTGAGTACTGCTGGTATTCTATTCTTGACCATAAATTGTCATAGAATTGTGTATGTTACATTTGTATATTTCAGTATAATGTGTATACAGTTTGTGCCAAAGACACATTTATTTTTCACTGGAAGTAAAGACAGAAAGATAAAACAGTGGGATGCTGATAATTTTGAACATATAATAACACTTGAGGTAAGATAGATAGAGGGAAGTAATTAGCTTCATACATGTACAAGTTCCTTTTATAGTGGTTTGTCAGATGTTGTAATATGGTTTTACATTACATCAGCAATTTTTTCTACAGATAAACAAGTTTATGTGGTGTGAGCTAGTGAGTGTGATTTGGTGTGGTCTGCCATATACTAGTGTGTACTCCGGGGCAAGGTGTTAGTTCACTTAAACAGTAGTAGTAGACTAACATTCCATTCCACTTGGTGCATTATTTTGACAATGGGTAAGAGAGTCATCTTTTTTTTATCTTCTTTATGCTGAATTCCATGGTAGAATTTTAAGGTACTTTGGTTTATTGCAGCAGAGGCGCAGACTACCAATCTCCCACACCCGAGGTGACACTATCACTATATTAGTTGCATTTTGCATAGGTTCAATTACAAAACCATGGTAATAAATGAATGTTTTGACTATTTTCAGGGTCACCTTGAAGAAATTTAGTGTTTATAGCTATAGCTGTTGTGTTTTACAGCTGGCGGTTCTGTATAATCACTTTGTTCACTACTTTCAAGGTCACTCTGTGGGGTTTGGTGTTAAGGTATATAAGTTGTGTTTTACAGCTAGCAGCTCTGTATAATCATTTTGTTCACTACTTTCAAGGTCACTCTGTGGGGTTTGGTGTTAAGGTATATAAGTTGTGTTTTACAGCTGGCAGTTCTGTATAACAAATTTGTTTACTACTTTCAGGGTCACCATGCTGAAGTTTGGTGTTTAGCTGTTAGTCCCAGTGGTAGTTATGTAGTGACAGGATCTCATGATAAATCATTAAGACTTTGGGAGAAAACAAAAGAACCACTTATACTGGAAGAAGAAAGAGAAATGGTAAGTCATTGCTATGCTAGCTATTGGAAGGTTGCTATTATATAAATATTACATTTCTGATAGGGTGACAGTCCATATTGTCACCCCGAGAAATTGCATTGTCAAACGAGGCGAAGCCGAGGTTGACAATGGATTTCGAGGGGTGACAATATGGGCTGTCACCCTATCAGAAATGTAATATTTATTTTATTATACCGATTGTTGATGTAAATTATACTGTGCAACCAAAGTATACTGGATTGAAAATCATGACAGTCAGCTGTCGTCCGTAAGCAACTTGTGAGACGCTTGTAGCATTTATCTATTATATTTCACATTACTTTAGAAAAGCGTTTTACTGATTTAGAAGACGAATGCGATCGAACCGCATACGCAGTTTTTCTGCGCATGTGACATTTTTTGTAATGTCAACCGCTCACGTAATGTCACCCTGTGACGTCAGATTTTCTGAAATCCGAGGGTGACATTAAATTTACCCAAACGCTTATTAACCAATCAGATTTCGAGAAATTTACAAAAGGTATAATAAACTATTATGCTTCTGCTATGCTAGCTATTGTGTCACAGTAAAACCAGACACAATGACTTATAGTCAGCCATCTGGGTGATAAAATATGTTTTCTTATTTCGGACTTTTACATGTAGAATTTGGAATACAAACATACAGGCTCTTTTCTCGCCATGACATATCCATAAAATCAGAAGGGTGTCAATAGTTGAAAACATTTAAGAAATAACTTTGTGGGGTTATACAGTTTACACACTTGTTTTGGGGTTAAAATGATGAACTGAAAAAATATCAAAGTTATTTCTTATAATTTAATTCAAAAACAAGTAAATGTTTTCAAAACTTTAAACTCAAATTGTCACTGTCATATGGCATATTAATACAAATGACATCAACTGACGTAATGAGCTTGTAACCATTAACAACCACCGACTTTCCTATTGATCATGTGACCAATGTTGGTTATCATAAATAAACTAAACAGGATGATATTGAAAATATATCTAGAATTAAATTATATGGAAATGGATTTTTAATTTAATTTATGTATTTCATTATGTAAGAAATACATTTAGAATCAATTGAATAGGATCAGTCACAGCTTATGATGCCAGATAGAGAAATCACAACCTTTGTTCTAATAAATTTTGTCCAGAACTGCAAGCCTTGTTCCAGACCAAATGTATCAGAACTGGGTTTGAGATTCCCCTACCTTATCACAAGCAGTGATAGATTTTATTAATTCTGTGCAATATTTTATTTTCAGGCACGAGAGAAAAAAGATGAAGAAGCTGTAGCAGACACTGGAGAACCTGTTGTATGTAGTATATCTATAAAATATACTTTTATAATTTAAAATACCTTGCTGATTAAATACAGAACAATCATCAAATTATGTTTTATATTGATACTAATTATTTATATAAAAGTGACAAATACTTTAGAGCAGTGCAAATTTTGAGTCAGCGAGGGAAAATATTTCACAATATCAGTTCAATAACCCTTTTATTAGCAAAATATAGCAAAATACATTAGTTTTGGTTTACTTCCCACTAGTAGCTATAGTTCATTTACAATACCATTTTGTCTCGCAATACATAAATAATGCACTAGTTCTTGCATAAGAATATAAAAACTAGTGCAATATGACAACAACACAACAAATGATGTCTTCAGCCATGTTAGAAAAATCCTATAATGTCGCATGACAAAGTTTGCAATATGAAGGATTGATTCGGGAAACCTTAAACTGGGAAAAAGTTTGCATGCAAATATCAATACAGTATAACCTGCTATAGAGTCCACCTCCATATAAAGTCCACCTGTCTATAGCAACCGGTCTGAGGTATCCCCAATGGATTTTACTATATAATGACCCTGTATATAAAGTCCACCTGTCTAATGTAAATAGAGTCCACCCTTTTCAGTCCCAAATGACTTCTCAACCTGTCTATAAAGTCCACTTTTTCACTTTTTAAGTCTTTAGAGATTTATAATTTCTTAAAGTTTTTGCAAAAAATCAACTTAATTCTTATATTCTCGATGCAGGAAGATTAGAAATATATAATTATTATAATTACAAATTTTTGATCAGTGTATAGAATTTTCCATTGTAAAGAATATAGTTTTGAGTTATAATAAGTAACAGTTTAAAAAAAAACAACTATAATATAAAGTCATTATTCTCATGTTAATCACCGAAGCCATTAAATCAGAAGGTATAAATAGTCTTTGTTATTTACAGGTAGTATGTTTTTTGTACCTGTTATCTTAATTAGTGACACCCTGCTTCTTAAGAAAACAATGACAATTAGTCAAGTGTATACCGATACAGTAACCATGTTATCAGATGATTAAATACACTTTTCAAATATTTTCTATAAAAAACTCTAAAATATAAATAAAAAACTATTTTAAAAAACTATGATCAAAATAATTTAACAAATTTCATAAAATAGTATTTAAATATGTACTACATATGTTTCACTCATTTGTAAATAATATCAACAATACATAATAACTCGGTCATAAGAGGTGACCCTCTATATAAAGTCCACCTGTCTATTAAGTCCACTTTTGCCCAGTCCCCTGGGTGGTCTTTATACACAGGTTATACTGTATATATTTGCACAATAGCATCTAAGGATTTAGCGTTTGATTTCTATGAAAAAACATATTGCTGTATAATAATAAGAATATTATATAGCAATATTTGCTTTGCATAGAAATTATACGATAAATCCCGAGGTGTCGGCGTGCAATAAATATCGATATTTGCATTCCAGTCCGAGGTTTCCCGGATCATTTTTTTTTTCATACTGCACGCTTTGTCACATGACGTTGTCGTTTATGACATCATACGATTGTTGTCGAAGTTATCGATGTGTTGTTGTCATATTGCACTAGTTCTTATATCCATTTACAAGAACTAGTGTAATAATTATGTTTTGTATGACAAAATGGTATTTTAGATGAGTTTCTTGATGGGAGTAAAGGAAATTTATTTTGCTATAAAATAAAAGGGTTATTGAACCAATATTGTGAAATATTGTCCCTCGTTGACTCGAAATTTGTACTCGCATGCTCGTGCAAATGTCGCGTCAACTCGGGACAATATTTCACAATATCAGTTCAATAACCCTATGATATTTGATGCTTGGCTTCCAATGTTTGTCATGTTTGTGTTTAGTCAGATCATTTACATAGTTTCTGCTATAGATATGAGTTTGTTTTACTATGGTCTGACTTTAATTTTTGTTTGTATTTTTCCAGGTTCCTGGCGAGACTAATACTGAAGTAGGCCTGGCAGGAAAGAAAACTATAGAAACTGTTAAAGGGGTAAATATAATTGGCTTTGACATAAATTTGACACCACATAGACCTCTCTCTCTCTTTGATGTTACAAAATGTATGTGTAATACCATTCAGTGGCCGTAAAAGAAATAACTTTGAAAATTCAATTTACTCGTTACTATAGCTGAAAGTTAACCTACTTTTATTGAACTATAGACTTTCATGCAGGTAATGGATTTTTGTTGACATAAATCAAATCTGCCAAGATTATATGTTGATTTTGTAATGGAGTTTTAGACTCCAGACTAAGATTCTTTGAGACTTATATGGAGAAGTCATTGAAATAATGGTGGAGTAAAATGGAGTGCCACAGAAAAAACACCACCAACCTTTAGCCTGCATACTGACAGACTTCTCACGCTAGGAATTGTCCTGGGTGGACTTCAAATCTTGGCAGTGAGAGGCACTGTGATCCATATGCACATGCTTAGCTCACTTGGTCATAGAAGCCCCAGATTTTCCATGATTGTCAGTGGTTTGTTGACCCTATAAGTGTTTCTACTGGTTTATCTCAAATTCATTTTGTCTAGTTTTTGTATGCTTCCTATACCATTTTGTTTTATATTTATAGGCAGAAAGAATCATGGAAGCCATTGAATTGTACAAAGAAGAGTCAGAAAAACTAAAACATCATGAGTTGGAATGTAAAAAACTGAAGAAACAGGTAAAAAAAAATATATACATATGTATATATATTGTTTTTAATTTTCTGTACAGTTATGGATTTTAATACATTGGTATACATCCTAATGACTAATAATATATCTGTACTTTATTTCCATAAATTGGGTGCACATGGGAAATGCAAGAATTAAGTCGTACTTTCCAACAAACTCACAAAAAATGGTCAAAACTTGATGCAAAATACTGACCTAATAGGAAAAATATTTTTCATTTATCCAAAAGTGAATTTAATTCTGTACATAAAGCAATTTTTTAACCTTTTAACAAAACAACAAATATAACTATGTCAAAATTATCCCTTCAGTACCTTCTTACTCGGGGCAACTTTAGATATTATGTCATAATTGGAATATTCATGATCACACCTGGAAAAAAACCCGAACAACAATGACCTACCTGACCCTACATACTCTGATTTAACTTTTAATGAGGCGCAAATTAGTGTATAAACTTGATCAAATTTCCAAAATTGTTCCAAAGATTCTCTGTGTACAGGAGAATTGAATAACGCTGTTTTATTGAAAAATATAATTTGGTTAGGTCGGCTCATTTTATATGCATTTTATTGATAGTTTAATGGAAACATTTTCAATTAAAAGATATAAATAATAAAAACCATGTGCACTCAATTTATGGAAATACAGTAGTTTTGTATCACTGACCACTCAGGTGCTAAACTGTAAACTTGTATACATACATGTCAATTATCGTGAATTAATGTGGTTTTTTTTGTGATGTTCCCATCACAGATGTATTTCGTATTTCCATTCGTGGTAGCCAAAATCACCACACTACTGATTTCTGAGAATTTTTTCATTAAGCAACCTTTTTTTTACCAAACTTGTGTAAAAATCTAGTAGTTATGTCACAAAAATAACTATGATGCAATATTTGCTGTGTATTGTATGTGTACATTAGCTTTAATTTGTTTTATATTTTAGCTACCTGTACCAGCACTTCACCCGATGATGATGGCATTCAAGGTCACAACCCCTTCAAAATATATGTTAATGATGTTAAAAAAGATCAGATCAAGGTAGATTGTACAGTGTGTCAACATGTTTTAGCTTGCTTATACAAAATATAGTAAAAATATGTGTATAAATGTTGTTGGGCGTGTACAGTGTGTAACAAATTTTAGTTTGTTTTTACAAAATGTAGTAGAAGTATTTGTTTGCTGTTTTGCTGTTTTGCCAATCTCTGGTTTTTCACCAATTTTGCTTTAATTAGAAAAAAATTGTTTGTTTGTACAAAATATAGTAGAATTATATGTGTGTTTTCAGTTTTGACCGTCACTCATAAAATAAAAGTATAAAGTAAAATATGTAAAGCCTACCACCTTATAAATTACACCTTCATGGAAATAAGAGAGTTTGTATTGGTAAAGGTTTTCTTGACTCCAAATCCACGAAAGCTTTTACATTGTGTCATACCACTGTTACCAGTATCAGCTCTAAATGTCTAATAGTATTAAATTTAAATTGTTTTTATTTAATGACCGTGAAGGATAGCTCTTGTAATTATTCAATAGTGCTTAATTGTTTATTTTTATGGTTTTCATATGGAAGGATTGGCTATTGTTTTTTCAATGAATAAATAGATAAATATGTGCTAAATGTGGAATTTAATTATTCGATTTATTAACATAATTTGAACATTTTATTTCGTCATAGTTTCTAATGTTTATTTTTATTTCACTTGATTTTCAGTGAGTTAGAAGAATCGCTTCTGGTTTTACCATTTTCCTATGTAATAGACTTGCTGAAGATATTAGAAGTTTTCTTGGATTCTGGCTGGGAGATAGAGCTCACTTGTAGATGTATGTTCTTCCTGCTTAGGTCAGTAGTATTATTATAACAAACACAACAGCAGCATACATGTATTTGCCATTGAGGTTACATTGTAGCTCACCTACAGAAAAGGACCTCATGCCATACATATGTAACAGGAAGGAGAAAAAATTGCAGATTCTGGCTGTTTACTGATCCTAGGACCTCACATTATGAGCTTGTGCTATATCAACGGAACTTCTCATATTCCTCCATTATTATTCAGTTTCCTATGTGGGAAATCTCACCCAAATTCTCTCAGGTGGACTGATATGGCCACACTATTGCCAATTCACTTTCAGAGGGGCAACCAAAATGTAACAGGAAGGAGATAAAATGCAGAGTTTGACTTTTAATCGAACTTGTCCCATACTGTATGCGAGTGCTCAAACAACTGAGCAACCCAGATAACCCTGAATATGTCAAATATGATCTCAAATGTATGACTTCATTGTTCAAGTTTGGGCATTTGTTTTATTAACTACATGTGCAGGGTACCTACATTGTATATATGCTGTTCTTCACTTATTATCAGTAAAATACAATTCTTACTTTTACATAGTTTTGAATAAAATCATAAGTAATATACTAACATACCTACCCTCTACTTATAGCCATTAGTAGAAAGAAACAGTAAGACACAGTCTCAATCTGATAATGATTTGAGTTCTGTTGCCTACTTTAAAACCACTGGCTCAAATTGTGTAACAAAGGTTGGTTTTCTTTGGGCACTCCAGTTTCCTCTGTCATCCCAAATACTGATCATCTTGACTGAGATTAAAAAACTATGCCTCTACCCAAAGCATACTGATTTCTCATGGCCTGGGTTTAGAATACCACTCTAGCAGATTAAATTGTAAAAAGTTTACCAGTTCACTTGCCTAAGGTTGGTGGTTTTCTCAGGGGTACTTCTTTTTCCTGCACTGTATTTATGAATGAAAGAATTTTGACTGAGACCTAAACACTATGTGTAAACTCCATGCATATGAAAATGCAGGGGTTTTTGGAAAGGGGGGGTTGAGAATTATATTATATATTATATTATGAAAAGTGACTATAATATATTTCAGGGTCCACCATGGGCAGATAACTTCAAATCAAGTGTTATTGCCTGTAATTGATAGACTAAAAGAAAAAACCCTACAAAGAGTACAAGAAATAAAGGTATGTGTATTAATATTGACTAAATGGTGTTTAATGTCCCAGTCAAGAATATTTCTCCTATATTGAGACATCACCAGATATAATTGAAGTTGCAGATTTTTTTACCTTTGCAATGGGATCAGGGCATTGTTCAGGAAGAGTTCTTTAATGTGCCATGCCTGCCTTGACATGGGACATTTGTAAATTGAGAACAATATTTACAGCAGAAAAAGTTTAGTTTTTTCTTCAGAAGTAAACCTGAACTACATGAATTATGTGATCTCAA
The DNA here is from genome assembly GCA_021292105.1 of Anadara kagoshimensis. NCBI lineage: Eukaryota > Metazoa > Mollusca > Bivalvia > Arcoida > Arcidae > Anadara > Anadara kagoshimensis. Next base: position 18,061,413 of record CM037865.1, read on the forward strand.
ATGTTTTGTTGGATGGTCTACTGTGTATATGATACAGTACAGGCCTGTTGAAAGTTTAACACTTAGCAAACAAAAAGGAGATAGGAAGCCGATCGGCCAAGATATTGATAGTTAGCATAGTGGTCGAAACACAGTAGAGAGATAGATATGAATTGTTGAGATATACATAGCTAACAAGAGGTCCAGATGAGCTGACAATTTTGCTCCAATACGTTAGCAAAGTGTTAAACCGTCGACAGACCTGTCCTGGATATAAATCATGATACATGTATTTGAATAATTTTAATATTCTGTGTCATTGTCATTAAAATATATTTGTCTTTTAGATTTAATTTTAAAGTAAGCCATTTTATTATTGTAATTGAAGGACCGTATTGGATTCAATTTAGCTGGTTTACAACATTTACAGAGAGAGATGGAACAGTCATCTGATGTTACATTCTTTATGGATGCTTCTGACAGATTTAAAACTAAAAAGAAAAAAGAAAAGAAAAAAGCTATTTTATCAATAAAAGTTTAATATTTTTACTACTGTTTGTATTTATTTCCACCAAAGCTATGCTGTGTAAAGAGAAATATTTATTGGTAGAAACTTTAACAGTTCAACATTCAGAAACATGTTCTTGCGTACATATTTTCACGTTTTGATGGGTAAGCCCATTGGTATTTTTTAACCTGTAGGGAACTTAGTGGTGTACTTATTTTTGCCGCGAAGAGTCTTTACCACGAAAATCATGAATATTAATGCATTGCAATTTTTTCTTGTAATACTTGTACAGTATTCAGTAACATTGGATATCACATACTCATTCTTTAATAAAGAAAGCATTTACATGTACCTGTCCCTAAAGTTAACTTACAGACTAAAGTGCCTCTCATCACTTAGGTTTGAATCCCAGCATGGAAGATCCCAGTATAAGAAAGTGTTTTATTTCGCTTGCTGAAGCAAATCAGTTTCTCTGAAAAGATCAGTTGCCTCTTCCATCCGATAATTGATTGGTTTAATGCACAAAAAGGAAAGATCATTAATTGGGGCATATTACCACATTACTGCACGCAATAATCAGTACATACCAAATGACTTGCGACAACAACAGTGTTCATACATGGAAAGTTTTTCACAGAGGTGCTGTCACTGGTTTTGTCCAAGGTAAATAGATAGTAACTACCATAGCTGGTTACATCAGCAATGATTTAGATTCTAAGCAATTACTTGGCCAAAGTAACTAGACATTCCAAGCTTGCAACAACAGCACAATAAAGCCCCGAAAAGTGTTTTGTCAAAAATTGCTTGACTTTTCATTGTTTTGTTGCAACAGAATTGGTAACCCATGCCAGTCTTAATGATGCATTGCCAAGCATGTTGTCCAAAGTAAATGGAGCAATAGCAGTATTGGTTATGCATGTTAAAGTGTCCAGTGAAACATTGCCAAACACCTTTTTGGTAAAGAGACTTCTTTGATTGCACTAACAGCATTTTATGGCCATAACAAAATGGTGAAATGACCATCGAAACACCAACAAGCATCCTACAGAAGTAAATACAAACCCGTAGTCTGCAACAGCAGCCTTACACTTTAGCGTGCAACAGCAGCCTTACACCTCTAGCGTGAAACAGCAGCCTTGCACCTCTAGCGTGCAACAGCAGCCTTGCACCTCTAGCGTGCAACAGCAGCCTTACACCTCTAGCGTGAAACAGCAGCCTTACACCTCTAGCGTGCAACAGCAGCCTTGCACCTCTAGCGTGCAACAGCAGCCTTACACCTCTAGCGTGAAACAGCAGCCTTACACCTCTAGCGTGCAACAGCTGCCTTACACCTCTAGCGTGCAACAGCAGCCTTACAGCTCTAACGTGAAACAGCAGCCTTACACCTCTAGTGTGCAACAGCAGCCTTACACCTCTAGCGTGCAACAGCAGCCTTACACCTCTAGCGTGCAACAGCAGCCTTACACCTCTAGCGTGAAACAGCAGCCTTACACCTCTAGCGTGCAACAGCAGCCTTACACCTCTAGCGTGCAACAGCAGCCTTACACCTCTAGCGTGCAACAGCAGCCTTACAGCTCTAACGTGAAACAGCAGCCTTACACCTCTAGCGTGCAACAGCAGCCTTACACCTCTAGCGTGCAACAGCAGCCTTACACCTCTAGCGTGCAACAGCAGCCTTACACCTCTAGCGTGCAACAGCAGCCTTGCACCTCTAGCGTGCAACACCAGCCTTACATCTCTAGCGTACAACAGCAGCCTTACACCTCTAGCGTGCAACAACAGCCTTACAGCCAACAGCAGCTTTACACTTATCGTGCAACAGCAGCCTTACACCTCTAGCGTGCAACAGCAGCATGGTACAGATAGCTCAAAGTTTTCAAGGAAGAACAAAGTTACCAGAAAACTTCAGCTTGCAATAACATTATTCAGGGTTTGCACTGAAGTGCACCTTGAACAAAGTAACTAAACACATAAAACTTCAAACAACCGTATACTGTGTCAAACATCCATGGTAAAGTTTGTTTTAAGTTGGCTACGAAATAACTAAGGCACTGATTGCATAAAACAGCAATGCTGTTTAGAGATTTCAAAGTTTATAAAGGCAGCATTTGCTTGTATATCACATACAGTAACAAGACACTTTCAACATTATTCAAACGTATGTAGTTACCAAGGCAACACTCGTGTGCAAATCGCACAAAGTGACTAGACACCTAGTTTTCAATGACAACGTCATTCAGACAAGTCGGTCAACATCGACATCTGCCTCAACATCTAACTTGCAATAGCGGCAAGTTTTCAAGACAGCAGTGCCCATTTGCATCTCGCATAAAGCAATTAGACGCGCCTACCTTGCAACAAAATCATTGTAAGGAACTGTTGACGTGTTAATCCATATTGTTTAGCAAAATGTCAAGATTTGGTTGCATTTATTCTTTTTGGACCTGAACCATGTGCAGTCCTTTTCAAGGTCGATTGGTATATCAATGCCATAATACAAGGTCGGATGATATCCGTAAACAAAAGAAGAAATAAATTGCCACAAATCGTATAAAACGAATATAAAAGACTAGTGATAATCAAACAAACATACCAGTCCATGTTCAAATTGCAATCCCGAAAGAAAAGTGTACAATTTTTAAAACTGGGAAATTTAACGCTAAACACATGAGCTTCTACCTGGAAAGAGAAGTCAGGTAATCCGGAAAGGTAAGCACACCCCTATTAGCGAGATACATATACCCACCACTTCCGATACTAAAATTGAGAATGAAATGTATCAATGATAATTTCGACACCGGAACAGCATACAGTAGACAATAATTGTGTATCATTATCATAAATATACTATTGTCTAAATTCGCTGCTAGTAAAATGTTCTGAAATTCCTCAAAAACTAAGGTATATTCCCTCATGCACAGTATTCAATAGCTAAATTTGGTAAAACATATTTTGTTTTTTTGGTATCTTTTCAACATCTTGAAAACAGTTTTGGTTTCACAATTTCGGTCCGATTTTAAGGAATTGTATTTCGAAACGGCCGTCTAGTGCTATTTAAACCACCGAGCCGATATCTCTGCTGGTGGCTGGTGCCCTGAGGATATCGCCAACTCGGTAGGCAATAATTGTGCATTATTTTCAAATGTACTATTGTCTAAATTTGCTGCTAGTAAAAGATTTTGAAATTCCTCAAAAACAAAGGCAAAACATTTCCTTTACTAAATTTGGTTAAATATTTGCTGGTCATGTGGAATCTTTTCAACATCTTGAAAACAATTTTGGTTTCATAATTCTGGTCCAAGCACTACTGATGAGGAATTGTATTCCGAAACGGCCGTCTAGTGCTGTAAAATTACAACTGATATAATATGGAATTTATGATTTTTGTGATAACGGCCATAAAACTTTTTGAGTGATTGGTAAGCGTATGCTTATAATACTACAGACGGTCAAGAATTTAACTGTAATAAGCTGACATCGTTGTATAAAGTAGATAGGTAAAGTTAGCTACTAGTAGCTGGCTACTTGTAGAAGAATAGTTAGCTACTAGTAGCCAGTTACTTGTGGGAGAAATAGCCAGTTAGAAAGGTAGTTGATTACTTTGAAAATATATCATCTATTTACTACACATAACTACCTACTTACGAATTAGATTTTATGGATCAAAACTTCCGCAAAACTACGAACAATTTCTTGTACGAATGTAGTCCCGATATTTTTTTTATGTAAATAACATTCAAGACGAGTAGCTGGGTATTTATTTTTAAGACATCCAAAATTCAAGCATAACACGATGAAGTATATTCAATTCTGCATCCATTGATAACAAATATTCAAACATTCAAGCTTCAATGCGCTCAAATACGCTTCCACAATCGGGGGTGGGGGAGTGTACAGGTAGGTTCTAATGCAATTTCTATCATTTTTCACATTCATGACGAGTAGCTGGGTATTTATTTTTAAGATATTCAAAATTCAAGCATGTCATGTAGCTAGTAGCCAGTTACTAGTAGCTAACTTTACCTATCTGTATAAGATTTTGTAGTGGCCATGGGAATAAACTCTGCCACAACGTCATCAATGCAAATACACCATAAGCAGGAGAAGCAGATATTGCCGCATAGAAAAGGGAAAAATTATAATAGAAACATCAGTAAGCAATGGTGCACAGTTTGTGCCTTTTGGTATAGCTGATTGCGTGTTGGAAAATTAAATTACCAAACAAATATGATTGCTATAACAACCTCTAATGTTTTGTTGATGGTACCTACAGTATATTTTGTGTAGAATAAGTGATGGAGTTTCAGTATAGATAAAAAACATGTATATCACCATTGCCTTTATTTTCACATGACTGGTATAGTGTATGTTGTGATTATAAACTTCAGTATAATATGTCAATATAATATAAATAAAACATTTATACAATACTAACAACACTGAACTGTCCGCTTGACCTTAATTGGGAATATTGATATAGGATGATCAACCAATAACATGGGTTATGTTAGGATCGTATTAAATGCATAAACAATGCATATTTCCCACAATGTGGAAGAAACAGATAGTATGTTTCTGTTTCCTATACATAAACGTACAGTCCAACCTGCCTTAAAGTTCACCTCTATATAAAGGTCGCTTGCTTATAAAGGCCAGTGACTTTTCCCCCATTGTTCTTTATTCCTGTCATTTGGTCCTTTATATAATGGCCACTTGTCCATAAACGTCACTTTTACTGGCTCCCTTGGGTTGCCTTTATAGACAGGTTTGACTGTACTTGTCCATAATAAAAATAAAAATTAAATGTCAAGCAGACAGGTCAACGTTGTTTGCATTTATACAGTCCTGTCGAAAGTTTATCGTTGAATCAATGTCGAATGGGAAGCCCATCTCTATCCCTCGTAACCTATATCTCCACAGTTTTTCGGTCACAAGTTTTCCATAACCGGTCACTCTGTTACCTAAATTTGACTGATTTTCGTAAGTTTAATGTTAAGTAATGTAATCAAGTACTGGTACTATTGAATATTTTTATAAACGACCATAATACTTTTCAGCTTCCACATTTACATTTACATTGTGGACTTTTAAAATGTTCAGTACAGACCTGCCAACAGTTTAACACTAAAATGAAGTAAAGATATCAAAAGCATGGCTACAGAGTGACCGACACATGGATTGTAAGTGCTACTGAAAAACTGCCGATATACATGTTGGTATGAAGAGGCCGGGGTGAGCTGCCACTTTGTAACAATTTGTTATCTTAGTGCTAAACTTTCGTCAGGTCCGTGCTGTGTTTATAACATTGCAATGTAACTCGAGCGCCATGTGCTTATTTTGAAAGTTTATGGAATAATACATTCAAACGTAGCACATGACACAAGTATCAACAGCATGTTCAAAATATAATATATTTGAATATACATTGTGTATGTATAAGAATATTTTTAGACTTAGTTCGTAACTTAGAACACTGCATTTCAATCGTATGATTGGTTTTTGAATTTTTAAATTGAATTTATTCATTGTAATGCTGTTTTCACTTAATTACTAAGATGAGGCACTTAACAAGTATTTTCTTGAACCACTACGAACTTAGACTAAGTAAGAGTTCACTCTCATCGAATTTTGGTTTTGATACAACTAAGAACTGGTCTATCTTTTGTTTTATTTGTTGATATTTCTGTAGTTCTATTGCTAGTCGTTTCCTGGCAATAAGTTCGTCTTCATCAACATACTGATTTTTAAATTCGGCTGATTCTGATCGCCTCATTCCTACAGAAGTCAGAGTAGTAGTGCTTCGAGTAAGAGGCGGAAGTGTTAGTGCTCCAGTTGACCTTGACCTCGGAAAAGAGGATACAGAGTTTCTTTTTCCTGATTTACTTGCATCAGGTTTTAAGTCCCTTATTTCTGATGGAACGGCTGAGCCTTTTCGTGATGTAGCAGACGATATTTCGTATGAAGAATGGCGTCTTTGAACCAGCTGATTGGGATCCATACCTGGAACAGATTGCTTCCTGTGTTTGTCCATCTTCCGTTTTATTAACACGCATGCGCCATCAGTAAACTGGTCCATTTCATAATCATTCTTTTCATTTATATCTTTGAATATTTGTGCAACAGAAAAACTTGGTCTATAATTTTCCATCCGTTTGTTTACTGCCATGTTATGACGTAGCGTCTTTATAGACCGAACAACTTTCCTTATTCTATTCATATCTGGTTCAACATATTCGTCTGTTTGTTCCTGACTTGTTGGTAGTTGTTTTGATCGTTGTTGTTGTTCTTTCACTTTGTTCTTTTCCTCTTGTCTGGAGAGTGAAGCCAGTATCGACGGTATGACCTCAGACATTTTTCTATGTTCGTTGATCACATAAGCACTGACGGAGTCATGTTTCGGTCGGTTAATCGAAGCAGATCCCAATTGCTCTCTGTCCGGTAGTTCAAATTTATCAAGATTATCGGGGACACTCGAAAACGGTCTTTTTGACAACGAAAAATCTGAAACCATGGTGCTTTCTCTTGTAGCTTGTTCGATTGGAATTTGTTTTTTCTTGCTTGCTCTAAATTCATTTCTGACATTAATTCTTTCACGATCAAGTTCCATCTCTCTAAGCCTGGACTTAAGATGTATACTGCTTAGTCGATCTTCTAGCTGTTGATCTTCCTTGTGATTTATTAAAAGCATTTTCTCTAAACGCTTCGGAGGACGTTTTTTCTTTGGAGACATTTGTCCATTGTGTTGTTGTTCTTGGTGGTTACGTATACAACGGTCTATTACAACGGGATGTTGTTAAATGTGAGTACTATTGTCCTTAGAAAGTTCCTAAAAAGTTGTGTTTTTTATTTTGAGTAGCGTTGTCCTTGGTTGGTACAGTTTACACGACTATGTGTAACAATCAGATGTTATTTATTTTGAGATGGGCTGGCTGCCCTTGGTTGGTAGCATTGTCCTTGATGTTACACAACGATGGGATTTTTTAAAGTTTTGAGTAGCGTTGTCCTTGGTTGGTATTTACAGGACGGTTTATAACAATAAATGTTATTTAGTTCGAGTGTCAGTAAGAGTTCTTAATGTCAGAGGCACGGGTGTTGCCGTATTGATGACCTCTGTGTATAACTGTTAACTGGCATATTTGACATTCTGTTGATCTAAATGAGCTGAAAATAAACAAAATCTATGTCAAATCGTGACCTTAATGTAACTGTTATGGTACTTAATGTTACAGTGAAGTAGTACATAAAATACTATTACTTTACTATATGTACATACTCAATATACTTGAAAATCGATAATCGATCATCAATAAATATTACTTGGTGTTCTACACGTGTTTGGTATCTATAAAAAACATTTGTTATATAAATTAGAAGATTCAGTGACGGAGTGGTCTCATTAAAAGTGCCCGCGATCGCTGAAGAAACACAACGCCTGTTGCCGCCTTGGTTCGAATCCCGAGGTCGGTAATTTTCTTCGGGTACTCCGGTTTCTCTCAGCCATCCATGAACTGGACGCCGCTTTATATGTGAACAAATCTTGACCGAGAAGTAAAATTCCATTGCTATAATCCACTCCATTTATATTCAGGAAATTAAATTTTAATTTTGACTGTAAACGTTTAAAAATGGCGGAACCCATTTGAGCACTTCTGAATAAAAAACGTACTCGTCCGAGTCAAAACAACAATCAACTGGCATTTATTTAAATACGAGAACGTCCACCAGTGAATTGAGGTCGGGTGCTCCGGAAGGGTAAGTACCTCTTTTGTTAGCTACCTACACCCGTCACATGTGTAGATAATCAAAATTGAGAATGAAAGGAACATGGAAATATTGGACGTTAAATGTATCCAGGGTAAAACTGGATACAGTACTAATACAGAGACATACTGGTAGGAAAACAATATATCGCTCACCAAAAGGATCTAAAAAACAAAATACCGTTAAATATTGGTACATACTTCAAATACAGTACATTTAAACCTGTCTAAAAAGGCCACTCAAGGGAACCAGTAAAGTGGCTTTTATGGGCAGGTGGCCTTTATATACAGGTTCAAATAATATGAATAAAGAACAATTGGAGTACAGTTCTACTGTCCTTTATAAACAGGTGACATTTATATAAAGGTGGCCTTTAAGGCAGGTTGGGCTGTATTTGTCCATTTTCAATTACACAAAAATTAAGATTAATACCCGTATAAAATATCCAATTAAACGGTTAGAACGTGTTTCTATACATAATGCAGTATTGTATATGTGATGTGGTCTGTGTACCCACGCAAGGTCTCACGTTTCTAAACACTACCGTCACAGTCAATTTTCTTATACTCGCCATTGGCATCCAGTATGTGCATTTGAGTACACACAGGGTGCTGAGTATTTTTGATACACAATTTATATATAATTACATATGCGTTAATACCAATTACAGAGTGTTATATCAAATTTCGGAATTCATTTATCTGATTTTAAAATCATGCATTGATGTTGTTAGTAAAAAGAAGTGCAATTGTATGGTATAACATTATACAATGGTAATAGCCTTCATTCAAATTAACTCTTGTTTTTAATGTAGAAACATTGATGACGCCCATGCCGTGTTGGCCGTGATACTTTTTCTTATATAAAAGTATCTTTATCGTCTGAACTTTATCATGTCGAGGTTTCAGTAAATCACCAAAGCGTTAATAATGATCTATTACATTTTCTATAGTTTTTTATTTCTTGTGATCTTGCATCGTACATTGTTAATCTGTAAGGGGCTTCTGTGGATGAGTGTTCCAAAACGCACGCTTTGGGATCGTGAACAGCGCCTCTACCACCTAGGTTTGATTTTCACTTGGGACAGATTTTAGTATTTGAATGTTTGACAGTTTGTTTGTTGAAGGTCGGTGGCTTTCTCTGGGCAATACGAGTTCCTCTGCCATTTTTGAACTGGTCGCCTTGATACAAATTAAACAATCTTTTAAACAGGAGCGAAAAATCCCACTACCCCTTTACATACTGTCCAACTGGATAAACACCTCTAATAAAACGGTAATTTGTAAACTTCTTTGGGTTACAAGATTTAGCGCTTTGTACTGGTATATCAGTTTAGAAAACTTTAAATTAAATTCCTTTACCACGCGTATCATACTGTCTTGATAAAAGACTTTTAGTAATACGATAATGTTCCTGTACAGCATTTAAGATGTAATGGATAGGTCGGCTAGGTCGGATACGTCGGCTAGGTACAGCATGTAAGATGTAATGGATAGGTCGGCTGGGTCGGATAGGTCGGCTAGGTACAGCATGTAAGATGTAATGGATACGTCGGCTAGGTACAGCATGTAAGATGTAATGGATACGTCGGCTAGGTCGGATAGGTCGGATAGGTACAGCATGTAAGATGTAATGGATACGTCGGCTAGGTCGGATAGGTCGGATAGGTACAGCATGTAAGATGTAATGGATACGTCGGCTAGGTACAGCATGTAAGATGTAATGGATACGTCGGCTAGGTCGGCATGTAAGATGTAATGGATACGTCGGCTAGGTACAGCATGTAAGATGTAATGGATACGTCGGCTAGGTACAGCATGTAAGATGTAATGGATACGTCGGCTAGGTCGGATAGGTACAGCATGTAAGATGTAGTGGATAGGTCGGCTAGGTCGGCTAGGTACAGCATGTAAGATGTAATGGATACGTCGGCTAGGTCGGCTAGGTACAGCATGTAAGATGTAATGGATAGGTCGGCTAGGTACAGCATGTAAGATGTAATGGATACGTCGGCTAGGTCGGCATGTAAGATGTAATGGATACGTCGGCTAGGTACAGCATGTAAGATGTAATGGATACGTCGGCTAGGTACAGCATGTAAGATGTAATGGATACGTCGGCTAGGTACAGCATGTAAGATGTAATGGATACGTCGGCTAGGTCGGATAGGTCGGATAGGTACAGCATGTAAGATGTAATGGATAGGTCGGCTAGGTACAGCATGTAAGATGTAATGGATAGGTCGGCTAGGTACAGCATGTAAGATGTAATGGATAGGTCGGCTAGGTACAGCATGTAAGATGTAATGGATAGGTCGGCTAGGTCGGATAGGTCGGCTAGGAACAGCATGTAAGATGTAATGGATAGGTCGGCTAGGTCGGATAGGTCGGATAGGTCGGCTAGGTACAGCATGTAAGATGTAATGGATAGGTCGGATAGGTCGGCTAGGTACAGCATGTAAGATGTAATGGATAGGTCGGCTAGGTCGGCTAGGTATATGTATCTCGTTTTGAAGGTACAAATACAAAAGGGTCAGTTGTTTCAAAGCTCCCTTGACGTCTTGATGGATTTTTTTGAATAAGTTTAAATACGGCAATATATAGACTTCCTTTAAAGAAAAAACCCTATGCATGCAATGGATTTTTGTCATCTAAATAAAATTTTGAATTTTCACGTAACATTTTGTTAAGGATAATTAAAAATGTTAACATACTTTAATTTAACTTAGTCTGGTTAATTTAATCAAGTACATTTAGATTACAATCGTATTTATATCAATAGCAATGTTAAAGGGTATTGTATGATTGAATAAGTTTCTCTGACATAATCGGATATTTATTTCCGATAAGACACAAAACAGGGACATTTTAGTTATTCGTCACACAATTAAATACTTGCAGTTTGTATAATTTATTTATGCATTAAATCGTGTACAAATGCACACAAATGTTACATGTATGATACACCGTTTTAAGCGCAAACTATGTAAGTGATAGCCTGAAATGAAATACTCATTTACCATGTTGTTATCAATAAACTTCGGTAAACATTAGATGAAATACTACAATTGTATTCAAAACCACTATTTATTCAGGCCAGAATTTAAAATTTACTCTCGATAAGATTTTAAATCTTTTCTTAAATAATTATTTACAATCTAAATTTTAAAATTTTGAAATCGGTATACATACAAACTCGTTGTTGTAAGTTGGAATCACATTACTTTGCCAAACATTTTTGCGACTTCCTAAACTAAAGCAACAAGGCCCTGTCGATGGTTTAACACTAAGTTAGCGAATTGGTGCCGAATCTGAAGGTCATCTCAGCCCCTCTTTATAAACTATACTTCAACAATTTTAGGCAGCTGTTGTATATCTCTCTGTGGCAGTTTATCGGCCACTATAGACACTCCACTCAGCAGCAAAACTTCATCATGTTTTTTTTTAATCTAGTGTAAAACTTTCGACAGGTCTGTTATGTATGTACAAAGACGTCTAACAATTAATACTTAATTATTTAATTTTGATTTAATAAAAAGAATAAATAGAACTTAAACATTCCATATGAAATCTGATATCGAATTCCAGATTGTCTTCAGTTCTTGAACAAGTCAAGTCTTTTTAAAGTGGAAATGAGCATGATATAACCATTGCCTCTGTCTTCAATGATTTGATAATCATAATTTGGGTGAAGTGTACCACTTTTGAAAAGTAAATGTCATGCGCTACTTTGGATTTTTAAATTTGTCCTTCCCTCATTTTTGGAACCTTCCGATTAATATTAATGTAGTGTTGAATAACGTTGATTCAATAATTTTTTCAATTTTATCAATGAGAGAGAGAAATCAATAATTTTTTCAATTTTATCAATGAGAGAGAGAAATTGTGGCATACGCGTATTTTCCCAAGCTACAAATGTACAAATTTTAAAAAAAGCCGTTGAATGCCGATGCGAAACAATTTTTTTTGAAACCCATTTCCATGCGAGCAATGATTTTAAGTTTTAGAAGGAGGGTGTTTTTATAGTTTTGTATTAGTTAAAATGTTTAGTTACCCTATTATTACTATCAAAACGTTTACATTTACCAAAAATGAAAACTGAGGACTACAATTTGATTCGTGTTAAATAATAATAACAATAAATAAACAAACAAACAAATCGATGTCCAAATCACAATTCTACAGCAAAGTAAAAACTTTGAAACTGGCAAATTAAGGTATATAACATGTGGACTTCCACCAGGGAAGTGAGGTCGGGTGCTTCGGAAGGGCTAGCGCTAGCTACACCTGCCAAGTGTAAAATTGAATTTGGGAACGAAAAGAACATGGAACTATATAGCGTCAAATATATCCACGGTAATTTTTAATCTTATTAAGTACATGTACCATTCTTTATATTATAGATATTTAAAAAAAAATATTTTCTAAGATTAAACAAGTTAAGGAAAGTAAAACATAACATGTTCAATTGTCCAATCAAATTTCGTCAGCATCGCGTTTGACTTTAATTGTTATAATGTATCTAGTCCCTGTGATTTTATATATTTAGTTTAACAGAGGTAAATAAATAAAACAAATTAAAAAAAAGATAAATAAACAAATTTGGAACATATAAATTTAAATAAAATAATTTAAAAATACAAATGTAATAAATAAATAAACAAATAAATAAATAATAGCTATTCTTACCTTTCACATGATTTCTGTACTCTCATGCAAAGTAACACAGTCAATGAAAAATTTAAAGTTAAACACAGGTTGATGTATAAAATTTCACCGTTGACTTGTCCAACTCATTGTGCAAGTCAAGTTTAAATTTCTTTTATAAATTATTTTAAATGACCTGTCGTTGCCGACTGGCGAAAGTTTGTGATAAGCCAATACAACCCATATAATATATCACTAAATAGAGTATTTGATTTTGTACAAGTATTTTAAACAGTGCCAAGTTAAATAAATAAGGACTTTGTATAGCATCTTGGCTTCATATCAAACATCCAACAAAAATACAAGTGATTCCGTTAGGAGTTTGTGACTAATATTGGCTTTTTTGTTTTCTTCCTATTTTTCATAATAAATTTAAACAAAAAAGGACTTTGTATAACATCTTGGCTTCATATCAAACATCTGCCTAAAGTACAAGCCACTTCCTTCTTTTCGTTAGGAGCTTGTCAACAATCTCCGATTTTGGGGGTTTCTTTTTCTTATTATTTCTTCAAAAATCATAAAAATACATGACCATATAAAAAGAGTAGAATTGTGCGAAAAGGATTATTATGATAAATTTCGTCTTCAATGAATCAAATTAGTTTGCGCCCCAGTAGGTGTTGGTCTTTTATACGTGTTGGTGTTCGTTTCTTGTTTTGGTTGTGTTGACCATTGGTGTTAACGTTAACGTAGGTTTTAAGTAACAATTAGTTAAGTTGTATTGAAAAGGAATTGCTTTGCCGGAATACGTTTATTATATAAACCGGTTGAAAATATACAATTTGGTTATAAATGAGAGAGAGAGAGAGAGAGAGAGAGAGAGAGAGAGAGAGAGAGAGAGAGAGAGAGAGAGCAACATCATTGCGAACTAATTACCTGTTTCCACTCTAATATGTATAGTCATGCAAATCATCCATTAACTTTGGAGAAAAAGTTCAGATGTATGCTCTTGTGTACTGGACGATGGCTTTTATTGAGGAAATCATATGACCTGTTTACCTCGAAGTACGAACACACCACATGCATATATTTTAATAAGTAAATAATTCACTTATTGTCCATCGTCGATGCATATATCAAATACTTATGGATTATATTACAATATACCAGAATGAACTCAGAATTAACTTAAAACAGGTTGTTTATTATAATATCTGCAGGCCGTTTTCCCCAAGTTGACGTCAAAAATGCGTTGTGCAATAGATAAATACATTGTATTTGTTTAAATATGAATTTTACCTGTGTTTTAATAATAGTGTCACGTATAAAGAATTTTGATTTAAATTTTATAAATGACATTAATAAAATATATTTTGTATATGATTATATACATTAAAGATTTCGCAGTGGCCAACTAGATGGGTATTTCCAATCAAACCCCGGAGACGGTGATATGTTTTATGCCTTTTTCAGCTATGTTTAGGGTCCTTGTCCGTCTAAGCCAAAATGTATGTCGCTTAAAGATTGTCAGTTACTTTCTGATATCGCTACTATCGTATAGTAACAAAAAGTATATCAGAAAGTAACATACCATCGTTAAGGCAGATAGTTCGGCCAATCGTTCATTACACATTTTTCTGAACCTTCAAACAATATTTAATAATTATCTACATGCATAAACCCATAGCTCTGCTTTGAAGTATTCCTAACTGACAAAAGAAGATAAATACATTTATATATGTGTTGTTAACGGCACACAGAAATATAAATAACCAAGATTTCAAACCTTTGGGGATAGCCACACGCAAAGACGCATAAAGAAACTAATCAGAATGGGTCTGTGTTATCTGAACGTAAGTCTAAAGTAAGTCGCTAGGTGTTAAAAGTTCCACTTCTGCTGCTAAAACCCTGTCTTATGAATTTAACATTTGTTAAAGTTGTTATTCTTGCGTGAAACTTGACAAATTGGACATTCGGCTGATTCTTTTGACGAGCAATCAGTTTCATGTGTGCTATTTGATCGCGAGGTGAGGTATTTCTTTTTTGACGTTCCGGGCCAACATATATCATGAATTTTCATTTTGATAACATGAGTATTCATTAGCAATTTTACTACTGGTAGTGACTTTTTGATATACGAAAAATTCCGCCTAGAATACGCACACCATAATGACACGCAGTTCGCACTGGGGAGGTCGGGGTTCGATCCCAGCCGGAGTTTGATGTAAATTTGAAAATAGCTAGTTAGCGACTATTCTTTCGCTAAGCACTGCTTATTATGATGTCATGTGCTACTTTTGAATTTTTATGAAATAAAAATTATATTATTATATTTATATTATTGAATTATATTATTTCATAAAAATTCAAAAGTACCACATGACAATAACACTGCGGTAGCTCAGTTGGTAGAGTGCTCGCCCCGTAAGTGGAGGTCGAGGGTTCGAGCCCCGACCGAGTCTGACGCAAGGCTTGAAAGTGGATAGTGACTGTTCTTTCGACAAGCACTCTTCATTACGAAAGGAAAGTCACGGTTCTTTCGAATGGGAACTTAAAATAAACGAGGTCCCGTGTCACGGTCATTTCCCCACATCCTTATATGTGTGATTTAGAACTCTCAGCAATCAAGGCCCCTAAAAGTATTCGTGAGGCAAAGACCTAAAAATCGCTTGTTTGAAATTGTTTATTTTTTAAATTTTAAAGGCATATGTACACTGTACAGCATTTAAATACACTCGCCGTGTCGCATAATATCTTAAAAAAGACTTAAGAACAGCAAATCGTTACATAATATAAGGAGGTTGTTAAAAAATGGTCAAAATAGAGATTACTTAGTCAAATAATTCAATTTACACAATGTATGTATGTTAAACAGCAGGTGAGGGCAGTATTAAGATCGCAGGCGTTATTACAAAAAAAAAAAAAAAAAAAAAACACTTATATTATTTTAATATACCTACTTAAATCAAAGAGCTAATGTAGATTCCAAATTTGGATGTATATTGCCAACAAATTTACTTTTATCATGTATGTACACTAACATAAAGCCGTATGTAATCTTAATTACATCAAGGCAATACATGGACCTGAAGCTAGTGGGACCATTCTGTCCTAGGCCTTAAGAAAATTGGGTCCATATTTGAAAAAAAATGTCAGCATCATTTCCCCTTTGAAATACTAGTATAATACATTCAAGATTTAAACTGCCAAAGAAAAAAGACATAAGCAAAACGATGTCAACTGACTTTGAGCCGCATAGACAAAATATATATGTTTAGAACTGTATTTTGTAAAATTTATTTTGGGGCCAATGGCGCAAGCAATTCCTGCTAGATTCAACGCTGAACACTTTACGTTAACAGATCAACCAAAGATGAGATGCTTAAAAATTAAAAGCGAAAAAATATACACTATGTTATGTTGAGATGAATGAAGTACAAATTACAACAATATGAACAAGACACGCGATAAATCAGTTTATATTACTATTTATTGTTATGATATCGAGGCTCGTTCTGGGCAGGAAAATATCCCCCCCCCCTTTTAGATATCTGTTGACGGTAGGATTCTATTATTAATAATATTTTCAACGCCCAGAACTCGCTATTAAAGCTCGTTTGAAACTACTGTTTAATTCATGTCCGGTGTAAACGTAGCACACACAGGGGCCAGTTTCATAATAAAATTTAAAAAATACCGATAAGTATATAAAAAGAGTACTTTTTTTATATACTTATCGGTATTTTTTAAATTTTATTATGAAACTGGCCCCTGTGGTAGCACATGTTTTTTCAAGCTTTTAAATATGAAAATCAATACATTTTCTCTCATGTCATATACCATTGTGACGTATGCATTTTGTCGTAATAAATAAGCACCAATGTACACAGTGCAGGAACGGAAGTTTATCGAAGCGAGGAATGAAAACAGTGGAGTCAAACATAAGTAAAAATATGTAAAATTGTTGTTGTTATGAAGTGTTGTGAGATTTTTCATAGGTACGTGGATCTCACTATGTTAATGCAATTTTTAATTATCCAACACATTTTGTGAAAAATCAAGCCTAAAACTTTTATTCGTTTGTTGAACATGAAAGATCACATGTACAGCGGAATTGTCATGAATTCACGATTTATTCTCAATTTTCTCTATATTACTATTTTATTTAATACCATTCTGAAGACAGTTTGCAAGCTATGAATGTTAAAAATAACTTGTGACTTATTACAGTACTTAGAAGTTTGGAGAAAACTTCAAAACACGATTTTATTGGACTGTGTGGTCTTCTGTTTACTGTACAGGTAGCTCACATTTTATGACATTGTACTGTACAGGTAGCTCGCAACTGGCATTCAAATTAAAAGTATAGAAAGTATAAGGAACGCTTTCATTTAATAGAAATGCATGTATCACGATTAATTTTTTGAAAAAAACAAGGTTTGATTTTTTATATTTGGGTTTCAGGGGTATAACGTAGGGTTGCTATCTAAAATGCGTGTATCAGGCGTGACATTCATATTCTAAGGTTTTCAACGATTTAAAATACATCAAGTCATAAAAAAGACATGGTCAGACAATACTTTTCTATATAAATTAAGGCCAATATTGTTTTTTATGAACAATATACAACTGAATACTATGATGTCTCAAAAATAGTAAAAGGATATAGATATAATCATAGAATGTGAAGAATCACGCCTGGGTAACGCATTTTTCGAAGGCTCTATGGCATAAATTGTCTAAATATCATAAAGTCTCAAATTTGTTTAAAACAAAATAAACAATGTTTCGTTCTAGACTGTTCATTTGGCCATTGATTGGTAAATATCGTTCAGCTTTCATACCTAAACCTGTTTTTCCGCGATGGAACTCATTATGGTTGTTAAAATGCACAATTTTACATCTTTCATAATGATGCAACACAGAAAATGTAACTTAATTCTCATGGTCCAGTGATTTTCTTTGATAATATAAAGTTTAACAGGACAATTTTGCTGAAACTTGATTTGCAAGTACAACTTCAGATGCTTTATGTATTTCAACACAAAGTAATTCATTGTGACAAATTTTTATGACCCAGTGACTTTTTAGATGATTTTTAAAGTAATAAAACAATTCTTATGAAACTCAAATTTAGGTACAATTTGGGATGTTTACATATGACAACACAAAGTTGGTCTTTGTGACCAAATTTTTCATGGTCATGTGATTTTGTTCGATAACTTTTATAGTAGTTTGATGATTTTGATCAACATTGATCGCATATCAAGTCAAAGAAATTTATAAAGTTGCAGAGGATGAATGTCAAAGTCTTCTACATGTCACAATAATGTTTTCAATTAAAGTTATTTATGTTGCCTTTTGCATTTTCCTGAAGGTTGTAGTAAATAGTAAAACATTTAACACGTCTGGTTATTAATGTGCAAATGAAAAAGTTCATAATTATATAGCATCTGTGCAGAAAAAAATAACAATTTCCGGAATTTGTTACACTTTCATCTTCATCCAAATAACATCCATCATTGCAACTATTAACACTATCAATTATTTTCTAATGTAAACGCTTGCCACCATTTGGGGTGGTGACTTACCCAGCGATTGAGCCCTGCTCAAACGCAATGTCTAGTTCCAAAACAGTTTTAGATATGAAAATATTAAGGAATTTTTTCCTCTGCTGAAACCTATTAATCCCTTAATGACCGAGTCCAGAACATATAACTCAGTTGATTCGTTTGGTATAAGAATTGTGTTGTCTTTCTTGTATTCCCTTGGGATGATGTGGAAATTTTTAATTCGAATATCTCCTTGGTTGAGGTCTGTTTAATTAAATTTCAGTTCCAAATCCTTGTGAAATATTATACAATGGTCGACAACCTCAGAAAAAATTATTTTTGCTTTACTTTTGCAGTATAAACAATGGAATCGTTTCGGTGTTCTTTTAACATCTGAAATTAAGAAAATGTTGCTATAAATATATATACTATTGCAACATTTTCTTAATTTTAGATGTTGTTGCAAAAAATTTAAATAAACCAGAACTGTCTAAAGGAGACTAATACCCCAACCCCGCAGAAAAATAAGAATAAAAGTATTACGATATTGTGACGGAAAAACTAAAATTTGACCTCTTGACCTTATGCAACACATCGTCTCATGTTGGTTTACATTTGTTTTAAGTTTGATCAAAATCCATTGATAGACGTGGAAGATATGGTGCGGGCACGATATTGTAACGAAAAAACTAATATTTAACCTCATGACATTGACCTTTGACCTATGTTCATAAATCGGTACCCGACACATCGGCTCATGTTGTTTTACATCTGTGCCAGGTTTCATCAAAATCTATTGATAGGCATGGAAGATATGGAGCTGATATGATATTGAGACCGACAACCAGACGGATGAATGGACGGACGGACGGACAGACAGGGTGATTTCTATATACCCCCTGAACTTCGTTTGCGAGGGTATAATAATGCATTAAACCTTGAATTATTATTTGTTTTAATTTTGAGCTACCTGTACAGAAAAATTACATATATTTAGAGCTACCTGTACAGTACTTTTCGAGCTACCTGTACAGTAAACAATCTCCAAGGTGCAACGAAAAATCTTATTTATAACAATAACCATTTAAAGGAGGGTGATGTCATCTTAATATGTGTAACTTTATAGTAAAAGTTGTCTTAAGTATTGTTTGTTACACTAGAAAATTCATCACGCTAGAGAATTTACGCATTTTTCGCTACAAGTCGATGTATTTTATCTTACTGTCTCGTGTTCAAGTGTTATTATTGTCGAGTGTATAAAGATATAAGTGACAACGAATTCTTGAAATGGTATATAATTTTCATCGTCAAATTTCTCCATTTAAATTTCTATCCAGATCTTACAGTATATGCTTAATACAAGTTAAAAAGTAACCACCAACCGTTTCGGACATATTGTTTTTATTTCGTCTCTCGCTTCAATGAACAGAGCTACCGAAAACTGTACAGTTTGACTCAACTACCGTTCCCACACAGTGAATGTATATACACAGTATGTAAACTCCGGTGTACGCCTTCCGGAAGCTGGGATCGTCGAAGCGAAGAAAAAGCTAACAGTAATGGTTCCACTGTCGTCCTGTGACAGTATATTGGCTGCTATAAGTTTTCTTGTATACTTTCACTGCAACAATTACACTCAAACTGATCGCGGATAACAGCGGAGTCAGTTTTGAATACAGTCGGTAACATTTATTGTTTCAGTTTGAAGAAAATGATTGTTAATCATTCAACTTATCAATGATATTTTCAAAGAAGTCAAATAAATTATTTTTCCCGAGCATAAAGATATGATAAATACCACATTTAATGCATTTGATTTAAGAAACCAAGTGTTAACATCAAAGGTGACGTATCTCTTTATCCCAAAACGTGACAGTTTAGAAGAAATTCTGATTTAATTTCACGCTGGTGATTCCAGATAGTGTACGCCTAGCTGATGAAAACATAAACGCCTAGCTGGGATTTTAGTGGAAAAGTATGTACGCCTAGCTGTACAGAAAATTTTACAATTTATTGCTATTTTTCACATTTTTCTTAGATAATCGGTTGAGAAAACCCTTCACAACTTTATGCTAATCTCAAGGATATGGTGCCATTCAATATACATTTTATTTATGAACAGATTGATTGATTGGATGCGGTTTTACGTCAAAGTTAATAATATTTCACTTATATAGAGACGTCGCCAGCTATATGTGAAGCCATAAAAAAGTGACCTATGCAGTGCGCTAAGGACAATGTGTAGGTAGAGTTCTATACGGTGCCACACCTGCTATGAGATGAAGGAACGGATTTTAAGGTCTTTTTCATAGGAATCGGCGACTTTCATTTCTACATGCCGAGTTCATGGAGTATTTACTACCTATTTTAAGACTTGGTCAAACTCAGGCCAGATTCCGAACCCACGACCTCCTACACCAAGCGCATTACCAACTGAACTATCGTATATATTGAAAAGAGCGTGTTGTTGGTAGTAGCAGAACCTATTAATCATTCCTTTCTTTTTAAATCAATCGACAAAAATAAAATGAAATAACCGATTATAGATAAATAAACAGGGGACCAAGGACCTTAACGCTCACCTCAGGATATGTCATATCTCGTGTAGAAAGTCAATCACATAAATTACAGGGACTGTTTTAATTTTCAAGAGATGGGACCTAATGTAAGGATATTTCCAAATTTATTATTACTTATCCTAAAATGCTACCGTATACTTCTAGATATTTAAGGTCTAGCTACTGTCATGTGCTACTTTTGAACTTTTATGAAATAATATAATTCAAAAGTAGCACATGACACTACAATAAATGTATGGACACCTATTGAAAAAGTACAAGGGCAAAAAACTAAGCCCTTTCAATAGTCTTACACATCTATGACATTGACCTTTGATCCAATGAACTTCATCATTGTAGATAACGCCAATGCCATACTTATACTGTTACAGAAAGTTTAGAGTTTTCCAGACAAATAATTTGTGACGTCATAGCAGACGTTCTTAATCGCGAAGGCCCTGATTATCTGTAATGGAAATTATCTCCCCTTTTTTAAATGACGTTAATTACGGTGTAACAAGAAAATGCTCCCTAAACAAAGAAAATACCACACAATATTAAAGGGGAATTTTTTTATTATTATAATTTTAAAAATAAGTTCAAGCCCCCTTTGTGGAATTTACTGAAAATACGAGATTGTCAAATTATCTGGGAACCAAGCATATATATAAATGTTCAGAAACAAATACTCCATATCTTGAACGTTTTTAAATCATTGAATCGAATGCACCAACGGCACTTGTGTATTTAGAATGGCGAGATTAAAACTTATGAACTTTTCGGCTTAGTAAGAGAAAATATAAGGACAACCACACTTTACGCTTCGAAATTTAAACACGCCGAGGAACCTGTATTTTGATATGAAAGTAACAAATAAACATTACGGGTATCATGTATGTGTGTAGTGAAAGTTCGGAGTTGTCGACATTTTTAAAAAGAACTTGTTTTCTTTCGCTTTTATTTCCCTTCATGTAAGACATTATTCATAGCGGACTATCATGACGGATATGCAAATGAGATACTTGCCGTTAATTTCCCAATATGTATCAAAATGACCTTAAGGCTAATACCTACAATATTCTAATATACATGCCTATACAAAAATTTGATAGTTTTCCAGATCATGCACTGACAAATATAGTAGATTAGCAATTTCCCCTTCAAGAACCTTGCCATTTCCCCATTTTGAGCCCTACAGCTACGATTACTACATGTCCTAAGTATGCTACACATAGATCTCTTGTATCTTTAGAGGAAAAGATTTTTACTATTTTCCTTATAGGACCCAAAGGGGACATAACTCCCTCATTTGTGCAAACCAGAGGCATGATTGTCATTAAGTTTCATCAAATTTGGCCTGGTAGGTTTGGAGGAGATGACTTAAATACAATGAAAGGTTTATTCACTAAATACTACTAGTTGATTCACAAGATTTTGACTCTGATAATGTTCACGATTATCAACTGATATCCATAAGATGGCCGGGTTGATGAATTATTGTAAATCTACAGATGGTGGTCCAAGTTGGATTTGTATTTTGAAGTAAATTTGCATATTTTGCAAGAAAAATACTGGGGTTCCTACAAATAACTTTCATCTTGTCTTTCAAGTTGAAAACCCTGCCCATGTCTGCAACGAAAAATCAATTCTTTAAACAAGTTAACACGAAGCAACGTTTTGTCAGAGAACAAAATTAATTTTACAATGTTTTACAACAACACCAAACACAGATATATGTATGAAGAGATGTTCACATAAATGCAGCTAATGTACACTAAAATCCCAGCTAGGCGGTTGTTATGATTTTGCAAGAGTTGCAGCTAAGCGTACACCGGGTAAAAAAATAATACTTGTTGTAGTTAAATATTTAAACGTGTATCTTGCATATGCGATTTGTATTCAAACTCTTTGATGTTTCTTTGTTCCAATTACCTTTAAAACGGTAAGATCGGCCTTAATTTAAGGTAAAATTCAATCTTACGCCAAGGAGGTTGGTGATTTTTCCCTGGCTGTCGATGATCAATTGTGTTTTTTGACATTATATGGTGATATTTGCGGGCAAATTGTAATGTCTAAATGTAACTGACATCAGCAACCAAAATTATAAGTGGTATCCAAGACTTGACAATTTAATTTTGAGCGTTTACATACCTCTAAACTTCAGTCATTGAGACTATCAACATCACACGGTCGCTTCGACGATCCCAGCTTCCGGAAGACGTACACCGGAGTTTACATACTGTGATATAGGCCTACCATCAAAGTCAGAAAATAAAACGCAAAACTTTTTTTAAATCCTTACGGGGGGGATTTACTATGCCTTGAAGCATGACGTCTTGAAACAAAATTACCGCGCCAGTTTCATAACTACTGCCGCGATGAGGAATTTTATTCCGAAACGGCCGTCTAGACTAAGTGTCGTAAAATTCAAAATTAAAATTTAAATAAATTTATTTATTTGGTAATTTTAAATTATTTGTGGCAAAATTTCAAATCTTCATAATTTTGTTAATTTTCAGATATTAAGGAATTATCTTACATGTCATTTTTAAGATCACTTCTAGATTTAAACATTTGTATCTAGTTTTGATAAAAATGTTCATCAGTAGTTACAAAAAGAAATAACAAAATTTTGTTAAATTCGAAAAATCTTAGCTAAGGAATGATTGTGAAACCGCCTTTGAGCATTGTACAGTCGAAGGGACATAACCAGTATAGTCACTTCCTCCTTGATCCGTCATTTCCGGCATTTTTGACATTTGTGTAACTTGTTCCTTGTAATATGTCGTCTTCATGTAGTTGAAACAAAGATATTCTAGGTATGTTGTATAATTAGATCTTAGTCCGAAGTGATTAAGTGTTTCTCATTGTGTAACAAGGCAAATATGTTTAACTGATAGGTAGAATTCGTCATCATTATCATAAAAGTAGGTCACGAGAATAAATTGTTTGTTTGTGATTAAGTTTCTGTACATATATAGTGTATGTTTGGTAAATTTTTTGTACACTAAAGTTTTATTCACTGGTTAGATCTAGTTAAGGCCTAAAAAAAATTATGTGTGTTTCCACTAACCCGACCGACCAAACTAAAACAAGACCGACTCCAGTTTTTCCCCCAACAGGTTGCTGAAGCAAGATTACATTGAGATGCGGTTACGCTGTCGAAAATTGTGAATTAGTAGTTCTCCGTTATCGTTTTCACCAACAATTATGACGAATAAAAGTGAAATAAAATAATACAGAAAGTGAAACAGTGTGTATTAATCATTTATTTGTAGAAATTATTTAAATTACAGCAACCAAAAAGGAAACCGAAAGTTGACACGGCTGTTAAAAAAAAAAGATGTCTACGTTTGTAAATTTATCTGTAGTTGATATCTTTCCTATGTGTCAAATAAAGTGGTATATAAATAAGTAAAAACAGTTATTTGAGAGTAAGAACTAGTAATTGTTTCTATTTAAAACTGAAAATAAATAAACCACTCACTTGCCATAGTACAACTTGAGGCTCATCGATAGACCCCGAATAGCTCAAGTTCCGATTTACAGTAATTAAATTATGAAGGAACGTGAATAAAATCGTTGAAAAGTATTTTTTACCATTAAACCACCAATTTGTTATCATAAGTTATAAAAGATCGAAATAATCCTGTGCCTATGGTGTAAAAATTATTTTTATATCTGATGTCTTTCCTTCTATTTTTGTTTAAAAAATTGCCTTTATTTCACCCTTTTTCCCTTATAGTATCCAAAATCTTGATTATGGTTACATTTTTTCGACATTTGTTGTTTCTCAGGATACTTTTACATTTTTATAAACGACTTTTTGCTTCCAATTTGCGTTAAAGATGATAAAATTCTATGCCAGATTTTTACCGGTATTTCACAGGTAACCGGCATATCGTTACAGAATTTACACCCAAAGTTTTCTGTTTTAGAAATTAAAGAATTTGAATTTTATTTCATTATAAAGTCTTTTTTAACAAAAAATAATAATAGTAATAAAAATTAAAATTAAAAATCATTTTGAGAATATAGTTCAAACATCTATAATTGTAACGTACATCGACATAATGTCGTCACCGACCTTAAGTCGTCAGCACGAAATATTGCAAAATTATTTTTATTTATCGCTCTTAAGAAAGGTGAACAGTGGAAAATTTAAAAGCGGTAAATGTTTTTCATGCTTCAATAACATACTTTATATGATGTAACAGGTTTCTTCATAGTAAAATTGGTATCTTTGACATCACTATCAAAAAGGTACATGTGTCATATCGGGCGACAGACTACAGATAATGACAGTCATTTGGGCGATCGGGTCACAAACATACTTGTCAAGGGTACACAACCCAAACAACACAATTACCCTTTTAAATATATTCATACTATGCAAAGAGTTGTCTATCTTTGGTAGAACATCAGTTAAAAGGTAAAAATATCGTTTAAAAACGACTGACGACTTTCAGGCATACCGACGACTTTAAGACTGTATTAAGGTCCTGCCAATTACAGGTATTCCCAAAGTTTTACTAACGTTAGTATTTCAAGCAAGAACATCTCTTCAGTCGTATAAGCGATTTAAGCGTTTCGGCAATATCTGTTTGGTGAATATGTGTTTTTTTTCAAATCTCACTTTCTGCCCTTGTTTGGTAAATTCAACTTTTATAGCGAATCAAACAGTTTATATACACATATATACATGTCAGGACAGTGAATCAAACAATACAATTTTGTTCTTTAGATATTCATAATATCAAACACAACTAGCCAAACTAGATTCAATTAAACAAAAACTAAAAATCCCTTGGGGATCGAATACGTCTCTGATATTCTCGCACCTGCCGTAATAAGGCAGCTAAAATGCCCCATGTCATGATCTAGGCGTGTCGCGCTCGAGACCCCCCCCCCCGCACTGTAACTGCCATCAATGAACAACTTAGATATACTTTTTGTCATTCACCTATATATAGCTGGAGTCGTTTCGATATTAGTGAAATAATGTAGACTGAGTTTTGAGCTATAATAATAAAGCGGAGGTTGGCAATCTGAAAAGAGAAAGTGGGAACACCATTTCGAACAAAGCTTGTTTCTGGTTCACATACATGTTAAAGTTCTAACCAATGTAAGTTAAAAACAAGAAAACAATAATGTGTTACTTTATGTGTACTACAAGTTTGCCTAAAGATAGTTAAAAAATATATTGTGTTTTCAAAAATGCAGTTAACCGCAAAATAAAAGAGTAGCTCAGTGAAATAAACGTGCTTGAAACATCTAGATCCTCCAAGAACAAACCGTCGGACAGCAAAACTAAGACCAAAAACAAAATAGAAAAAGCAAAGCATGATAATACATAATACACTAATTTCGATACGTCGCCAGCTTTAGGCGAAAGTGCAGAAATTTTGCACTGATGGCATTATACAGCAGGCTTCTTTAGCGTGCCAAGCCCACCGTGACACGAGACCTCGTTTATTTTAAGTTCCCATGCGAAAGAACCGTGTGCTTAGCGAAAGAACAGTCACTACCCACTTTCAAGTCTTGGGTAAGACCAGGTCGGGGTTCGAACCCATGAACGACCTCCCACTTACGTAGCGAGCACTCTTCCAACTGAGCTACCGCAGTGGTTAATCAATACAAAGAGAAAAGTGAATAAATAACGACTCAATCAAGGCCAAAAAGAAAGTGACGACATTGGGTTAGCTAGGATGACGAGTTTTGGAATGCACAGTCTGAAAGTCGTCAGGTGCACCCCACTGCTGTTTCAAGTAGTTTATTTCAATGAAAATCTTCATTTAGGCCTACACAAACGGTTTCGTTTTGTCTAAAAATATTTTTTCTTTCTGATCACACTAAACAACACATGCTATAAGAATATACTTAACGACTATAATGCAATATATGGCGTACCATGACGACATTATGTCGATGTACGTTAGCTGGTTCAACGTCACAGAATTTTATTTCATGTGCTCTTCCAACAGTAAGTTTAGAATGAATGAATGAATGAATTTGTTTATTATTTATTTATTTATTTATTTATTTATTTATTCATTTATTTGAATACACAGTCATTAACTATACGAACTCATGAAATTAGAAGTATTAATTCACGGCAGTTTCAAAACTAGTGTGGGTACTAGTAATTCAGAATCATAATATTCATCATAAATCAAGGTAATTAATTAATCTGTTAATGAGATTAACACCATGTAGGTACATTTTCCACGTAAAATATACTATCATCTGATCCAATGGGAATTTGGAATTTGCTTTCGTTATCAATAAGTTACCGCGTCTGTTGATAAGGTATGCAGATTATCAACATTTATTAGCAACCTTTACCTGTGGGTAAAAATATGTAATATACACTTTCGTACAAGTCAAAACTATTACTTTTGAAATAAAGATTCTCGGTTCCAGTAATTTTCTATTACAGAAGTTCTGACTTCGAGTAATATTTACAGAATGAAATTATGATAATAAAAAATAATCAAAATATAAAATTTTCAAAATGAACAGTTAAAAATGTTTGTGCGGTTTAAATTTGTTTAATATATTCAGAACCTCTTAAAATGAAAAAAAAGTTAAATAAGGAAGAAGAAATGTGATATGTATAATCAGCGACGTTGAACACAGAATACTTTAAAGACTCTATTAAACGTCACGGGCGTTGATCAAATTAAATATGAAGATTTTTAGCTCACCTGACCGAAGGTCATGTGAGCTTATGGCATAGCGCAGCGTGTGTATGTGCGTGTGTGCGTGTGTGCGTGTGTGCGTCGTTAACACCTATTTTCGACTTCTCCTCTGAAACTACTGGACAGTTTTTGATGAAACTTTGTCAGAAGTATATATGGGCCGGTGCAATTCAGATTTGTTCGTGGCGTTGCTATGGCTACCATAACTAGGTCAAGGTGACCTAGGGGTGCAAAAATCTTAAAAAATCTTCTTCTCCGAAAGTACTAATTGGAGAAAAATCCTGATGTGATATTTGGCTTCTCTAGGGTCTTAAGCCTATAGTTTGTTCATTTTGTGAAATTCGGATAAAAAATAGGTTACGCGTTTTTGCGTTTAATTTTGAAAAAATCGTAAAATAGCTTCAAATTGTTATAACTTGACTATTTGACCAGATAATGACATGGGGTTTTCAGTTTTGACATCTTCTTGTTAGTATCTTCAAAATGAGGTCAAGGTCGATTGTGAAGGTCGTGACCTAATTTTTTTTACCTCTGATTATAATTATTATCTCGAAAACTATAAACTTTTTGTATAGGCATGTATATTAGAATGTTGTAGATATCTATACAACGATCATTTTGATGTATAGAAAAAGGTCATGGGTTCAAAGGTCAAGGTCACAGATGCGAAACAATACCAAAATGGTTAATTATCTCGAAAACTATAAACATTTTGCATAGGCATGTATATTAGAATGTTGTAGGTATTGATACAACGATCATTCTGATGTATAGAAAAAGGTCATGTGTTCAAAGGTCAAGGTCACAGATGTGAAACAATACCTAAATGGTTAATTATCTCGAAAACTATAAACTTTTTGTATAGGCATGTATATTAGAATGTTGTAGGTATTGATACAATGATCATTTTGTTGTATAGAAAAAGGTCATAGGTTCAAAGGTCAAGGTCACGGATGTGAAACAATACTGAAATGGTTAAATTTCTTGAAAACTATAAACTTTTTGTATAGGCATGTACATTAGAATGTTGTAGGTATTGATACAACGATCATTTTGATGTATAGAAAAAGGTCATGGGTTCAAAGGTCAAGGTCACAGATGCAAAACAATACCAAAATGGTTAATTATCTCGAAAGCTATAAACATTTTGTATAGGCATGTATATTAGAATGTTGTAGGTATCGATACAACGATCATTTTGATGTCTAGAAAAAGGTCATGGGTTCAAAGGTCAAGGTCACAGATGCGAAACAATACCGAAATGGTTAATTATCTCGAAAACTATAAACATTTTGTATAGGCATGTATATTAGAATGTTGTAGGTATGGACACAACAATCATTTCGATGTATAGAAAAAGGGCATGGGTTCAAAGGTCAAGGTCACAGATGTGAAACAATACTGAAATGGTTAATTATCTAAAAAACTATAAACTTTTTGTATAGGCATGTATATTAGAATGTTGTAGGTATTGATACAACGATCATTTTGATGTATAGAAAAAGGTCATGGGTTCAAAGGTCAAGGTCACAGATGCGAAACAATACCGAAATGGTTAATTATCTCGAAAACTACAGTTGAATCTCGTTATCTCGAACTCGGATATCTCGAACTACCGGATATCTCGAACTTTTATAAAAAGTCCGAACAGAGTTGTTCTTTATTAAACCAAAATAACTCCGGTTAACTCGAACTCGGATATCTCGAATTATCGGATATGTCGAACAATATTTTCGTCCCCTTGAATGAAAATCCTAGGAAAATTACACTCGTTAACTCGAACAAAAAATTTAGGAAAATTAAATTTGTTAACTCGAACAAAAAATTTTGAGAAATCAAATTTGTCAGCGCCTACAGATTTTTTGGTAGAAAAAACACTTTCCGACACAAATAAAATATTTGACTGTCGGCCTCGTGTTGATTTTAAAATTACAACATTGCACTGACCTCCCAATTTCCTTAAGCCCTTAATTATTACCCCTGCATAAGCAATTAAACCATCCAGGTGATTATCAGGTGTTATAATTACTGCCAAGCTGAACATGGCTTCCGAAAGCGTGTGATGTGAACATTACTCAATACAACCGGAAGCTTGGGGTGATTAAAGTACACAAAGCGAAACTGGTATGGAGACCAAAGCCGACTCCACCATTTGTCGGCTAATAACAAGTAACAGATAATCTCCCGATTTTTTATATACTACATTCTCAATTATAAATACAAATAATATATAATGCAGTTTTTATATATCATGTTTGAATACATACGATATAGGAGAAAACGGCAATATACAGTTTGACAAGATAAAACCGGAAGCGACTTCCGGTAGGCGTGTACGAGTTACTTCCCTTTTGTTGTCGTTTTTAACATCGGTTATCTCGAACTCCGGATAAGTCGAACTTTTTGCATTTCCCCGTCGAGTTCGAGATAACGAGAGTCAACTGTATAAACATTTTGTATAGGCATGTATATTAGAATGTTGTAGGTATGGACACAACAATCATTTCGCTGTATAGAAAAAGGGCATGGGTTCAAAGGTCAAGGTCACAGATGTGAAACAATACTGAAATGGTTAATTATCTAAAAAACTATAAACTTTTTGTATAGGCATGTATATTAGAATGTTGTAGGTATTGATACAACGATCATTTTGATGTATAGAAAAAGGTCATGGGTTCAAAGGTCAAGGTCACAGATGCGAAACAATACCGAAATGGTTAATTATCTCGAAAACTATAAACATTTTGTATAGGCATGTATATTAGAATGTTGTAGGTATGGACACAACAATCATTTCGCTGTATAGAAAAAGGGCATGGGTTCAAAGGTCAAGGTCACAGATGTGAAACAATACTGAAATGGTTAATTATCTAAAAAACTATAAACTTTTTGTATAGGCATGTATATTAGAATGTTGTAGGTATTGATACAACGATCATTTTGATGTATAGAAAAAGGTCATGGGTTCAAAGGTCAAGGTCACAGATGTGAAACAATACCAAAATGGTTAATTATCTCAAAAACTATAAACTTTTTGTATAGGCATATATATTAGAATGTTGTAGGTATTGATACAACGATCATTTTGATGTATAAAAAAAGGTCATGAGTTCAAAGGTCAAGGTCACAGATGCGAAACAATACCGAAATGGTTAATTATCTCGAAAACTATAAACTTTTTGTATAGGCATTTATATTAGAATGTTGTAGGTATTGATACAACGATCATTTTGATGTATAGAAAAAGGTCATGGGTTTAAAGGTCAAGGTCACATATGCGAAACAATACAGAAATGTTTAATTATCTCGAAAACTATAAACTTTTTGTATAGGCATGTATATTAGAATGTTGTAGGTATCGATACAACAATCATTTTGATGTATAGAAAAAGGACATGGGTTCAAAGGTCAAGGTCACTGATGTGAAACAATACCGAAATGGTTAATTATCTTGAAAACTATAAACTTTTTGTATAGGAATGTATATTAGAATGTTGTAGGTATCAATACAAGAATCATTTTGATGTATAGAAAAAGGTCATGGGTTCAAAGGTCAAGGTCACAGATGCAAAACAATACCAAAATGGTTAATTATCTCGAATACTATAAATTTTTTGTATAGGCATGTATATTAGAATGTTGTAGGTATTGATACACTGGTTATCATGATGTAAAGAAAAAAGTCTTGGGGGTTTAGTATTTATGTGTTCTTTAAATCTATCAGCTAGCCATTAGTTATCAGGTGAGCGTATCAGGCCCATGGGCCTCTTGTTAGAGTAAAGTTTCATTCTTTCGAAAATTTTTGTTTATTTTACCTTAAAAAAGACTGCCAAACTGATTTTAATACATTATAAAATATTAAATTTTACATTAGCCATACACAGATATAAGGAAAACAAAACTGGCCCCGGTTTCACAATCATTCCTTAGCTAAGATTTTCCTTAACTTAAATTTAGCAAATTTTGTTAATCTCTTTTTGGAACTACTGGTGAATATTTTTATCAAAACTAAATGCAAATGTTTTATTCTAGAGGTGATCTTACAAATGACACATTAAATTCCTCCATATCTTCAAAATTAACAAAATTATAAAGATTTGAAATTTTGCAAGGTTTAAGTTAAGGAAAATCTTAGCTAAGGAATGATAGTGAAACCGGGGCCTGATTATTTAAATATAACCAGATTAAGAATTACATCACAGATAAAAAATTGAAATTGGACGTTATTCAAAAATAGAAAAAAGATAAATTATGCACTAAATGTTATAGTAATTCTATAGAAGATGAAATTCATTTCTTGATATCTACTGTCATGTGCTACTTTTGAATTTTTATGAAATAATACAATTCAAAAGTTGTCATGTGCTACTTTTGAATTGTATTATTTCATAAAAATTCAAAAGTAGCACATGACACTACTGTCCAGTAATTTTGACAGATGATTTTCGGCTGTAATAAATAAATCAAATAAATGCTTTAATAATCAAAACTCTTTGACAAATATTTTTGGATTATAAATTGTGAAGATTGTGATATACTTAAGACTTTTGTACAACCTGGGGTACAACAAAAGTCTTTTTTTCTCCGTTTCAATCGTCATATTCTACGCTGCAACTATACTGGACGGATGTAGCTTGCCCCCCAAGCCTCGTTTTCGTTCATAGGTGTTATCTCCCCTGTCGTGTTTTCGAAATGGTCAATTGTATCAAAAACAAGTCAGCAAAACTTTAACCAGTGAATACATGTAGAAGATACAAGTATTTTAGTTATATTTTTAATTTTAAATTACATCTAAATCATCTAAAATCACTTAAACAACACATTTATAATATAATTTTAACATAATACAATACATACACTTGCATAACATTTGCTATTAAAAAAAAAAAAAAAAAAAAAAATCGACCTACCGGCCTTTTATAATAATTCTATGTTAGCGGAAACCCACATATTTTTTTAGGCCTTATCAATATCATGTCTCAAATAGGAAAACAATCATCTTTTTCAACCACCACATACATAATATCTGTCAACAATCTGCAAGATATACATACCATGCAGTGGCGGATTTAAGGGGTGGGGGTGGGGTGGGGTTGTAGGGAGGGGTGTTGCACAATCCCCCTTTAAAAAATTTAAGAGAGAGAGCTATTGACTGATGTGACCCCCATATGTTAATGTAACAACCCATTTCTGTATACGTGTTGTTACGGATCGCGTTTACAAGACCCCACATTAGATGATATATTACTGTCCATTTACTCTGCTGGAGAGAAAGGAACAATGCTAATATTTCAAAGATTTGAATGGTACGGTTAAAAATCAATTAATCATTTACTTACATGAGCCGAGTCATTGCTAACAATCCTAATTTCGATCTAATCCATACATTCTAACTCCTTTAATACACCAAAACATATTTTGGATGGGTGTTTACAATGGTAAAAATTGTGACAAAATGGCAGTGTCTTTTGTGTGACGTAATGATGACGGAAGAATTTATTCTTTACGTAGGTGCGCAAGGGGTACAATGAAGGGTATAGCTCAAAGGTCGAGTTGAGTTTAAAAGTTTGAATTTAAGTCAATTTTTTCAAAAGTTTGAAAATGCAGAAAGGTTGTTGACTTAATAACTTTATTAAATCAATTTTGGTCATCCTAGTTACGCAAAAATAAGTCCGTTCTTGAGCTGCACTAACCTACGTAAATAGTCAACTCTTTCGTTATGACTATGTAACATAAAGAACCCCACCATTTCGTAAAACAAATTACCATTTTAAACACCCACCCAGGTTATATTTTGTCGCATAAAATGACACATGAAGCATAGATGGAGTCGAAACAGGAATTTTTAGTAACGACTCGGCTCATGTAAGTAAAAGAATCATTGATTTGTACCCGTCATATTGAAATTCATAAAAAATCTTGCGATCTTGCGTTCTCCGAAATAGGCTAAATAAATAGTAAATAGTTTTAATAATACTGTTTTAAAAGTTGTTTTTTTTCCCACATGTTTGACAAAATAAGTTACAGGTACTTTTTAAAAGAATTTCTCAGAAATTAGTAACCAATAGTGATTGTGGCTATCAGGATTAGAAACAAAGTTACCAGGTACCGGAATTGGTTTTTCCCCATTTTCCATCAATCCAGTCACTTATTGTTTGGAGTAATTCTCTTGAACTACGAATCACTATTTGATGAAACTTGGTTCAAAGCATCAACATTAATGACTAGGAGATGTGCATATTATTAAACTAAGTTGGTTTATTAATGGGAGTTATTGCCTTTTGACTGGAAAAAAAAAAAACACTGCAAATTAACAAAAATAACAGCCAATGCACATGCTGAAAAAAAACCCTCTGCAAATTAACAAAAATAATAGCCAATGCACATGTTATGGAACGTAAACTTTTTCAAATCACTAACAACTACCGGTATCTGCTGGTATGTGTTTGAATTTTCTTGTTTATAAAATCTTTATTTTGTTGTTATTTTTTTTTAGATGACAAGGCCGTGGCTTCATCAATGTCAGCAAGCTCAAGACAACAGTTCTAATACTGGACCAATAGATGAAGCAGCTTTGTATTCCCAATACTCCATCTGGTGTTTGAATAACAAAGCAAGTTTGCATGTAAGAGAAGATAACTCTGATGTGCTTAATGCATTGAATTGGAGGGTCAACATACATACACAAACGGGGATTGCAACAGACAGCAGAACCACAGAAAGAAATTTTCATCAAGACAGGAATGGGTCCATAGTTAGTTATGACAAAAATAATAACATCTTATTGCTGATAATTTTTGTTTTCTCCACATTTTTGGGGATAGCAACAATATTTTACTTCAACGAGAACAGATTTATTGAAAATTTTCACATCATCAGAAACATTACTTTAGATTATGGATTAGCCTATGTAAAGACATTTTATGCAAGTTTGGAAGCTGTTTTCAGTTGTCAAAGGACATAAACTATCTTCTGAGAAAAGGTTGATTAAATTTGGATTATATTTCACTCCATGTGCCGAATAATGCATCTTGGGACTCATAGGATTCAGATAATGGCCCCCAGGTTTAAAAGCGAACAATAATTTGAAATTTGAATTGACCTTGATGGTGTGGTAATATTATTCAATTATAGAGATTCTAAATTTTAAATATGAACTCAATTTGAAATTTAAATTGACCTTAGAAAAGTGTGGTAATATTTTCCAATTCATGGTATTTTTTAATTTTGAATATGAACTCAATTTGAAATTGAATTGTCCATGGAATAATGTGGTAATATTTTCAATCAGTTTTAAATATGGCTGAAAAGAGGCCACTAGAGTCGTATTTTGAGGGGTTGCAGAAGAAACAGGATTCGAAAATTTTGATATGAAATTTGAATTATTGAGATTGGGGACTTTTGTCAACTGGCCAGGATCTTGTCCTGTTCAAGCAATCAGATTGGCAGCTGCTGGGTTTTACTTTACTGGTGACAATGACAAGGTACTTTGTTTTATATGCAAACAGGGGAAAAATCATTGGAAAGCAGGTGACATTCCACTAACAATCCACAGACGCCTGAGCCCACAATGTCCTTTTATATTGAACGAAAACAAAGAAAACTTTTCACCTGTTTTACCAGAGAATTGGAAATTGTCTGACAAGTTTAATAGAATTAAGCATTTGTTTTCTACCCATGGCACATCTAATCCTAATACAGGTTTAATGGCTGTAGGTGGTCTTGCTGCTGCTGGAGGAAGTGATGAACAAAATGAACCATTGTCTGGTAAAAGTGAAAGTAGTGATTCTGGTTCATTTAGCGATAGGATACATGCAGAGCGCTCACCTCCAGAGGTCCAGCCAAAAAATGAACCTGATAATACAAGTAATACTCTACCAAGACTGCCAGCACAAACAGGAGTAAGTGAGCAACTTAAGCTGTCTTTATCTAGTGGTAGCTTAAGTTCTTCTGGAAGTGACAGTTCAACCATGGTTAAAGAGAGTGTGGCATCTGGCGGTAGTTCACAAACAGCTTCGGCAAGTTCTGCACAAAATCGAACTCAAAGTGACAGAGAAAACAAAACTTTGCCACCAATGAAATCTGGAGGCAAAAGTCAAAACCAGCCAGTTAATGGCTTAGCAGGTAGTGGCTCAGCAATTAGTGGCTCAGATATTGGTTCCAGAGGCCAGTTTGATAATCTTGGAACTTTGAGTGCAAGTGTTAGAGATGGAGGACCATTGAAGATTGAACGAAACAGATTAGAAAGTTTTAGAAATTGGCCTGCTAATGCTAATGTAAATCCACAAGACTTGGCAAAATCAGGATTCTTTTACACAGGCCAAGGTGACCGTGTGCAGTGTGTATTTTGTCGTGGGATTTTAAGAAATTGGGATCCAGGTGATATTCCTCATA
Source organism: Anadara kagoshimensis (assembly GCA_021292105.1). NCBI lineage: Eukaryota > Metazoa > Mollusca > Bivalvia > Arcoida > Arcidae > Anadara > Anadara kagoshimensis. The sequence continues at coordinate 18,097,512 of CM037865.1, forward strand.
TCGAACATAGAAATAAATATGCAAGATGTCCGTTTATGTTAGGGATGAGTGTAGGAAATGTTCCAATGTCGGCAAATCAGTCACCACACCAGTCCACTACTGTAAATAGAGGGGCTCATTTTCTAAATCAAGGTCCTTCTAGTATGGAGTCTTTGGGCATCAGCACAGAAAGACCAAAACATCCCAATTATGCTATTGAAGGTAACAGAATTACAACATTTAACAACTCCAACTGGCCTGCATATAAACATCAGACACCCAAGCTGTTGGCACAAGCAGGATTTTTCTATGCTGGTAGGTACAGATATATGAGTAAATAACAATATATGCTGTTAATCAGGAAATTTTCACATCAGCTAATTTTCAGGAAAATTGTCATTTTATGATACTCGTTCTCTATTATTTTTGCAGCATCAGATGGTTGTAAGTGGAAATGCAAATAGATTATGTACACATATTTAAAAACAAAATATTTCCAAATGCTTATTTTCTTTCATGTCCATTGACTCTCACAAATTTGTAATTTTCAAATGAAAGGCTCACAGAATTCCCCTGATTTACAGTACCAGAACTTTAGACAAGTTTAAAATTTTGTGGTTTTGTAATTTTAAATTATTAAAAACAAATTGGGGCCCTGCATCAACTGATGTGGAGCCCTATAGTAAATACCTTGTCTATCTGTCCGTCTATCTGTCAGCAGTTGTTGTGGCATCAACTTCTCCAACAGTTTTCCATTGATTTTTCTGAAACTAAGCACATTTGTAGTATAAATATTGAAGATGTGAATGTATTTTTTTAACTTGGTTGGTGAATATTCTCAGTAATTACCAGATATTAGACTTCATTATTTATCACAGTATAATACAGCAGACTTTACTATAGGTCGCATGTTTTTCTGAAACTTGGCACATCCGTATTATACACATTGAAGATGTAATTGTGACTGTTTTAACGGTTATGTTTTTTTTAAAATAATTACACATACATATACATAGATGTATATATACTTTTTTGTTGACATGTAATTTTGTTAGTTATGGTATCCACAAAAACGACAAAAATTAAGGCACTAAGAAAATAAGGGTCACAATAAAGGGTTTGCGATAAATTTCTGTTCGAGGTAACATATACTTTTTTATTGAGATGTAAATTTATGGGTTAGTGTATTAATAAAAACAAACATAGATTATTACACCATGAAAATTAATGAGTGTACTGTCTGATAAATTTTATGGTTTTCTTCACATACTATTTGTGTAGAGTTGAGTAATGGTGTTTAATGTCCCAGTCAAGAATAATTTACTTATATCAAGATGTCACCAGCTATAGGCGAAGATGCAGAAATTTTGCATGTGTTGCGCTAATGGCATTATACATCAGGGTTCTTTAGAGTGCCAAGCCCACTGTGACATAGGACCTCTTTTATTTTAAGTTTCCATCCAATAGAACGGTGACTTTCATTTTGTAATGCCAAGTGCTTGGTGAAAAAACAGTCACTACCCACTTTCAAGTCTTGGGTCAGACCCAGCCAGGGATCAAACCCATACGTCTCACTTTTGGAGGGAGCACTCTACCAACTGAGTTACCATAGTGGTTTCCACATACTATTTTGGCAAAGTCATGAAATATTAGTAGTAACAGCATATAAACAGTACAGTGTGCCTATCCATCTCAGCATTGATTGTGATGTTCAACATTAATTTCAGGATTTGGTGACAATGTGAAGTGTTTCTTTTGTGATGGTGGATTAAAGAATTGGGAACCAGGAGATAATCCGTGGGAGGAGCATACACGTTGGTACCCTAGTTGCCCCTTTGTAAAGAGTGTAAAGGGAGAACAGTATATATTGTCAGTACAGTCTAAATATAACATTGCAACTGGACAGGTTTTGGTATGTGTAATATTGGGTTGCTTGACATTTTTGATTCTAGAAGGGGGCCATGGGGCTTTTGATCCCTTATTTGCCAAATGACCCCATTAAGGCCTTAGGGGGCCATAGTTCACATAACATGAATACAAAAATGTTGGATCTTAAGGCATGTTAGAGGAACATTTTTGAAAATGACCCCTTCTGAAAAATCCTAGAATATTAATGAACACTGCTCAAGTCCTTTCGGGCATTAAAATGAACAGGTGCCTAGTAGCTGTGGCTCCTAAAAATAAGTCTGGACCTAAAATATTACACATTAAAATTACTATTACAACTTCTTTTCTGCATTGAGGTGGGCCTCCGACTCATAATACAAATGATCAACCATTTAGTGATGCTGTTAAATGAAAATTCTAATCTTGTTCATTGTTCTTGTAATCAGAAAATTGCAAATTCACATGAAGAGATTACATACCAAATATAGGTAATTTCCCCTGGAAAAAATGACTAAAATTTTCCAAAGTTCACCGTTTAAATTCCCAAAACAACAATGGTACACTAGCATTTAATTGAGTTGACTTTGCCCTAAAAAAACATATATTACTTGTATCACAATATTACATCTTTGCATGAGGAATCTGTCTATTTTGAGCATGTTATAATTCAGTTTGCTATTTTTTTTTAACTTCAAATTTCCCAATGTGAATGCAAAAAGCTGTTTGGTATTTTTTTTTAGATGTAACAAAATCACTGCACACCCTGTTACTTTAACTATTGTTCTTAAATAAATTTAATCTTTGCGATTTCTTTTATTAATTAGGCTTCTAGCATGAATTCAGCAACACAACCAAGAGGTAAATAATATGTTTGTTATTGATTGGCTAATTTTAACTGCAGTCAAACATGTCTATAAAGGCAACCCTCACGAAAATAGTTGTCTGGATTTTGTCTCAATGTCAATATACATTGAATGTTTTTACATTTCAGAATGAATTTTGTCTGAATGTCTATATACATTGAATGTTTTCAGACAACCTCAAAATACAGATATAAGTGTTCAGAAGAATTTAATCACAAATTTTTATTCCTCGAAATCAGAATGAATGAAGATATACTTGAAAAATATTCAGAATTTTTTGTTTCATGATGACCCCTAAAGGAACAAGTATCAGTGGCCTTAATGAGCAGGTGGTCTATATTCAGGTTCAAATAATGGGATTATAGAACAGTTAAGTTAAAATTTTACCCACCTTTAAAAGTAAGTGGTCCTTTTAAAGAGGTGGCCCATAAGGCAGGTTTGACTGTAGTTACTTTACAATAAGGCAACATTGTTGTTACAAACGAATTTGTGCTCAATAAAATTTGGGGTTGGCGACTATTGTAGAATTTTTTGAAGAGTAATTCAATAAACAACTCCAATAAAACCACAATTGGTTAGGCTAGCTATTTAATCCATGTCGTTTTATCCTTTTTCAACATTTATCAGAGCTTTCTTATTTAATTATTTTAACTTGATATTTTCAAAAAAATTATAAATTAAATTCATAGATTGATTCATTGATTGAATTATTGAATTATGGGGTTTTATGTCCCAGTGAAGGAAAGTTCTCTTATATTGAGATGTCACCAGTTATAGGCAAAATGGCAGAAATGTTACATAAAGTTGCCAGTTTGTTTGCCAAAGGTACGGGGTAGGTAGTTTTCTCTGGGCACTTTGTTTTCCCCCACTATTCTTGAACTAACAGCCTTATTATAAGTGAAAGAATCTTGACTGAGGCATTAAACTCCATTAGTCAATTACACTTGTAGTCATTTGAAAATTGAATTATACACTTAAATACTTCGTTTATCTTTTTGAATTTTGTTTTCAGCACATGAAATAGAAGAGAGAGAAATAAAAGCTAGATTAGAAACACCACTAGTTATAACTGTACTTAATACTGGTGTCAGTCGACAAGCTGTTATTGTAGCAATTGAACGGAGACTAAGAGAAACAGGTAAGAGGTTCCTAAGAAACTGTCTTAATCAGAATTAAGAGTTCAAAGTTACAGTAGTTGTCACCTTCATCAAACTAGCCCAGAATGATTCTCTTGATATTAGTTGTGGATGAAGTTTTTACATGCACATGAGTTTTGTTAGGTCAGTATGTTGGTCACTACTTGCCCATTCAGGTCAGTATGTTGGTCACTACTTGCCCAGAATGATTCTCTTGATAAATGCTGAATGAAGTTTTTACATGTATATGAATTGTGTTGGGTCAGTGTGTAGGTCACTAGGTCAAACCATAGGAAATCCTTGTTAACATTATAAAAACCACAATTGTAGGACAATTTCATCAAACTCGATCATAATCTTTTTGACCAACTCTTAATAAGTTCGGATGAATAAACTAAACAGGTGAATACCAAGCACTGGGTAAGGAAGCAGTAACTCAAATATTTAAAGTCTTATGTATGGCCCAGCCATGGTTTGAATCCAGGACCTCCTGCTCTCTAGGTCAACATTCTACCACTGAGTAATTGAGGTGGTGTAAAACAAGATAAGAGGATATAAAGAATGGAACAATCTAGAGGATTAGTGACGAATTCATTCGGAACATCCTCTGGATGTGAAATGATAAAGGCGACAACTTTCCCTTTTTTTGCCGCATATATCAGCACTTTTTAGAAAGTTGAGAAAAAAATTAAGGATTTGCTCAAACTTTCTGAGTTTATGGAGTCTAATGCGATCTAGCTATCTAACTTTATTTGAATTTTTGAAAAACTTCGGATCATACTTAATTTTGGGGTGAAACATGCAAAAAATGGATTTTTCAGAAAACAATTACGTTTAACGCACCCCTGTTCAATAACCGTTCATTGTACGAAAAAGTCGTCCATTGACCGAAAAAAGTTTAAGATCTGACGGAAAAGACGGTATTTTTATATTTTTTCTATCTTGCACATAAAATCCACAATAACTGTTTAAAGTCAACCCTATCATTAAAATAAATTTAACGTACCGTTTTGAATTCGTACCCTTAATAAAGTAACCAATTCTTTACCAAATTATTAGTAGGTTTGCACTTATTCCTTAAGTCTGTGTTAAACTTTTGAGTGGCAAGTTCTGTGGATGAGCTCTACTAATAGAAATCCTCTAGATTGTTCCATTCTTTCCCGCGAAACCCCTAAAGGTGTCGCCACACTAGTACTACAAAAATTAGGATAATTACAGTGTCACTGTATATATACATGTACATCACTGTATATATACATGTACATCACTATATAACTGTATATATACATGTACATCACTGTATATATACATGTACATCACTGTATATATATACATGTACATCACTGTATATATACATGTACATCACTGTATATATATACATGTACATCACTGTATATATACATGTACATCACTGTATATATACCTAGGTTTCCATTCCTGGTAGCCAAAATCGCCATTGGCTACTTATTTCTGAAGAATTCTTTCAAAAAGTAACCTATTTTAGCAAATTTGTGGAAAAATACTTTAAAAAGGACTATATTTTCACAAATTTTGGAAATTTGGCTACTAATTATTTTAAATTTATGGAAACCTAGATATACATGTACATCATTGTATATATACATGTACATCACTGTATATAACTGTATATATATACATGTACATCACTGTATATATACATGTACATCACTGTATATATACATGTACATCACTGTATATATATACATGTACATCACTGTATACATACATGTACATCACTGTATATATATACATGTACATCACTGTATATACATGTACATCACTGTATATAACTGTATATATATACATGTACATCACTGTATATATACATGTACATCACTGTATATAACTGTATATATACATGTACATCACTGTATATATACATGTACATCACTGTATATATACATGTACATCACTGTATATAACTGTATATATATACATGTACATCACTGTATATATACATGTACATCACTGTATATAACTGTATATATATACATGTACATCACTGTATATATACATGTACATCACTGTATATAACTGTATATATATACATGTACATCACTGTATATATACATGTACATCACTGTATATATATACATGTACATCACTGTATATATACATGTACATCACTGTATATATATACATGTACATCACTGTATATATACATGTACATCACTGTATATATACATGTACATCACTGTATATATACATGTACATCACTGTATATATACATGTACATCACTGTATATATATACATGTACATCACTGTATATATACATGTACATCACTGTATATATATACATGTACATCACTGTATATATACATGTACATCACTGTATATATATACATGTACATCACTGTATATATACATGTACATCACTGTATATATATACATGTACATCACTGTATATATACATGTACATCACTGTATATATATACATGTACATCACTGTATATATACATGTACATCACTGTATATATATACATGTACATCACTGTATATATACATGTACATCACTGTATATATATACATGTACATCACTGTATATATACATGTACATCACTGTATATATATACATGTACATCACTGTATATATACATGTACATCACTGTATATATACATGTACATCACTGTATATATACATGTACATCACTGTATATATATACATGTACATCACTGTATATATACATGTACATCACTGTATATATACATGTACATCACTGTATATATATACATGTACATCACTGTATATATACATGTACATCACTGTATATATACATGTACATCACTGTATATTACATGTACATCACTGTATATATACATGTACATCACTGTATATATACATGTACATCACTGTATATATACATGTACATCACTGTATATATACATGTACATCACTGTATATATACATGTACATCACTGTATATATATACATGTACATCACTGTATATATACATGTACATCACTGTATATATATACATGTACATCACTGTATATATACATGTACATCACTGTATATATACATGTACATCACTGTATATATACATGTACATCACTGTATATATACATGTACATCACTGTATATATATACATGTACATCACTGTATATATACATGTACATCACTGTATATATATACATGTACATCACTGTATATATACATGTACATCACTGTATATATACATGTACATCACTGTATATATACATGTACATCACTGTATATATACATGTACATCACTGTATATATACATGTACATCACTGTATATATATACATGTACATCACTGTATATATACATGTACATCACTGTATATATATACATGTACATCACTGTATATATACATGTACATCACTGTATATAACTGTATATATATACATGTACATCACTGTATATATACATGTACATCACTGTATATAACTGTATATATATACATGTACATCACTGTATATATACATGTACATCACTGTATATATATACATGTACATCACTGTATATATACATGTACATCACTGTATATATATACATGTACATCACTGTATATATACATGTACATCACTGTATATATACATGTACATCACTGTATATATACATGTACATCACTGTATATATACATGTACATCACTGTATATATATACATGTACATCACTGTATATATATACATGTACATCACTGTATATATACATGTACATCACTGTATATATACATGTACATCACTGTATATATACATGTACATCACTGTATATATACATGTACATCACTGTATATATACATGTACATCACTGTATATATACATGTACATCACTGTATATATACATGTACATCACTGTATATATATACATGTACATCACTGTATATATACATGTACATCACTGTATATATATACATGTACATCACTGTATATATACATGTACATCACTGTATATATACATGTACATCACTGTATATATACATGTACATCACTGTATATATACATGTACATCACTGTATATATACATGTACATCACTGTATATATACATGTACATCACTGTATATATATACATGTACATCACTGTATATATACATGTACATCACTGTATATATACATGTACATCACTGTATATATACATGTACATCACTGTATATATACATGTACATCACTATATATACATGTACATCACTGTATATATACATGTACATCACTGTATATATACATGTACATCACTGTATATATATACATGTACATCACTGTATATATACATGTACATCACTGTATATATACATGTACATCACTGTATATATACATGTACATCACTGTATATATACATGTACATCACTGTATATATATACATGTACATCACTGTATATATACATGTACATCACTGTATATATACATGTACATCACTGTATATATACATGTACATCACTGTATATATACATGTACATCACTGTATATATATACATGTACATCACTGTATATATACATGTACATCACTGTATATATACATGTACATCACTGTATATATACATGTACATCACTGTATATATACATGTACATCACTGTATATATACATGTACATCACTGTATATATATACATGTACATCACTGTATATATACATGTACATCACTGTATATATACATGTACATCACTGTATATATACATGTACATCACTGTATATATACATGTACATCACTGTATATATACATGTACATCACTGTATATATACATGTACATCACTGTATATATACATGTACATCACTGTATATATATCATGTACATCACTGTATATATACATGTACATCACTGTATATATACATGTACATCACTGATATATACATGTACATCACTGTATATATACATGTACATCACTGTATATATATACATGTACATCACTGTATACATACATGTACATCACTGTATATATATACATGTACATCACTGTATACATACATGTACATCACTGTATATATATACATGTACATCACTGTATATATACATGTACATCACTGTATATATATACATGTACATCACTGTATACATACATGTACATCACTGTATATATACATGTACATCACTGTATAATACATGTACATCACTGTATATATATACATGTACATCACTGTATACATACATGTACATCACTGTATATATACATGTACATCACTGTATATATATACATGTACATCACTGTATACATACATGTACATCACTGTATATATACATGTACATCACTGTATATATATACATGTACATCACTGTATACATACATGTACATCACTGTATATATATACATGTACATCACTGTATATATACATGTACATCACTGTATATATATACATGTACATCACTGTATACATACATGTACATCACTGTATATATACATGTACATCACTGTATATATATACATGTACATCACTGTATACATACATGTACATCACTGTATATATACATGTACATCACTGTATATATATACATGTACATCACTGTATATATATACATGTACATCACTGTATATATATACATGTACATCACTGTATATATACATGTACATCACTGTATATATACATGTACATCACTGTATATATATACATGTACATCACTGTATATATATACATGTACATCACTGTATATATATACATGTACATCACTGTATATATACATGTACATCACTGTATATATACATGTACATCACTGTATATATACATGTACATCACTGTATATATACATGTACATCACTGTATATATACATGTACATCACTGTATATATATACATGTACATCACTGTATATATACATGTACATCACTGTATACATACATGTACATCACTGTATATATACATGTACATCACTGTATATATACATGTACATCACTGTATACATACATGTACATCACTGTATATATACATGTACATCACTGTATATATATACATGTACATCACTGTATATATATACATGTACATCACTGTATACATACATGTACATCACTGTATATATACATGTACATCACTGTATATATACATGTACATCATGTATTTAAGGCTTTATTATTTATTGTTGGAGTTTGTTATACTGTATACACAAACCTTCACTGAATTGAATACTAAATGCTGGGTATAATATATAAATTTATAACAGGTAATGACTTCCCAAATGCTCAGGCTTTAATGGATAAAGTTCTGGAACTGGAAGAATCAGGGGATCTATCAAGAACAGAACCTGTGGTACAACAAAATGAAAACAGTACAGCTGATCAGAATGAACAAATTGATTTATCAACTTCCAGCGGTCAAGATTCAATTAGTTCAAATAATGTGAATAGTCAGTCAGAACAAAGTATGACTAGATCCAGGGATATCACTGGTCCATCAAGCGGGACTGGGTCTGGTCCTTCAAGTGGGACTGGATCGGGTCCTTCAAGTAGTGCTGTGGCTGGTCCAGCTAGTGGTATTGTAGTTGGTGCAGTTACTGGACCAAGCAGTGCTCAGTCTGGTGGTAAGTTCAGATTTGTTGAATTTTTATTGTAAATTTTGAATTATGTATGTAAAATGGGGCTGACCAGCCTACTAAATGACCCGATATGATATGAACTTAAATTAACAGATTATAATGACAAATTAAACATTTTTTGCATCATTAAATGGGTTTTGAATCGGGTATTGGTACTGTATTTGAAAACAAAAATCTTTTACTGATCTTAAATTAGTATTAAGGTTGCCATGTAACTGTTTTAAGTCGTTTGTAAAAATGATGTTGCATACTGATGCTTAGAAGGGTAGTAGTTTGGTAATAATCATTTTTGGGAGTGTAAATAGACTAGTGCTTCAGCAATTAACAAATGTTTAGGTTGGGAACTTACTATAATCTATTAGTAAGAGTCATTTTTTTGTGACAGTGATTTATGTTTAAATGTCATAGAAGATCCATTAAACCTGAAAATTGTTGATATTTTTCACTTGATGAGCCTAGTCATAATAGTGAATTGTGTGTGCATCTATTGTATCAAACACATAAACTTGAATTAATTTTGAAAATTTACTTACTTGAACCAAGTTATAATAGTAATTTGTGTGTGCATCATCTGTAACAAACACATAAATTTGAATAAAGTTTGAAATTATACACTTACTTGAACTCCATCATTTTGTTAAATCGCTGCATGCATTCACTGTCACAAAGCCACTGTGATAGTAGGGTACTTTATACACCATCTTTATATTTTTGTTTAATTTTTTACAGAATTGGAAAAAGAAAACAGAATACTTAAAGAGCAGAAAACTTGTAAAATATGTTTAGATGAAGAAGTTGGTGTCGTGTTTCTACCATGTGGTCATCTTTGTTGTTGTGTTAATTGTGCTCCAGCTGTTAGTTTATGTCCAATCTGTAGGACTGGAATTAAAGGGTCAGTCCGGACATACATACCATAATCAGTATGGTCTTAAATATCCACAATTGATTAGCCATACATAATCAGTACAAACATACAGTAATCAGTACAAACATACAGTAATCAGTACAGACATACAGTAATCAGTACAGACATACAGTAATCAGTACAGACATACAGTAATCAGTACAGACATACAGTAATCAGTACAAACATACAGTAATCAGTACAGCCATACAGTAATCAGTACAGACATACTGCAATCAGTACAGACATACAGTAATCAGTACAGACATACAGTAATCAGTACAGACATACAGTAATCAGTACAGACATACAGTAATCAGTACAAACATACAGTAATCAGTACAGCCATACAGTAATCAGTACAGACATACTGCAATCAGTACAGACATACAGTAATCAGTTGGGACACATACAGTAATCAGTTCAGACATACAGTAATCAGTACAGACATACAGTAATCAGTACAGACATACAGTAATCAGTTGGGACACATACTGCAATCAGTATGAACATATAATGTACAGTTTCACAATTATTCCTTGCAAAGATTTTCCTTAACCTAAACCTTGCAATTTTCTAAGAAACATGTTATGATAGGTTTATAACATAATTAAAATATAGATTTAATAATATTTGCATGATTTTCAAAATGACACCTTAAATTCATGAATATCTTGAAAACAAACAAAATTTTTCAGATTTCCAATTAGCCAGATTTTAGTTAAGAAAATGTAAGTGAAGAAAGGGTTGTGAAACCAGGACCAGTGCTGAAATCTTTATGTCCACTGAGAACCACAACATTCTAGTTGCAGACTTGCATAGTGCTGTGTCATACATGATTGTTTTGGCACATGTGAGTCACATGACTGCCAAGTGAGGTATACATGTTAGTGTCATGTGACCAGTGCTTAAAGTGAACCACAAAAATGTAGAGGCAAACAAAGTGGATATTACTGATACGTTATAAAGCCTTAGTACTCCATGTTGTCCTAAAATTTGACTTTATATGTTAACCCATGGTTTTTGGCCAATAATATTGCTGTAAAAATTTGTTTCTAATGGAAAGAAAAATCACTTTGTCTTTAACATGAAACTAGATCTGTAAGTGAAACTATGTATGGGTGTGTGTCTGGAGGTGGGTAGTGGGGTGTTGGTTGGTATAAAAGTAGTGTCTGATAAGGAAATCATTTTGCTGATTTAAATATTTTTTATTGTACGGCGTTCACGACAGTGACATCGTACATTGCTATTGTTTTCTCTAAGATCGGGCTTCCTCACTATGAAATAGTATGCATTGGAAATAGTACCCTTGGTAAATGAACGTGAAAGGAATATATCTGTTTTATCTTGAAATATGTATTCTGAGATGGGTAATGCATTTGGTTACATATGCACATTTGAAATAAATTTTCGGAATATATTTCAGAATCTAGTTAAAAATTGCCATGATTTTATGTATACACTGCCATCCATAAATGATTATATAACTCAAAAACAAGCATATCAGTCCATGCTCAATTTACAATCTTAAAAAGCAATGTAAAAACTTGAAAACTGGCAAATTTTGTTAACCACATCAACTTCCACCAGGGGTGATTAGGCCAAGTGATCTGGAAGGGTTAGCAACTCCTGATTAGCTAGCTACATCCACCATGTGGATAATTTATATTTACCATAGGTGTATATCATAGTCATCATGTGTAATTTCATTCATATAGTTTAAATATTTTAGATTTGATTTTTAGCTCACCTGACCGAAGGTCATGTGAGCTTATGGCATAGCGCAGCGTGCGTGTGTGCGTGTGTGCGTCGTTAACACCTATTTTCGACTTCTCCTCTGAAACTACTGGACAGTTTTTAATGAAACTTTGTCAGAAGTATATATGGGCCGGTGCAATTCAGATTTGTTCTTGGCGTTGCTATGGCTGCCATAACTAGGTCAAGGTGACCTAGGGGTGCAAAAATCTTAAAAAATCTTCTTCTCCGAAAGTACTGATTGGAGAAAAAATCTGATGTGATATTTGGCTTCTCTAGGGTCTTAAGCCTATAGTTTGTTCATTTTGTGAAATTCGGATAAAAAATAGGTTACGCGTTTTTGGGTTTAATTTTGAAAAAATCGTAAAATATCTTCAAATTGTTATAACTTGACTATTTGACCAGATAATGACATGGGGTTTTCAGTTTTGACATCTTCTTGTTAGTATCTTCAAAATGAGGCCAAGGTCAATTGTGAAGGTCGTGACCTAATTTTTTTTACCTTTGATTATAATTATTATCTCGAAAACCATAAATTTTGTGTATAGGCATGTATATTAGAATGTTGTAGGTATCGATACAACGATCATTTTGATGTATAGAAAAAGGTCATGGGGTCAAAGGTCAAGGTCACAGATGCGAAACAATATTGAAATGGTTAATTATCTTGAAAACTATAAACATTTTGTATAGGCATGTATATTAGAATGTTGTAGGTATTGATACAACGATCATTTTGATGTATACAAAAAGGTCATGGGTTCAAAGGTCAAGGTCACAGATGTGAAACAATACTGAACTAGTTAATTTTCTCGAAAACTATAAACTTTTTGTATAGGCATGTATATTAGAATGTTGTAGGTATTGATACAACGATCATTTTGATGTATAGAAAAAGGTCATGGGGTCAAAGGTCAAGGTCACAGATGCGAAACAATATTGAAATGGTTAATTATCTTGAAAACTATAAACATTTTGTATAGGCATGTATATTAGAATGTTGTAGGTATTGATACAACGATCATTTTGATGTATACAAAAAGGTCATGGGTTCAAAGGTCAAGGTCACAGATGTGAAACAATACTGAACTAGTTAATTTTCTTGAAAACTATAAACTTCGTATAGGCATGTATATTAGAATGTTGTAGGTATTGATACAACGATCATTTTGATGTATAGAAAAAAGTCATGGGTTCAAAGGTCAAGGTCACAGATGCGAAACAATACTGAAATGGTTAATTATCTCGAAAACTATAAACTTTTTGTATAGGCATATATATTACAATGTTGTAGGTATCGATACAACGATCATTTTGATGTATACAAAAAGGTCATGGGTTCAAAGGTCAAGGTCACAGATGTGAAACAATACCGAAATGGTTAATTATCTCGAAATCTATAAACGTTTTGTATAGGCATGTATATTAGAATGTTGTAGGTATTGATACAACAATCATTTTGATGTATAGTTTGAGGTCATGGGTCTTAAGGTCAAGGTCACAGAAGCAAAACAATACCGAAATGGTTTATTATCTCAAAAACTAAAAACTTTTTGTATAGGCATGTATATTGGAATATTGTCGGTATTGATGCAATGGTCAGTTTGATGTATAGATTAAGGTCATGGGTTCAAAGGTCAAGGTCACAGATGCAAAAGAATACTGAAACGGTTCATTATCTTGAAAACTATTGATACAACAGTCATTTTGATGTATAGATTAAGGTCATGGGTCAAAGGTCAAGGTCACAGACATGAAATAATACTGAAGTGGTTCATTATCTTGAAAACTATAAACTTTTTGTATAGGCATGTATATTAAAATGTTATAGACATTGATACAATGATCATTTAGATGTATAGAAAAGGTCATGGGTTTAAAGGTCAAGGTCACAGATGCAAAACAATTCCCAAATGGTTAATTATCTCGAAAATTTTTGTATGGGCATGTATAATAGAATATTGTTGGTATTGATGTAACAATTATTTTGATATATAGATTAAGGTCATGGGTACAAACGTCAAGGTCATAGATGAAAAAGAATATTGTAGGTATTGATACAGCGATTATATTCATAATAAAAAAAGATCAAAAAAGATACAAGGAACATTTGGAACTGGAAGGTAAGGGTATAAGTTCTGCAAACCTTAAGCCGGACTGTGTATATTGTGTCAAATTTGACCTTTTAATTTGAATATTAGAATTTGACAAATACACTGTGATTTAGGTAAGACAGCATGTGTCATAACAAAAAACACCTAGTACCAGTAATATTATCATCTATCCTTATATATCTAATTTATAAAATTCATATATATATAACTCCTTAATTTCACATTGGATGTGTCTGTTTGGATCTTTAAATCAGTGTTTATATGGCCAGGGCAAACTTGACACACAATCTAGATAGGTGCAATTTATTTAGAATACTGGTGGATGGAGTTTGAGAAGGTGATCAAGTTAAGTGGTCACTTAAAATAAATTATTTAACCAAAAACCAGTGCAAGACATCATATTTATAAGTAGGAAAAAATATTTTAATCAATAGACAAGAAAATATACAAATAAAATTAATTGGAAATTAAAAACAAAACTATACATAAGAGAAGAAAGACACAAATATATAAATAAAGGGAGATAACTAACCTTTTAGTGTTACTGAGCATGTGCAACATATTTAATTAGTTTCCTGTTTCCTGTTGAAAAGGTAATAAGTCACAAGACCTGATTTCTCATGTAAAATAATTACTAATCTGTTGCTTCCTAAAATAAATTGGTAATATGATTAGATTTTCCTATATGTTCTCTTACTGCTAGTTGCATGTGACCCAGAAATGGTGTTTATCAACATTGAATTAGACCATCAACATGTTGACCTACTTAAAAGCAAGGGGGGGGGGGGCTATCACATGTTTAATCACCAATTCTTTTATATTATTTTCACTGTACATATGACTCCTTAGTGACATTCTTGCTAATAATAAATAAACATTAAGCTCAACTAAAAATAAATATATCACATTCATTGAAAAATTATATCAAAAGTCTGTTCACATCTGGAGAGTCCTGATAGCAGATTTTACATACCGTAGATCTACCGGTATTTTGAAATTTCTTCAAAGGTCTTATGGCTAATTGACTATTATAATCTGCTGCTCAGGTTATAATATTCTGCTCTTTTATAAAATTTAAATACAAACTTATGGTCAGGTACATAGACAACATATATAATCAGAATTAGCCTAAATTCAAGACAAAGAAATAATACTGATGATGTGTTAAATTAATAATACATTGACTTTATTCTACCAGTTGCTTTGACTACAAGTCTCCTAGTACTAACTAGTAGATACAAATTGTTCAGCAATCATTGTTTACACTGGGTCTAAATTCTGGAACATACTGAACGATATTGATTTCTCATGAATTGTAAGGTTTTTCATGTATGTAGAAGCTTGAATTAATTAATTTATACACAATTTAACATAATGGGATGGTTTGGTCGCGAAAAATATGACATGAATATGAACAATATCCCTATAACATGCCTTTGTTTGATACCCAGTGCTCCAACTGTTGTGTATAGTATCTGACAAATTATGTCATTTGAGCAAGAGTGAGTGAGTAAAGTAATGTTGTTTAACGTCCCAGTCAAGAATATTTCACTTATATCGAGACATTGCCAGCTATAGACAAAGGTGCAGAAATTTTATCTGTGCGTTGCGCTGATGGCATTATACAGCAGGGTTCTTTAGCTTGCCAAGCCTACCGTGACACGGGACCTCGTTTATTTTAAGTTCCCGTCCGAAAGTACCGTGACTTTCATTTCGTAATGCCGAGTGCTTGGCGAAAGAACAGTCACTACCCACTTTTAAGTCTTTGGTCAAACCCAGTCGGGGTTCGAACCCACGACCTCTCACTTACGGAGCGAGCACTCTACCAACTGAGCTACGACAATGGTCAATTGAGCAAGACTTTTGGACTTTGGTTGCAGTTGGTAATGTCGGGGGTCATTGTTATGCTAGGAAAGTTTGTGTTGAAGGGTGTGTGATGTTGCCCCTAAAGTGTAAAAAATATTGGCTTTAAATACATATCTTCCCAAAGAATATATACCGTAATCCTTCTATGTATTCGGACGAATTTTAATAATTTCATTTTCAAGTGTCCGGTAACTTAGAGGAAATATGAAAATTATACACTTAAAAAAATGGGGGTGTCCGAATATTTAGAGTTGTCCGATATTTTGGACCCGATGTCTGATCGTAAGCAAAGTCTCGCTGCCCTCCCGGTAATGTTGTTTATTTTACAAAAAAGTTATATTTGAAGTGTTTGTTGACCAATAATCATGATCCAATGTGCAATACACATCGAGGGACGCCATTTTTTGTAAGTACAGGGTTCGATTTTAGCGATATTTACCACTTGCAAAAAATAGCTTGTACAATTTTTATTCACTAGCTAAAATGAAAAATGACTAGCTAAAATTTATGAAACAGTTTTAATAGCTCATAATTAACATTCAATTTGTAATGGTACTAATGGACTTTTGCGACATTTTTTTTTAACTTTTTTATTCACGTGCTACAGTAAAGCATGACGGTAATGGGATTTTCACTGGTCTATTTTAAACAACGAATCAGAGACGAAGAGTAAATTAAGCAGCCTAATCATAGCCACGTGTTTCGGGAAACCTAATATTATACATTGACGTATATGCCCGAGTAATCCGAATTTGTTTATGATAGAAATGCCCAGACAATATGACTTATTTTGGCCGCTTTTCGTTTTAAATTTCATTTGAAACATACAATGTGACAGTTAATTGAAAAGTAGATTATAAATGATTTAGCTTCTTTTTTTATTCACTCGCTCAACTATGCGAGTGGCTTTTATTTCCACTCGCTATTTGGCAGATCTACAAGCTATTAGCGAGTATGCGTGCCTAATTTCGAACCCTGAAGTAAATTGCGTGATCTTAGTCTGTAATTCCCAACGTTTAAGGTTCACCGTGATCACACTTCGTCTTCTGTCACTGTCTACGGTCAAAATTTTAATAATGATTCATAATAGTCAAGAATATTTCTCACTCAAGAAAATTCAATATTTTTGTACGCTAAGAACCAGGACATGTATGAATGAGGTTCGGCGTGATCAATACAGTTTTTCTTAAAAAATCAAATTTATCACTTATGGAACAAAATAGTTTACAAATACATTGTTTTAAATCACATTTCAAACAATTTTCATCTTCAAAAAAAATACATTGTAATGTCTATCTTCCCGTTCTTAGACAGATAAAAGTATCGGAGGATCGGGAATTCCCATAGTTGACATGCACTGAATCAGAGGGAATTCCACGAGTTTTCTCATCCAATGAAATTCATTGATAACGTCACTTCCTTAAAAAATGTCTTTGATGTTGGATTTGTGTACCGACAGAACTTCTGGTCTCGTACAATGTTTCGTAGCCAAGAGTTTAAATTTCAATCAACTTTCACTTTCAAAGAAAATTAAAGCACTTAATACAGGTATGGCCTCATTGAGCTTACATTAAAAACGTAAATACATCGTAAAATACATGTCCTCCAAGTTACAATCATGACTCCATCACGCAAATACACAACGCAAATACACAACGCAACAGACGTATAAAAATAACACATTTCAATGTAAATTAACAACAAAACAACATAGTTTCTTGTTGTTTTATTCAATATTAATTATATGCAATATGTACCCCGTGTTCCGGGTGAGTTCCAGCAAAATCGTGTCCGGATTTAGATGCAAAAAATTGCCGTCCGAAATTAGAGGAAATTTGAAAATTATTGAAATTTCAAAATTGGGGTGTCTGAAAACATAGAGGGTCCGAATACATAGAAGGATTACGGTAATTTAAATGTTAACCATGACCATTTGGCTAGCGTCTGGAATTTTCATTCAGTATAACATTATACACAAACACTTAAAAATAACTTTTTATGATATAAACAACAAAAAGGTTAATTTCACTTATTTTATATGGAAATATACATGAAACATTCTTTGTTGCAGATCATTCACTGTTGACAGTGTCTTATAATATGGGGAGGGCATTGAAAAATTTACCATGGGGTGCATTGGCAATTATGATTTTATTTTTGGTGGGAATTTTATATGAGAAAAGGCCTTCTTAAAACAAATTTCATCTCAACATCTAGGGAGGAGGGGATATATATATATATATACATTTAATTTATGGTTATAGTATTTAGCTAGGAGAATCGTTTCTTATTGTATGGCATTCACAATGGTGAAAGATTGGGCTTCTTTACTATGAAATAGTATGAAATAGTACGCATCTGAAATAGTAAGCCCATTGTCTACATCCAAAAATTCTACTTTGAATACAAAGGACAGAGTTAAGGTTTCTATGAAGCCGTTGTTTGGGTACACATCTTGATATAAGTAAAATAATCTTGAGTGGGGGAGAAAACCCATCTACCGTATCATAAATAAAGCAGGGCATATGTGTGATATTGACACTTTACTTGTTTCATAATTGAATTACTTCATTATTATTACAGTGCTTTTATTACTTTGTGTGCAATGGTATGTAATTTGTAATCCATTGTTATGTAAAGATATCATGCACTGGCAATACTCTTTTTTTGATATTTCAGATGCCTAGAAAGAAAAATTGGAAGAAGGGTGTGGTGAAGAAGAAATCCAGATTGACTGAGGTAGCGGACCTCATTAAAAAAAGCTCAAATGACATGACGCTTGACATGACTGAGGTAGCGGCCCTCATTAAAAAAAGTTCAAATGACATAAGTGCTCAAATAAAACTTGTCTCTGGCGGTTGCACTCGTCAGCTAGAAAAGGGCAAGGCAAATGAATTAGCAAATGAATTGGCAAATGAATTAGCAAATGAATTGGCAAATGAATTAGCAAATGAATTGGCAAATGAATTAGCAAATGAATTGGCAAATGAATTACTAGTATCAAATGATTTATTTAATGAATACCTTTGGACAGCAAATGATTCACAGAATAAATGCGTAGAAAATGGATCAAAAACAAATTTTCAGCCACAAAAGTGTAGACATAACCACACAGATGCTTGTTCGCTGTGTAGTTTTCGGTTTACCAAGCAGATGGATTGCAATTCTGGTATTATGCTCAGCAGTGAAGAAAAATGTCGTTATTGTCATATGTATGGAAAACAAAATAAACATTGCATATTTGCTAACTTTTCCCAAGGCAGTCATGAATTCTCACCATTGTCAAGAGACAGACAATGTACATGCAATGCTTTTGTATACATAATGTATTTCAAATCAACACAGTTTTGTTCATCACAAGATTTGGATGAAATTCTTAAGAAGGGTGATTCACTGTACAGTAGTATTATTTCTATGTTGAAAAGTAGGGGCACATTCATGTCTTATTTATTGAAGTATGGAGACTTGCCAGACAAATATAATGTGGGTTTCAACAAATATGAAGTTGTAAAGTTAGATCCAATATATGGAACAATTACTGACACACCTAACTTTGAAAATGCTTGTCCACTTAACATAGCTATACAAAACATGCTAGAACAAACTGGAAATGGCTTGATATTGGTAGGTGCATTATGTTCTGCCTTGCTAAAACATGAAAATGCATATTACTTTTTTGACTCTCATTCACATGGGATCAATACATTATCATCACCAGAGGGAAGAGCAATTAATCTTATTTTTCATAATTATGATGATTTGATTACATATTTGTATGCTTTTTATGATGGGCTTGGAATACCTTTTCATTCACAATTTGAAATATTACCACTTTTGATCAAAGAATCAAATGAATGTGAAAACCCATCTGCAAATTTGTCTGCCAGTCAGATCAGTGAATCTGTTGATCTTGCTTCTTATTTTAAGTTTCAAGAAGAAAGACTTGCTGAGAAAATGAAATTTACTGCAAACAGTGTGTCTTGTAAAATGAGAGAAGAACAAAGAATCTGTATACAAGGAAAATTATATGAGTTGTGTGATAGTTCTAAGAAAGTTTCTCATGTGAAAAGATTGAGTAGAAATGATAAAAGAAAAAAGTATATTAGAGAATATATGAAATTGAAACGTCAAGATATAAACCAGAGAGAAAAAGAAAGAGATTGTAAAAGAAAAGCAAGAAAAAACCCTGTAGTTAGAGAAGTTGATAAGTTAAGAACTTCAGTTAGTATGAATAAAGCTAGGGCTAATCCTGAATATAGACAGATTGATAAATCTAGAAACCTGAGTTGTATGAAAAAAGCCAGGGTTAATCCTGAATATAGACAGATTGATAAAATTCGCACATCAGATAGTATGAAAAAAGCTAGGGCTAATCCTGAATATAGACAGATTGATAAATCTAGAAACCTGAGTTGTATGAAAAAAGCCAGGGTTAATCCTGAATATAGACAGATTGATAAAATTCGCACATCAGATAGTATGAAAAAAGCTAGGGCTAATCCTGAATATAGACAGATTGATAAATCTAGAAACCTGAGTTGTATGAAAAAAGCCAGGGTTAATCCTGAATATAGACAGATTGATAAAATTCGCACATCAGATAGTATGAAAAAAGCTAGGGCTAATCCTGAATATAGACAGATTGATAAATCTAGAAACCTGAGTTGTATGAAAAAAGCCAGGGTTAATCCTGAATATAGACAGATTGATAAAATTCGCACATCAGATAGTATGAAAAAAGCTAGGGCTAATCCTGAATATAGACAGATTGATAAATCTAGAAACCTGAGTTGTATGAAAAAAGCCAGGGTTAATCCTGAATATAGACAGATTGATAAAATTCGCACATCAGATAGTATGAAAAAAGCTAGGGCTAATCCTGAATATAGACAGATTGATAAATCTAGAAACCTGAGTTGTATGAAAAAAGCCAGGGTTAATCCTGAATATAGACAGATTGATAGAGTGAGGACAATGAATGTTATGAAAAAGTTAAGACAAAGTAATTATTACAGATACAAACAACGGTTTAAATCTTTAACATACATGCGTAAAAAGCGAACAGATGCTACATTTAAAATGAAAGAAAAGCAAAAGAATAAACACAGCATGCAAAACTGCAGAAAGACTAGTTATGCAGTAAAAGAAACAATTGCTAAAAAGAAGAAACGTAAGGGAAATTCAATCTTAGATTGCATAAATGCTTTTAACAATGCTGTTGAAAAAGGATTTGTTTATGTATGTACTGTTTGCCAACAAACATGGTCAAATATCTCTGTCATCGAGCTTCAAGCCTCTAAACTAAACATGAACTCAGAAACTGTTCAAAAGTGTGTAACTGGTTATAAATCAGTAAACAACCAAGAATGGATATGTCGTACTTGTTTATCATCATTAAAAGAAGGAAATGTTCCAAAATTATCAGTTGCAAACTTATTTTCATTTCCTTCAAAACCATGTGAACTAGATTTACATCAACTTGAAGAAAGACTGATAGCCTTACGGATACCCTTCATGCAAATACGTGAACTGCCAAGAGGTCGGCAATTGTCTATCAAAGGAAATGTTGTAAATTGTCCAGTTGATATACAACCAACAATACAAGCATTACCAAGACAGGTAGATGATAATATTACTATTCCAGTAAAGCTGAAAAGAAGGAAAATGTACAGAAAAAGTGCTTTTGTAGAAAATATTCGTCCTAACAGAGTAATGAGAGCATTAAAGTGGTTGATGAAAAATAGTGACTTGTATAAAAATTCAGGAATTCAGATTAATGACAGTTGGATAGAAGAAACAAGTAGTTTAGAAGAAGATTCAAAAGAATTCATTGAAGTTCCATCCACTAAATTAGTGTCGGGCAGTTCTCTTGAATGTAACATTCATACCTCAGATACTGATGTTTCAGATAAAGAAAAAATGACAGATAATGATTTGTCTGAAGATGGCTATATATCTGATCATTTTAGTGAAATAGATGAGTCAGAAAAAGTAACTGGTAATTCTGATACACTCCTTGATTCTGTAGAGAATGGTAGTAATCATGTATATACATTTGCACCAGGTGAAGGCCAAACACCCTTAAGTTTGTATAATGATCCAAATGCAGAATTTTTGTCTTTCCCTACTATATACTGTGGCGATCGAAGACCAGACAATTCACAAAGAGTAGTCAAAAATGTACATTATAGTGATATTGTAAAATGGGAATTAAGATCAGTAGACAGAAGAGCAGCTAATAATGTACCCAACATTTTCTTTAAGCTCAAAAAGTTACAAATGAAACAAGTCACAGACAAGGTACAACTTGCCTTAAGGCGTTTTAAAAATAAAGGGAAAAAAATTACAGCAGGACAACTTTTAGATGATACAACTGTTAACAATTTGGTTAATCTTGATGAAGGTTATTACATATTAAGAACCCTGAGAAATTCACCAGCTTATCTTTCAAAGCGCAAGAAAGATGTTTTTGCAATGATTAGACAACTTGGACTTCCTACCTGGTTTATTTCCTTGTCTGCAGCTGACACTAGATGGATACCATTGCTAAAAATATTGGCTGAACTTAATAATGGCAGGGAGTATACTGAAGAAGAAATTAAAAACTTGAATTGGGAAGAGGTAACTTCATTGATTCAGAAAGACCCAGTAACATGTTCTAGGAATTTTCATCACAGAATACAACAATTTATGACAGTTGTTTTAAAAAGTCCTCTCAATCCTATAGGTGAAATGACAGATCATTTCTATAGGACAGAATTCCAACAAAGAGGCTCTCCACATATACATATGTTGATTTGGATTAAAGATGCACCAAAATTTAATGAAAATTCCATTGATGAAGTAACACAGTTTATAGATAGATATGTTTCATGTTCTAAAAAAGTTTCAGATGATGTTAAAGACTTAGTGGAATTACAAATGCACAAACATTCAAAAACCTGTAGAAAAAAGGGGAAAGCAATATGTAGATTTGGTTTTCCACAGCCACCTATGCTGACAACACAAGTACTTGAGCCATATGAAGCTGATGATGCTGATAAATATAAAAAGAAATATGAAGAAATACAGAAAATTTTAAATGAAATGAAAGAAGGAGATGATATAAGTTTTAGTAATTTTTTATCAGATGTTCTAAAAATAACAGAGGAGGAGTACATAAAATGTATCAGGAGCTCACTAACAGCACCAAAAGTATTTTTACAAAGAAAATGCTCAGAAATAAGAGTTAATCCATATATGAAAATAATTTTACCAGCCTGGAATGCAAATCATGACATACAGTTTGTTCTTGATCCTTATGCTTGTGCAATGTATATAGTGTCATACATCAGCAAATCAGAGAGAGGAATGAGCACATTGTTACATCAAGCTTGTAAAGAGGCCAGGCAAGGGAATATGGATATAAGAAAACAAGTAAGGCATATCGGTAACAAATTTCTGAATGCTGTTGAAACTAGTGCACAAGAAGCAGTTTATTTGACTTTACAATTGCCGATGACAAGTGCTAGTAGGGATGTTATTTTTATAAATACTTCACCTCCAAACGAACGTACAAACTTGTTAAAAGCAAGAGAATCACTTGAACAACTTCCATCAGATTCCACAGACATTGAAAGTGATAACATCATCAAGAGGTATTCATCAAGACCAAAGCAGTTAGAAAATTGGTGTCTAGCAGATTATGCCACTCAGTTACAAATTCATTTCCCAAAAGACATTGTGAGGCAAAATATAGATTGGGATAAAAATGACGATGACATAGAGTTTGAAGTAAAAGATGATGAAGCTTCCAAATGTAACTTGTTTCATATTAAGCTAAAGAATGGAATTACAATAAAACAAAGACAGAAATCCCGAGTTCTGAGATGTGTCAGATACAGTGAAAAAATTGACCCTGAACACTTTTATAGAGAAAAATTGTTATTGTTTTTACCTTGGAGAAATGAAGAAAAAGATTTATTAAACAATTTTAACACATATAAAGAACACTATGATAGTTTAAAATCATTTATGATTAGCAAACTAAGACGGTATGAACATTTTGGGAATGAACTTGATGAGGCAGAGAGACAAGCTGGTGATTCTAATGATGAACAGTTTGATTTAATTGCACCACAAACTCAACAAGCTGAAAGTGAAGATTTAGATGAAGGATCAATTCAAAGCAACTGTTACATTCCTTTTGATCCAGAAAGACCTGTAGAAAAACAGCAGTATGACATTGGCTCAGATTTAGGATTGTCTTCATATACAGTCAATGACACGATTAATCCATCCAGACTACCCAATACAGAGTTTTATTCATTAGTTAGAAATCTCAATGACAAACAATCCGAGTTCTTCATTCATGTTGTCCATTGGCTTAAGACAAGAAATGAACCCTTGTATGCTTTTCTTAGTGGGGGTGCAGGTGTAGGGAAATCTGTCTTAATAAGAGCTCTGTACCAAGCATTACATAGACATTTGTATTCTAATGAAGGTGAGAACCCTGAAGATATTAGAATTGTGTTATGTGCCCCAACAGGCAAGGCTGCTTTTAATATCAATGGTTGTACTATTCACTCTGCTGTCAAAATTCCAGCAAATCAAGGTTTTACTTACAAGCCTCTTGATAGTGATACTTTAAACACATTAAGGGTTAAATACAAACATTTATCACTGATATTAATTGATGAAACTTCAATGGTTGGAAATGGAATGCTCAACTTCATAAGTGAACGCTTAAAGCAAATAAAAAATAACAAAAAACCTTTTGGAAATGTTTCGGTTATATTAATTGGAGACTTATTTCAGTTAAAACCAGTATTTGATCAGTGGATATTTGAAAATCTTGGTAATCATTATGGACCATTGGCATCAAATCTCTGGAAAGATCTCTTCCAAATGTATGAACTTACTCAAATCATGCGCCAAAAAGATGATGTAGACTTTGCAAATCTCCTTAATCGTTTAAGAGAAGGTAAACATACAGATGAGGATTTAAATGAACTCAGAAAGTGTTTGATCCACACTAACAGTATTCAGCTAGACCAGTCAGTACCCCATTTGTATACTACACGACAAGGTGCACAAACTTGGAATACAACAGTGTTTGAAACTACTAATACTGAAAAAGCAGTTATTATTAGTGTAGATGATGTAAAGTCACAAGACAAACCTGAAGTAAAAAATCAGATTTTAAAAAGTATTCCAAATGATCCTTCTAAAACATGTGGCTTATTAGCTAGCTTACCATTAGCTGTTGGTCTACAATATGATCTTGCAGTAAATATAGACACATCAGACGGATTGACAAATGGAGCAAGTTGTGTGCTAAAGTACATTGATCACAGACAAAATAATACTGAAAGACCAAGTATATTATGGGTGCAGTTTGCTGATAATGATATAGGAAGCAACTGGAGGAATACATATAAGCATTTATTTACAGAAAAAGTTGATAGAATGTATACACCAATATTTGATGTAAACCGTACTTTTAACTATCGTCAGAAACAGATTACTAGAATTCAATTTCCCTTATGTCTTGCTGCTGCAAAAACTATTCATAAAGCACAAGGTTCTACTCTAGATGAAGTGTTTGTTGATATGTCATCAAAGAGATCAGTGCCTCATATACATTATGTAGCATTCAGTAGAGCACGTAAAATGTCTGGTTTGCATGTTGTTGAACTACAAGAAGACAAGATATCAGTTGATAATAAAGTTCTGGAAGAAATGGAGCGATTAAGAACACAGCCATTTGATCTTTGTTATGTGCCCATTTACAACTTTGGAATCAAAACATTTGTTGTCGCCTTTAATAATGTGAGATCATTAAAACTTCATTTTAAAGATATCAAATGCAGTAAAAACATCATGGCTGCTGATGTCATTGCATTTTCAGAAACACGACTAAAGCCGTCTTTAAATAGTGAAGATATTCAATTAGCTGGCTTCAGGTTATTCAGAAATGATAAAAGAAGTGATATTTCTTCAACTAATTCATTTCATGGGACAGCAGCATATGTGTCTGAGAAAATTTTGAATAAAACTAATACTAGGGATTCAAAAATTCTTTCTTCAAAATGTGAATGTTTGAAACTTGAATTCCATTCTCCAAGTTATGGTTTAGAAATCATTATTATTTACAGCACTCCCAGTTGCTCTTTGGCAGATTTTAAAACCTTTATTCTAAGACAAATTTTACCGTTTACAGACATACAGAAAAAACTGATTATCTTGGGAGATTTTAATTTTAGCATTCAGGATGGTGAACACCCCCTATTTTTAAAATTTATGAAATCTACCTTCAATGTTGAGCAGAGTGTTAGTGGAATAACCACAGATTATGATTCACAACTTGATCTCATTTTCACTAATATACCAGTCCTACACTCGGACATAATTGAATGTTACTGGTCTGATCATAAAGTGGTTTATACTGCATTCAATATGCCAGCTTTTTAATGTAAAATTTGAATGTACTTGTGGTTAATATTTAGCAAGTCATAAAACCCACAAAATATAAAATAAAGTTCAATATTTAGTGGAATTCAACACGTACCTGTCACCATGTTGTGGCAGATAGGTGACTTGAAATCCATTATTTATTGTATGGGTGGTTTGTAGCAAAAATGGGTTTCCACTCTCAACAATAATCCTCTGCTGTATAACTAGAACCATCCCAGGAGAGTGAACATGTGGAACATTAATGAACATGTTTCCAACAAGAAGAGAATTTAAGAACAGTTGAAAATTTCTCAAAATAAAAACCTATAATGCATCTAGTTATACAGTATTGGATTTTATATATTTATACAATGGTCCAATTCTTCAAAATTTTTCTTAATACAACAAACTGTTTTTCTTGAATACATTCAGGAGTCCTACCATTCCTATACATCCTATCTTTTCCCTTTCCTTTGTTTTCATATATATTATGGAAAACCTATTTCCTATATTTTCTTCTAGTTTTTCTAATGATAGCTTCAGGAATTTTGATTATAGCAGGTGTTTTCTTATCTAGTAAATAGTTGACAGCAAGATAAAGTTTTTTTTGTATTTCTACAGCAATCAATGTACATTGAAATGTGCTCAGAATTTATTCTTCTAATGAACATTAATAAGTCACTAAAACACTGGGTCACTGAATGTGTAGATTGGAATGGCTGAACAGAAAGAAAGGAGGATATATATACATAACTGTTTATGATTTTAAGCAACACTACTATAATTTCCTAAAACCTCCTATAATTTTTCTCTAAAATCCCTTGTTCTTTCTAAATGTTTTGACTACAAAACTGGTAGGACTCCTGAACATCACAAGTGAGAACATTGTTATAACAGTTTACAGATGCTTTGAATCCATGTTAATTGTGATTAAGAACAGTGAGCCTATGTTTTAGAAAGTAAAACTGTATTGGGCATTAATATATACCATGTGTTACACAAACGACATGCATTAATGTAAAAAAAATAATTCAAAGCACTGTTAATTAATGAATATGCAGCATTAAGTCCTTTTATATACATGTATTGTATACAGGGTTCACACTGACTTCAATCTTTTTTTCTCCAAAACTTTCGCCAAAACTATTTTTTTCGCCAATTACAATTTTTTTGGGCCAAAGATATTTTCTGATCTAACTGTTATTTCTAGCGAAAATTTAGTAGAAATAAAATTGTCTAATACAATGCATGTCTGATGACATGAAAAACAACAACAGTTTTCTTGTTTAATTTCTTTTATTCAATGACAACTTTGGAACTTTAGTCAAATTCTCCAAGTCGTCAGTTGGCTTACGTTTTTTTTTTTTTTTTTGTGTTTTTCTCGTCAGTTGTATTAAGTTTCACCATAATTGCCAATAATCTGATTCCTTTGACTTCACATGTCCATTAATAAGTCTATCGTTCGTTTGATCAAAGATGAGGCACAAGCTTCGTGATTATCGAAAAGCGCTCATCTGTTTTTTTACAAGCTTCCAAAGATCTATCGCCGATAATAAATCGTTCTAAATTACCTGTGTTTATCTGTAAATGCGCTTGGGACACTATTCAGACACGGGTCGCGGCTTGATAAACACTCGCTGACTACGTTAATTAAATCTCGTTAAAGGATTAATCCACCTGTAATTAACACCTTCACATGTGGGCTTTTGTTAATTCAACATCATGAGCATGGCTTCGATGACCCAAATAAACACCCATTCGGAACTCACTGGATTGATCGTTTGATATACACATACGTGGAGACGGAAACCAGTTGCTTTACCAACTCTCTGCTCATGTCCGCAATGCGCAGTGGACCTGTTAATATAAACATTTTTTTTGCCATCACTTTCGCCAATGTTTAATTTATTTATTTTTCTCATTTTGCAAAAAAAGCGAACGGCAGTGTGAACCCTGTGTATAACTTGTAGTTAGTTTTGATTAAAACATCAATCAATACATTGAAATAACCTGTATTTATTATTATGCTATTTTATAAGTGTATGCATGCATTGTTGTAATATTTTTCTTGTACTTCTTGAAAATTATGAACATGTGAAAAATGTTAGTTTTGATTAAAACATCAAGATTCAATAATTTGAAATTGCCTATTTTTATAACTATGTATGTATGCATTATTGCAATATTTTTCTTGTACTTGAAATTTCTATTTGTATGATTTTCACTTTCCAATTTATTGTGCATTACTTAAATCTTTAGTTTCAATATGAAATTGTTTTCAATGATGCCACTTACATTGATTAACAATATTTCAATCGACTCAAACATTTGTTCCATGTTAAATTATATCGATATCTTTTATCATGAAACTGTTATTATAAAACAGAATATGTTAAATTATTTGTGGGGAAATATATTCTGCAACACTGATGATATTATGACAAATTTTAAACAAAAGTTTCAATACAAAATATTATTTGATGTTAATAAACCCCGAGTTTTGGTAAGTATAGATTCAGATGGTCACTGGAATTGGCAGTAACATGCTTGTAAACCATGCTGAATACATTGGTATTTATCTTATGCTAAAAATACCATTCAAAACATGGAATAAGGGCAATACACCAAATAATGGTAAGTATAAATTCAGGAGGTCACTGGAAATGGCAGTAAAATGCTTGTAAACCTTGCTGAATAAAAAAAAATCTGAGTACATTGCCCAAATCATTGGAATAATTGCCTCTTATGTTGTCATTTACCAGGGTATCATCATTATGTTTGTGTTATGGTATTACATGCCAATTTGCTCACAATATCATCAGACATTGTAATAAGTTACCCAAATACATTATTTTCAAACTTTAATATGATTACATGAATTTTGTAACAAAATTACACTACATGTATAACAGTATGAAGCAAATTACAAATTTCACAACATTGCATAAACAGAAGACAAATTTTATTTTTGTATTATTGTAGTCAGTACATGTCATATAATGACTTTATGTAAATTTACAGCATGTTCATTGTTTAATAAAAGTATTTAGTTAAATCTAACAAGTTTCCATAACTTTAAATACATATTGAAGTTGGCTACAATCGTTAATATTTTGTATTACATGTACCTAGTATTTAAGTGTGCATTAAATTATTTTTAACAGAAATAAAAAGATTAATTAAACTACATGTATTGTATTATGTATTTTTTTGTCTCTACTTTTGTAATATATTTCCTACTTGATTTGTTTTTGACACAAAAGAGTTAAAGTATGGCACTTAAAATAATCAAGTAGCCCAGACTCCTTCACAGGCTGTTAAAACAATTAAAAAAGAGACAGAACTGATAAATGTTTGATGGCCAAAAACAATAGCTGATAATGATAATGTTAGCCAAATATCTCTGATTTGATTGGAGGTGTTTATCTAGTCTGTCACTCTTCAATACACATAAGTGCATTCCACAACCCTTGCAAGTTTAGCAGAATTGCAAGCAAAACACATATATAAAACCATTTATACACATATCAGGTGAGCGTATCAGGCCCAATGGGCCTCGTTGTATTTGAAAGTGATGTTGTAACAACTTAATGATCCAAATTATGCATGTAACAATGTTTTTCTGAAAAACAATTCCTTTTTGAAATTTGGCCAAAAAAAAAATTAAAAAAACAAAATTTGAAAAAAAAGATTTTTACAAGTAAAATTTGCATATAGAATTAAGAGTAACTTTTCTTTGAATAGTTTTTGAGAATTTATGTCTATTTAAAAGGAATTTAAATTCATTTTGTTTACATTATTTAATCAGAATTATACATGTACATTCCATTTTCAACTCTCAGGATTTCATTTAATGTCATTTTTGTCGTGCATGGAACTATAGTCACATGTGGGTTTTACTTTACTGTGATTTTGTTATTAGCTTTAGTTTTGTGGACATGTATATACTTGAATGATTGAAAGTCAGTTTTTAAACAAAGTTAGCTTTATGGCAATTTATAGAACCTATCTCGATAGAATTAGTATTTGCTGTTAGGGCTCTTAGCTAAGTTCTATTTTGGGCTCCTATTTAGCCACATTTATAATTACAGTAATTATTTTATTGTTTTTTTTTTCACTAACACCCATGTTGATTTTCACAATTTAAAAATGTAAATTTTATGACAATAAAGATAATAAAATAAATACATTTAAAAATAAAAATCTGGACACATTATTTAACTTAATACATACTAGAAATTATCTGTATCAATAATAGTATTTTTCTTTTTTCACAATTTTGGATTTTTCAATCACCAATTCTCAGAATTATAATGGCTCTGATCCCATTCACAAAGATTGAGACAGCCTTGACTGCTCATGTTGTTAAATGTAATTTCGAGTTTAAACTGGTCAATCATATTATGGTCACCATTTAGATGGTCAGTCATTTTCATAGTCAAATTAAGACCATGACCATTTATTGTTATGGTCACCGTTTTGTTCTTTTATTTCTTGTTAGTTTTAATCTTAATACATTTTATGCTGTTACAGGTATTTCCTATTTGAGTCATCTTTTATGAATTTAATGATCACCAGGGTACTCTGGGTACCATACAGTCAAATCTGTCTATAAAGGCCACAAAGGGAAGTAGTTAAAGTGGCCTTTACAGTCAGATGGTCTTTATATTTATACAGACTCATATTACATGAATAAAAAGCAGTTTGGATAACAATTTACTGGTCTTAAAAAGCAGGTGATCTGTATATAGAGGTAGTTTTAAGGCAGACTTTAATGTATCTTATTTCCATCAGTGTTACATCAGTTTTCATTTCCGCTACTAAAAAACCTAGTATGCGCATCCGCGATTAGCCCAGAATATATCTACACAGGGTAAAAACGTTGCCTCTACGGGGATTTAACATGTTGAAAAACCAGGCAAATGGCGGCTTCTGTTGCGCATATGACGTAAAACGTCACCAAGGACATCACTACCGGTGTAAACATCGTCATTTTCACATGTGTAAAACCCCCATACCGCTAACATTTTCCTTTGTTCAGACATACTTCATGACAATCGCGGATGCGCATACAGATTTCCTGTTACGACTAGGTACAAGTAAGTGAAAAATATCAATAATTATTCAAATTTATTTGATTTTCTATGGATATGAAGAGTATTTCACTGTCACAGCCAGAGTGGTTCCTACAGTAGAGTTAAAAGGATACATTTTTGGTTGCTGAGTTTTTATTTTTGTAAAGCAGAAAATGGAGAAATTGTCGGTACGTGAAATACATGACCAGTTTTCATTTCCATCGGAGTATACATTTTTGGTTGTTTGGCTTTGCAAAGAGAGGAAAAGACGTTTTTCAATATAACTCTAAATATAAACATTTAACGATAACAGAAGGTAACTTGTAATATATTGATTGTCTGTAACTAACTGTGAAGTAAAAGACGCAAGAAATGGTCGTGTATTTTATGCACCAGTAATTTTTATATTTTCTGCATGACGTGCTACAACCAAAAAATGTATCCTTTTACTCTGACAGGAATGAAAACTGAAGTAACACTAACGGAAATAAAAAAGTGTATCAGGATAACCCCCATGAAAATGTAAAGGACATATATCTCCCGAATGCTTTATAATTAACTGAAGATACTGGCTCTATATATAAATGTTTGAAGAATGTCATTTGTCTAAACTAATGAAGATAACTTATTAAAACACTGCTATAAATGATAAGTAGTTAGCATTTTGGAAATATTTGTTGTCAATTGGTCAAGATGACTGCTATGGACATAAATAACTTAAATTGAAAAAGACCAATTTATAAATACCAAGCAACGCATTCCATGGAATAAGAATTTTGAAATCGGGTTCTGAAAAATGTTTGATGACCCAGGACTATAGATTAAATTAAACCATCTCCGGTTTAATTCGAGTTGATCACCTAAATGCCAACTACGAGAGCAATGAACTAGACAAAATTGAAGTAATGTTGTAACTGATAAAAATAAATAATTATATTTATACCCCCCTCAAACGAAGTTCAGGGGTATATAGTAATCACCCTGTCTGGTTGTCCATCCCATTATCATGTCCGCTTCATATCTTCCATGTCTATGGATTGATTTTTTTAGCTCACCTGAGCACAAAGTGCTCAAGTGAGCTATTGTGATCAGTCTTTGTGCGTCGTGTGTCGTGCGTCAACTTTTCATTGTTAACACTCTAGAGGCCACAGTTTTAGTTATATCTTCATCAAACTTGTCCAGAACAATGTTCAGGACAAAAGCTAAGTCAAGTTCGTATATGCGTTATGTTGGTTCAGTAAGTAGGTCACTAGGTCAAATCATAGAAAAACCTTGTTAACACTCTAGAGTCCATATTTTTTTTTCCAATCTTCATATAATTTGTCCAGAATGATGTTCATGACCAAAGAAAGGTCAAGTTTTCATATGGGTTATGTTGGGTTAATAAGTAGGTCACTAGGTCAAATCATTGAATAACCTTGTTAACACTCTAGAGTCCATATTTTTGTCCAATCTTCATATAATTTGTCCAGAACGATGTTCATGATAAATGCAAGGTCAAATTCGTATATGGGTCATGTTGGGTCAATAAGTAGGTCATTGGTTCAAATCATAGAAAAACATTCTTAACACTCTAGAGTCCCATTTATTGT
The DNA here is from genome assembly GCA_021292105.1 of Anadara kagoshimensis. Lineage (NCBI taxonomy): Eukaryota > Metazoa > Mollusca > Bivalvia > Arcoida > Arcidae > Anadara > Anadara kagoshimensis. The sequence continues at coordinate 18,131,619 of CM037865.1, forward strand.
CCAATCTTAATATAATTTGTCTAGAAAAATGTTCATGACCAAAGCAAATTCAAGTTCGTATATGGCTTATGTTGGGTCAATAAGTAGGTCACTAGGTCAAATCATAGAAAAACATTGTTAACACTCTAGAGTCCATATTTTTTTGTCCAATCTTCATAATAATTTGTCCAGAACGATGTTCATGACCAAAGCCAGGTCAATTTCGTATATGGCTCATATTGGGTCAATAAGTAGGTCACTAGGTCAAATCATAGAAAAACCTTGTTAACACTCTAGAGTCCACATTTTTTCTCTAATCTTCACATAATTTGTCCAGAACGATGTTCATGACCAAAGCAAGTTCAAGTTCGTATATGGGTCATGTTGGGTCAATAAGTAGGTCACTAGTTCAAATCAAAGAAAAACCTTGCTAACACTGTAGAGTCCATATTTATTTGTCCAATCTTAATTTGCCCAAAACGATTTTCAGGACAAAAGCTAGGTCAAGTTCATATTAATTAATAATGAACTCTGTTAACCCTCTATTCATGTCATTATTGGAAAATTGTGTAGAATTTAATTTATTCTCAGGTGAGCGCCCAGGGCCTCATGACCCTCTTGTTTATCAAACTTGATACAAATGTCAACCAACATGAGACGATGTGTCGCATACCAATTTCATGTGCATTAGTCAAAGGACAAGGTCAGGCGGTCAATGTTGGGGTGGGGTGGGGGGTATTTGGCGCTCAAGAAACAGTTCTAGTTAAATTTGGCTTCATTTTTTCTGAGCACCACTGAACAGTACATAAACACCATATGGTTCATTCCCGATTCCCCCACCAATATTCATATGTACCGGTAATTAAAAGTGGGAGAATCGGGAAGAACCCACTATGAAGTACAGGTAGTACGCTAACACCAGTTGTATTTTGTTTGATTGAATGAATCAAAGGGGTTTTACATCCCAGTCAAGAATATTTCACTTACCGCACAGACCACTCGAGAGTTTAACAGTAATCTAATAATTGTTGGTCATTTTTTAGCTATAATTCGGGAATTTTAGGCAGCGGCTTTCTATGTCACATCCCCTTTAGCCACTAGCTATCCATAACTTGGTCACTCGCTAGTCGAGCTTCAATCCCGTTTCCTTAGCATAGTGTTTCGACATATCTGTACTGTATATCGAGGTGTCACAAGCTATAGATGAAGTGGCAGACATTTTTACATATACATTGTTATGTGTACAGAGAGATTCTATAACGTGTCACGCTTACCTTGGCAAGAGATATCAGGTTTAATGGCCAAAAAACACTGACTTTTATTTCTAAATTAGTGTTTGGCGAATGAACATTCTCACCTTTTTTCTAGTCTGGGTCAGACCCGACCAGGATTCGGACAACGTTCATTCCGTTTTCTTTCAATAATTATACAGTCAATAATAAGCCTTCACTCTACACTATAACAGTGTAGACTGCGGGGTAAGAACTGATCCCAATATATCAAAAGGACCAAGTAAACGTGATTCGAACTCCGACCTGCAACATGCGGAGCGAACACGCTACCGACTGAGCTACCGTAGTCTGCATCTTCTGACGCACAAAACGTGAACCAGCCAAGCGAGCCAGGGATAAAAATACACAGTTTATATTAAACGAAAGGGCAAAATGTACAGACACACAAAAGAAAGAGCATGCTGTTCTGGCGAATTTCCATTCTATATAGCACAAATGATAACTCAACCATCTGGGTACCAAAATCACAGGAATTGCCAAAAAACAGCAAACACTGGCATGGTTAATTTACATCGTCGTCCCCAGCGGGTCGGTTTATGTTGAAAAATTACCTTGAAAATAAAACATGGACCAAACTTGCAATTATTATGCGTGGTTTTTTGGACAGGGGGAAAACGATTGGAACATTTCGAATTTAATTTTTCTTAAAATAAATTTTACAGGCGAGCGGGTTTCGACAAACTACAAATGAATTTGTCATGTCCTTATATTGTACTAGTATCGACGTTTGATATTGTAAATATCAAAACTATCACTTTAATTCAATCACATCAAAGTGTCATATAACATTATAAACTATTGCCTTCAGGTCAGTTTTGTTTGTAGTAATAAAGATGAACTAAATATTATGCATGCTGATGTGACAGATGGTCTGGTACATTTAAATAATAGAAGATAGCTAGTGGTTACTGATTATGAAATGAATATTGTACTTATAAGCATAAAATAATTAGTTGTCATGTTCCCTGTTGTAAATATAGTAAATGACTTATATTTTCCGTCTCTCCGCGAGGAGAACAGTCGGACCGTTATCTGGTTTCCGTAATCAGCTCTTTTCCGAGGTGAGGTGATTAGCCTTACGCTCAATCTAGTACTTCTAGGTTCGTGTTTTCTGTAAGGGTTTTCCTTCCCATAGACGATTGCAATACCATTGCTGACGAACTCCATCTGTCCGGATTTTCTTTCTGGGTTGTCTCATATAGCCTTTGACCGGTCATGGTCATCCAAAAGGCAGTGGAACTATTTATCCAATGATTGGGGCAAGGTTGGTGAGAGCTAGTAAGTGTCCACACGCCGGTGGGCCTGCACTCTGCACCTCTAGGGTAATTGCTACTCCGAGATCAACTTCAAATTCGCCTTGAGTGCTAGACTCTAGTTACCATGCGTTCCCAAAGGGGGGCATTTGTGTTTTGGTGGTTTACCACAGGGTAGATATATGTCTATATAGATAGAACCCTTAGATTTACTGCCGCTAGCTAGCTATTGTAGGCGAAATGGAAAGTAGCGAATCGGAAATCTTACCCTGTCAGTACATAACCTCCACACAATCGAGAGTCCTTCAAAATATAGTAAATACATGTACTTGTTGAACATTTAACACGGAAGCTGAAGTTCGACTGCCGAATGACTGAAATAGCACAGGTCTGTCTGTCGAAAATCAAAGTGGAATTAGAGCGGAATCGCAAGTTCTTGTATGTTCCTCGTTAGCTACGTATGTCTCGAAAGCAGCTAGCCATCTTTCGAGAGCGTTTCGATTAATAGCTAGATTTATTTCGACCATTCGGCAGCGAAACTCGACTCTTTTTCGCCTGCGCTGTAGATAGTGACCGATAAGCTGTAGCAAATAGCTTCCGAGATATAGCTATAACGAGGGACTGAGTAGGTACCGAGTCGTTAGCTTAGACATCCTGCATTACTTCAAAATCAAGCAGGATCGAGGCGATCAGTCTGCCCTTACATATCCATGAACTGCCTGTTCAGGGAATGCCCAGCGAAAACCACCAAACATAGGTAAGCGAGGACAAACTTTCTCGCACTGGTATCTGTATATCGAGAGGTACTAAGAACCATATATATAGTATATAAGAGCACACTCGACTGCCGAGGTCCTAAGTTAGAATGAAGATATATTGCTCATTAGGTACCACTACGGTAGCTCAGTTGGTAGAGTGTTTGCTCCGTAAGTGGGAGATCCTGGGTTCAAACCTCGACTGAATGTGAACTGATATCTGTATCAAGAGGTACTAGGAACCAATATATATATATATATAAGCGCACACTCGATCGCCGGGGCGCTAAGTTAAAATGGAGATCTCTTGCTCATTGGATACCACTGCGGTAGCCAGTTGGTAGGATGCTCTCTCCGTTAGTGGGAGGTCGTGGGTTCGAACACCGACCGGGTCTGAACTAAGACCTGAAAGTGGGTAGTGACTGTCTCTTTCGCCAAGCACTCGGCATTCGGATGGAACTTAAAATAAACGAGGTCCGTGTTACGGTAGGCTTAGCACGATAAAGACCCTGCTGTATAATGCCATGAGCGCAACGCACTGGCAAAACTTTTGCACGTTCGCCTATAGCTGGCGATGTTTCGATATAAGTACAATATTCTTGACTGGGACGTTAAACACCATTTTACTCAACTCAACTCTTGCTCATTGGGACATTTTACATTTTCCGTATTTCAAAGACCCTCATCATTCATGGAGCGTGAAAAGATAGCATTAATAAACATTTGTTATAGGTTCAGAAGCAAAAAAAATGCACTAGCTGTTTGGATATTTAATGTTTTATTCTAATCAATCAAGATGATCGATATACATAGCATAAATAGTCATTTGTCATCTACAGTACAGGCCTGTCAAAAGTTTAAAACTAAGCTAACGAATTAATGCCAGCTTATTCCGGCCTTTCGGTAGCTATATCCCCACAGCGTTTCGGCGGCAGATGCTACCTATCTCTTGGCAGCATTTCGGCCAAGAGTTATATAATTATGTCTCAGACGCCGGACAGCAGAGCTTCGACTCGCTTTTGTAAGCTGTTTGTTAAACTTTTGAGAGGTCTGTACTGATGGTTCAGATGTAAAACAATAACAGGTGTTGTATAAACAATACATTATCCAGTATCATAACGGCTGATAGAGAATAGTTTTTGTTTCAGTCATGTTACTGATATCTACCTCCTTATTTCTTATCATCTTTATCACAATATGCTCCGGATACCCGGGGTATAAAAATAAAATCCCGCACGGGGACGATGTACCAAACCCGTGTCCTAGTGGCGGTAACTGGATTGGTGTCGGACATAAATCTATCAACGGAGGAGGACCTCTCAATCCGTTCGGACAGGTAGTAATTTAACATTCTATTTATTTTCTCATTTCATAGATGATGCATTCATAAAGTGTACTGTTTTAAAACAAATACCAGGTTCTGCCTATTACTGGTTTTTTTTTTTAATTTCTATCCTAAACACCATGGTCAGGTTAAGTATACCGAGACTTCCTAGTCCAAAGTCAAATTTTTATTCACTGAATTCATTTATTTGGCACATTTTAAAAAAACATACATGTACATGTATATGCATTTATTTTATAAGCAGTAGAAAGCTGTGGATATGTACTTCTTTAAACATGACAAATTCTTGAAAAATACTTTCAACTTTTAATGAAATAGTCTTTTGATCAAATGGATCAAAATCTGTTGATATCAAAATGAACATAACGACGTCGACAGTGAAACCATACATTTACAGTATTGACACGTCACACTTATTTTTTATGAACATTTTGGCTTGTTTGACTCTTTGTTGGTCAGACCTGAGACCAGAATCATTAAAAAAAAATAAATAAATAAAAAATAAAATATGTTTTTTTTACTAGAAATGTTAATTTAATTGGTTACTGGAAATGGTCGGTATACAAATGTAATTTAAACAGGTACTTCAAGTCATGTACCAAACTTTGTGAGTTAGTGAAAATGTGTTCATAGCACCATGGAATTGATATTGTATTGTAATATTATAGGGTAATTGAACTGATATTTTACAATATCAGTTCAATAACCCTTTTATTATATAGCAATATAAATTTCGTTTACTTCACACTAGTATTTCATCTCAAATTACCATTTGTCCTACAATACATCAACATCGCACTAATTCTTGTATACATACGGACAAATACGACAACAACTAAGCGATGACGTCTTCAGTCATGTCACAACAATCGTATGACGTCATAAACAACAGCGTCATGTGACAAAGCGTGCAATATGAAAAATTGATTCGGGAAACCTCGGACTAGAACAAAGTTTGCGTGCAAATATCGATATTTATTGCACCTCGGGATTTATCCTTTAATTTCTATGTGATGCATATATTGCTATATAATAATTGACAAAATGGCACCTGTATGTACGTTAAAGACATTGTTGTACAATTCTTGACAGATGAATTCAGATTCAAATTGTAGGCAATTTTCATATTGAAAATGCCAAAAGTCCTGTTTTTAACACGAATTGTTTTTCATTACCAGCCAAAGGGAAACATGTTTTATACTCAGGCCAAATAGCATCATGTAGTATTTCTGCTATATATCTTACTTTGTACAAAAATACAGGAAATCATAATGAAACTGTACAGAAAAGTATTACTTACATAAAACGTCTATATGTAACAGGAATACAAAATGCCGCGACATTTGAAGAGTAAATAAATAATACATTTTGTATTAATAATGCGTATTCAAATCACAAAACAGTTTAACCAACGCCTCCTGGGTACAGAAAAACTATTGTGGCAGTTGGAAAAATACAATTACGTATTAGTACTAGTATTATACTTTAAAATGGAAAGTTTCAGGTAATGAAAACATGGAGTTATCATATGGTGTATGATATAATATGATATTTATATCATTCAGTATACTGCTATAATAACTTAATACAAAACGCGCTTTAATTTATGTCAGGGATAACTATTATGACACCTTATACGGATAAGAAGCTTCATGTTCGTTCAGCCAAAAAAACTAGATTGTTGATTGTTCAGAGAAAAAGTATGCTGTACATTAAACACACACACACACACACACACACACACACACTGTGGAATACATTTATTTCATTCTACTCGCAGGCTTTTCATGATGCAAGTCTTAACTGGATCTCAATTTGCCAATTAGATTCAGACGGTGATGGCATCAGCAATGGAGTAGAACTTGGAGATCCAGATTGCAAATGGAAATCTGGCCAGACCCCTTCCAATAATGCCACTGGACACCCAGGTATAATATATGTATTTTGTTTCACATTTTGACCATTTTAATGCGTTTAATACCCTATAACCTTGGGTCTGTGAAAAAAAGACAAGCACAATATTTCTGATAAAAGTGAAATTATTCATTGAAAAATTTTATATGTCTCAAAATGGTTAGAAAAGTCAAGAACTGTGTAGTGAGACCTTTATTTCCCACTTCAATGGTTTAAATTGAAATTATTTAAAGTAAGCAGTTTAACAGAAAAATCAAAGCGGGTATCGCATCGATCTGTAACCACCTCTCTCTCTCTCTTTTAATTCCAAGACATATAAGCATCTTAGTGAAATGGTATCATAGACATTATAATTTTCAAACTTTTTGTGCAGTTTCTCATTTCTTTTAGATGTAATTACAAATTGCCTGATGTGTTAACGATCCAGGAATATCTGTTCTTCACTATTTGATATATGTGTAATCAGTGCTGCCTTCTGTTTCTTATATGTTTCTGATATTATCCGGCGATCTGTGTTATTATGGCCTTCAACGTTGACCTGTCCGCTTGACATTTATTATGGACGAGTGCATTTATGTATAGGGAACACAAGTGTTGATTTCTTCAGTATAATGAGAAACAAACGCCGTTTATATTATATGCGAATCATTACACTGACCAAGTATACATATAATTTGAATTTAATTATTTTATTTGACATTGCAAACAAATCTTAAATAGACAATTCCATGTACATTTTCAGGCATATGTGAACCGATGAATGATGCGAAGTGCAAAGGTAAAAACACTGACGTTTGTTAGCTGTCATTCCTAGACTAATTATAAAAAATACTGAAAAAGATGAATAAACATCTAAGGTAAAAAATGAAGTTTGTTATTTATGCAGAGGAAATTATTTCTTTCTCGGGATATTTGGTGTAAACGACGTCATGAATTATATGAAAACACATGGGTACCATAAGGAAGCCATCAGACAGTAAGATTCTGAAGCTGTATTGTGTCTGCATTTGGCGCGAAACGATAAAACATTCCTGGGTGATCTAATTACCATGGTAATCGGCTGCATTTAAGCGACAAAAATTGTTTCTACAGAAATTTTGCCGTAATGATATCATAATATTGATTGATTCAGCAGTTATTCTGGAAAAATAAGCTGGACTTCGTAGCAACTAAATAATCCCATCCCGAGATTCGCGCCAAATATCCCTCATAAAATTCAATAGAATTGAATATAAAAAATAAACATTGTGTTTTAAAGAAACATTTTGGGAGATTTTAGCTCTATAGTTTAATTTTTTTTTATTTAGTTCATAAATACATGAGTAAGTAAATAAATAAACATATACAAATTTAGAAAATGGGATTCGGGGAGAAGCCAGGTGCTTATATCAACCCGTCTCCATATCTGAAAGTTACAATTTTGGACCGATGAATATAAGTAGGGAGAAAAACATATTATGAATTATGAATAAATAAGTAAGTGTACCAGAAAACAATTAATAAATAAATCAGTGTACCATAAATATGCGAGTTATTTTATCAAAAACCCTTAGTGAGTTCAGTATAATCTCTCTTAGTTTACAATCAGTTAGTTCTATCTTGCATGCGGCATGTATTGCTTTGGTTGTTAAAAGGTTCAAATTAATACGTAAAAGTTTATCGAATTGAACAATTTGAACCAGGGGTAAAATGGAAAAGATTTCAGGCAGATTTAGTCGGGGAATGAAAATTGAAGTCTATATATCATGCGAAAAGAATTGAAATTTGACATATAAAAAAACATTTTAGGAAATTCACCCCAAATGAACGAGCTGTATAAAAAAACTTGACGTACACTTAAACCTGGAGTTGTTTTCAATTATATCACACTTTAATGAAAATTTAGTTTATCTACTTCCTATCAATCACGCGCATGAGGTCATACATGGACAACTTTAATTTTTGGCCAAGTTTTCCAAACAGAGTTTAATATAGGTAATCTGTAATAAATATTACTCAATACAACTACTTGTCAAATAAATGCAAAGAAAACAATAATTACTTAATTATTTTATTAATTAGAAATTGTTTGAGAAGATTACACTCGTTAGAAGCCGTAGATAACAAAGTCCCGACTTATGGACACATAATGTTTGCGTTCTTTTCCTGACAAATCCTACTGTTCATTGGCTCACATACACCTGAAAATAAACATAAATTTCATTAGTATTTTAACCAAAAATAATGAAATATTGGCTATTTAAGTTATTCTATAGATCCTATGAAAATAGGCATTGATACATGGATTTTCTTCATCGTAAACTGAGTCGATGTCAACAATAAAACAGACAATTATTATACCCCCCCGCGCAAATAGTATGAGGGGGTATATAGAAATCAATATGTCTGTCTGTCTGTCCGTCTGTCTATTCGTGTAAAATCGTATCCGGGTGATATCTCATAGCTGCATCGGACGACTACCATAAAACTTCACATGAATATTCTTCATAGTTCAAAGGTATGTCATGACCTTGAACCAAGGTCATATCGTAAAGGTCAAGGTCGCGGGAACAGTATGTTTCAAAATCGTGTCCCGGCCATATCTCATAACTGCTTTGGATGGATGACTGTCGTAAAACTTCACATGAATAATCTTCCTGGTCCAACGATGTGTCATGGCCTTGAACCACGGTCATATCATAAAGGTCAAGGTGGCGGGAACAGTATGTTTAAAAACCGTGTCCTGGCCATATCTCATAACTGCTTTGGATGACTGTTGTAAAATTTCACATGAACAATTTTCATGGTTCAAAGGTGTGTCATGACTTTGAACCAAGGTCATATCATAAAGGTCAAGGTCGCGGAAACAGTATGTTTCAAAATCGTTTCCTGGCCATATCTCATAACTGCTTTGGATGACTGTTGTAAAACTACACATAATTACTCTTTATGGTCCAAAGGCGTGTCATGACCTTGAACCATAACGGGAAGGTCAAAATCGCGGGGAACATTAAATGTTGGGATGGGTGTATTGGCTCTCTTCTGATTCAGTTCTAAATAATATCCGAAATAAGCCTTAAATAAAAATCAAACATGCCATGTTGAAACCACAATCGAAAAATAAAGTAATAACTTGTGAAAACTGACATAGTTAAATACTTGGACTCCAACCCGGGAAGCCCGAGACAAGGTCCTCCGGAAAGGGTTAGCATCGCATATAATTCTACCATTCACGAATCAGCTCAATTTCGCCACAATTAGTAAAATGCCTAAACAATGGTAACTAAAATCACATACATGGACTAATGCTACCTTATTTTTTATCCTCTTGTTTGTATCATGTTCTCCTATTCCTCGAAACAATGCTGCAATTAATTGATTTATTCATATCGAGACGTCACCAACTATAGGTGAAGTGGCAAAAATGGTGATCTTTGCAGTACGCTCATGGGGGTCTTTAACGTGCCACGGGGCATCTGATTTTTATGTCGTTTCCGAAGGACCTTTAAATACAGAGTGTTTGGAGAAAGAACAGTCACTACCTTATTTTCAAGTCTTGTTCGTGTTTCGAACCAAAGACCTCTCACATTACGAAGTGAGCACTCTACCTATCAATTGATCTACTATAGTGGTGCATATGCCTTATACCTAGATGATATTTCTGAGCTGACAGAAGATCTAATGAAGACCACTCACAATGAATCTTTAGGACTTGCTGACCAATGTGGACCATTTGAATATTATCGAACCGTACCTGGGTGACCTATGGGAGCTGACGGTGCATCCCCAGACGTCCACACACAGTCTGGGTCACCTAATTCTTCACCATTAGTTCTACCATCACCGTCAGAATCCATCTTACAAAGATTCTCTAAATCCCATTTTGACCCGTGGGACTTAAAATCCTAAAATTTAAAATCGTGAAAATTGTAGCCGTTTCAGTAGTGCATTAATCCTGACAATGACCAAATAAATAAATAAATAAATAAACTAAATAAATAAATATAGGTAAACAACTTTGACCTGTCCGCTTGACCTTTCATTTAAATATTTATCACGGACCAAATACATCCAAGTATATGAATAACGGCTACTGTATCATCGATAGATTTATACGTTTCAGTTGTGTAAACGTAAAAAGTACGAAATATTTTCTGATTCCAGTAGAAAAAAAAAAAAAAATAAATAAATAAAACGTGTCTTTAAATTCCTTAATTACAGAGATAGCAAAGTAAGATTTTAAAAATAATTGAAAGAATAAAAATCAAATATGCATGTCTAAACCAATGTAAAAAAAATTGAAACTGATAAATGAGGTTAAACGAAAGAGCTTACAGAAAAGTAAGACCGGGTGCTCTAGAAGGGTAAGTACCTCTTATTAAATTAACAATATTGACACAGGCATACAAACAGCGTTTGGGTTTTGAAGAATGTCTTATCCTATCGAACGAAATAAAGAAATAAATATAAAAAGTTAAAATGACCTGTCCGAATTGATTTCTTGGACCTCCACCAGGTGCTTTATCATGCCCTACTCCGTTCCAAATTTGTCCACTTGCTGAAGAACAAGGATCAGGGACCTTATGTCCATTAGGTATCCTATCCCTATACCATGGGAATCCACAACAGTGCATAAAAAGTGAAAGAACAATTGTTAATGATATAGTTTTCATTCTTATCTACGAGGGTAGCATTAATGTAAATGTATATTCAGATTGGACGATAGAATTTAATCTCAATTACATTCTACGGTGACAGAGAAGTGACATGGAATATTATTTTATATAATGCGTGAACGTATTGATACTTACGTACGCACGTGTCATCTATTACTTCGAAATGCAGTTTTTAATTTGCATGCGAGCATACTATAGTACAGACTATTAGGTAAAATATAAATTTTGTTCTATGTGAGCACGTTGTCATCAAAACCAAACATAATAACCCATGTCCAAATCACAACCCAAAGCAAAGTAAAAACATGTAAACCAACAAATTAAGTTTTACACGTAAGATTCCAGCATGGAAGTGAGTCCGAGAGTTCCGGAAGGTTAAGCACCTCCCGTTTAGCTAGCTACACCCACAACGTGTGTAATCAAAGGTGAGAGTAAAAAGAATATGAATCTATGGGTCATTTAATATATCAAGGGTCATCCTGGACACATTGACATGTTCTTAACACTGAACAAAAGTGTGATGGCGACCATAACACTTTTTAACATCCTTGATAAGCCTAGGCTTGCAATATCCTTGCCGCCAACAATCTATCAGTAGGCTTGCTTCGTAGAATAAAGTTATGCTCTGCCATTGCGTATTGGTCGTGAAATATATAATAGTTTACGTAAAATTTACTACATGCGCACGTAATTGGTAAAATGCGTGCGTATTAGGTTTTTACGCGCGAACGTACTTGTAATATATAATAAATACATTTCATGACACTTTTGTGTCACCGTAACATACTGATCTTATAGGATAATGATAAGGCATACATGTATACGATAAACACGAGTACTGGAGTTACGTATCCATTGACATATTCTTGGTGTCACAACATTCTAATGCATAAACTACCTCAAAACTAGCTCCTTTTTGTAAAATTTAAACAATACGAAAAATGAAACTCAAAAATACACTTAGAACCAGCCAACGCATCGTTATCTAATAACGTCAGACCTTCTCTTACCACCTAGGGTCGAATCCCTCTCGGGACATATCCTAGTGCGAGAAAGTGTGTCAGTTCACTTAACAAACGTAGGTGTTTTTTTCGGACACTCTGGTTTTCTCCACCATCTTTGAACTGTTTGCCTCGTTATAAGTCACTTTTGCAATAAATGGCGACATCTCAATAAAAGCTATACAGTAGTGTTTATAGCATAATTACACTAGTATAAATATATTTTATTAACTTTATTACACATTAATCATTATTAAGGAAGCAATGTTCTTTAATATGTTATATATATTGTACATGCACAGTACAGACCTGTCAAAAGTTTAACACTAGGCTTAATGTTAAAGCCGAGTCTGCAGTTCATCTCGGTCACTTTATTTTAACAGCCCTTTATTAGGAGTTATCTATATTTCTGTGGCTTTTTTCTATCAGTTTTCTATATTTAAGCCATTCGAAAGCCGGCTTTAGATTCCTATTCGTTAGGTCGGTGTTAAACTTTCGACAGGCCTGTACATTTGTGAAATTCCACCAGTAAGACAACGTGTACAAATGTAGAAATTTTAAAATTATATACACTGTCTAAGTGTGGTTTTATTATGGATTCTGATACAGAGGTTAGAATTAGTAAAACCTTAGAAATACTAAAGAGAGAACTGGTGAGTATTATGAACTTCTAACAGACATGTCGAAAGTTTAAGACTAACGAATAGGTTCGAAGCTCGGCTACCGAGTTGTTGAAATAGATAGTTAGGACTGTCGAGAGATAGATCCCAACGGCCGAAAAGTTTCCGATATATAGCTACCGAGGAACAGATATGAGCTGCCGATTCGACAATTATTAGTTAACCTAGTGTTAAACTTTGGACAAGCCTGTACTGTATGTCAGTAGCGGGCGGGGGATATAGTGTTTAGTTCATTTGTCCGCCAACATTATATACACTGAATTGGTCATGGACCAATAGTTCTTTATGAAATTCCATAGATCTTTATAAAACTCTACAGAAACAATATTTGGATGGAGTAGTTGCGTTATTGGCTATTCCTGTTTTACCATGAAAATGATAGGGGATATTTGGATTGGGGCTCGTTTTGGGGATACTTTTGAAATGGCATCCCATTTTTGTCTATTACGAGGCTTAATTAGTATTTAATCAAACAAGGTTTACCTGTCCGCTTGACCTTTCATTAGGAATATTCATACACGTTGGTCTACTCAGTCCATAGACATTGATTGATTGAATGAATGGTTGATTGATTGAGTGCGGTTTTACGCCCCAGCCAACATTGTTTCATTTATAACGAGAAGTTATAGGTGAAGTGGCAGAATTTGTACTTTTTTGTGCGCTGATATGCAGGGAGAGTTACTTCACGTGCAATGCATGCCGTGACATGAATATCGTCTTTTAAGGACTTTTCCGAAGGATCCCGATACTTTCATTTCTAAATGCCGAGTGCTTGGCTGAGTAAAAGTCACTACCTGTTTTCAAGTATTGGACAGACCCCGGCCGGGGTTCAAACCAGGGCCACCCTCAAACGAAGCGAACACTTTACCAACTGATCTACACTGTAGTGGTAATACATGGTTATTTGTTCGCAGTTATACCATAAACAAAACATGTTTTCCGTGATGTAGACGAAACAACACATGTTTTCGATATAAATTTCAGTTATATTGTTCTAAAATGACGTTTGTCACATTACATTCAACACAAATGTCAAAAATTAAGATTAATGTAGCATTTGATTTTTTCAATATTTTATTGAATATTTGATATCATAAAAGAAACTCGAATAAGCTAGCTAACAGGAGACGCTTACCCTTCCAGAACACCCGGACTCACTATCTCGGTAAAGGTTTATGTATTTAACAAATTTGCACGTTTTCAAAGTTTTTCGATTTCTTTTAGGATTGTGTTTCCGACATGGACGGGTATATTTGTGTTTGATGATTAAACTTATCCAGGTTGCTTCGAATATTATGGGCCGGAAATGTTATGTCCGATAATATAAGTATTACGGAAGTCACTTTATTAACCATTCCTTTATTTTATCACCTTTTTGCAGCTGGAAATACGAACACTAGATATTTATTTAATGAAACAATTCATAGCTATCGACGATGCTATCAGAGAGCTTATTCCGGAGAACTACAACGGGACAAGCATGATCAAGAGGTTCTGGTTCAATAAAGTCTGGGGATGCTGCAGATCTAACAACATGGACCTATATTCTGCAGACCATGTTCCACTGGTTCGGCGTCAGAGTGTTCCCAACTATTGTAAAATGGCTTGTCAAGATGGAAAGACTAAAACGGTTTCCAGGACTTGCCGTGATGTTACTGCAATATTAAGTGAACCTAAAATATATTCAAACATAAGCTCAATTACTTACCAACATAGCGTACCGTGTTTAAAGTTTATGGAAACAAGTGATAAGGAAATAAATGGTATGTATAATCCAACCACAATCACATAGATACATATTGTATAATAACAATAAAAAACAAGTCAAATGTACCCCGACCTACATAGTCCCCTGTGCCTTGGATTTGCTAACGTGTCGCCATGTTTGTTAACCTTATCCATATGACGAAGGCTACTTCCGAAATGTAAAGGAGTTATTTCTCCTTTAGCTCTACAATCACGTGTGTTTATGCACCGAACCAGATTCCATGTACCCTAACAAGTTAACCAATCACTATGCAAGAAAGTTCTTTGAAAAGTGAATATTTTAAGTTTTGCTTACACTTCACGCCAACTTGCAAGTCAATGGTTCGGAGGTGGTGTTTCGTCTTTTGCTGTGGAATGCACCCGGGGATCTATTGAAGACTACATAACGACCGACAAGATGAACACAACCAATAAACAAGAGATGGTAAGCTATACAGTTAACATTATTAACATCTGGTCCATCAAACAATTTTTATAATATCTTTATTGATTTAAGACAAAATCTTTTATTTGCAGATAATTCATCTTACATGAACACACAGTCACGTGATCGATGGAGTGATAGTACTAGTTTGATTAGCAACGGAAATGGAAATGCAGCATATAACTATGGGAACCTGTCAGACCCTGTTATAGCGCGATGTCATCGACTTGATCCTGAAATTTTGTCGTATTATGAGGATATTCTGATTGCAAACATAGATATCTGGAAATTCTGTTCGGGTTCAGATATGTCGTCAACCTCAACACCAAGGTCTAGTTTCTCGGCATCATCAGATGGGTCGGTCATTACGGATTTCGAATGGTAATAGGAAAAACTGAACACCTTATTTATATCAAATGTTGTCGAACATGTTGGTTAATATTGTGCAATTACTAACTTCAAAATACTTGCTGAGCACGTATAAGCGAGGTTTAACATATGCTATTGCTTAAGACTTACATAGGGAGCGTTTAGGATTTATAAGCTACGAGAGCTTACATTGTGTAGAGCTACTTTAACATGGCGAAGGATGTATTTAAATTTTCATAAATGCTATTCATTCATTCATTGCTATATGCACCTAAGCAGCTATCTGGTCTAGCCTTTAGTGGTCTCAAAAGTGGGCAACAAAGAAAGTGCTTTCGAACATCCGGAATGTTAGGGACTTATAATACAAATGACATTTATCCTATTCTAGACATTGATAATCTCAGCAGAGGTCAATGGAGATAGAAATATTGTCTATGACCAATGATAGATATATACAGTTAATGCAACTAACCATTAAATATCAACAGTTACACTGCTCTAGACGGATGTTAGAGACACTGGTCTAGTTTTTAGTAGTCTAAACAGTTGACAACAAAGAAATAGCCATCACCCATCAGGAATCTTAGAGACCTATATACTCTCAACAGTTACCTTGTCTATTCTTTGGTGGTCAACAGAAATAGTACCAATACCTATCATGAACGTAAGGCACCACCCAGTTACCCTATTTAGACTTTGGTATTTATAACAGTTGTCAACGACACTATCACCCATAACGGATGTTAGAAACCGAATTAAATAAAAGTAATACTTTTAGACTTTAGTGGTCTCACCAGAAAGTTTTGCCGCCCATCTCGAATCTTAGAGACAATGCAAGTAACAGTTCTCAAAAAGTTTTATGGTCGTCATCACAGTATTGTTGATAAGTTTGATGTCTCTGTGTCCAGGATTGCCCTGGATATAGTTTCAGTTCCTTTCACACAATTTTGATTACACACGTGGCTGGTGTAGCTAGCTAAACAGGAGGTGCTTACCCTTCCGGAGCACCCGGCCTCACTTCCCTGGTGGAAGTTCACGTGTATAACCTAACTTGTCATTTTCAAAGTTTTTACTTTGCTTCTGGACTGTGATTCGGACATGGATTAGTAAGTTTGTTTTTATCCTCAAGTAGACCAAGTAACATTTAGAGAAAGTACAATTTTTCTTTTATTTTCGCGGTGTATAAAGTTTCGTTTATTTTGCTGTCATTCTTTTTGCTAGAATAATAATACAGAGTGAAAATTATAGAATGCTTATTGTGTTATATTGAAATTTAAAAACGCAAAAATTTAACTACACCGATATGTCTAAATTTCATACACCTCGAAAATAAATACACACTAAATTAAATACGTTTACAGTAATACAAATGCGGGTCTTCTGGGGAGATGGTTTTGACTCGCTTGTCTGGACACGTTTGGTTTCCTCCGAATTTAACGCGTTAAATTACATTATATATATTAGTTGTATATCTTGTATCCTTGTAATGAAAAACAAACATACCCAACCGAAATGGCAACGGAATCTTTGAAGATTAGGAAATTAAGTCTAATTAACATCCAATTTTCCACCAGGGAATGAAGCTGGGTGCTTCAGAAGAGAAATCAAAAGAAAAGTTTATTTCAAATCAACAATATATTTTTTCCTTTTATGCAGCAAATCACAGACCGACCCATGTCTAAATCAGAATCCAAAGGTCAACGAAAACTTTAGAGATTGGGAAATTAAAGTTAAATACGCGATTTTCCACCAAGGTAGTGAGACCGGGTGCTTAAGAAGAGTGACCAAAAGAAATGAAGTTTATTTCAAAATAACAATATTCCTTTTTATGCTACAATCACAGACTGGTTACACTAAGTGAAGTTTTTCTGTATAACATACTCTTGATCATATATGTAATTAAACGGCATTCTTTGTAAAGACGGATGTCCGGGGTTTAAACCACAGACGACGAGGAAGAAACATAAAAATCTTTGTAAATTAATTTAGCCTTTAGCCTTTACTTATGTCGTTTTGTTAGTTATTGAGATAATTATGTAAATAGTAATAAATATTCTTCCCAAGTAGTTGGTAATTTTACTTTTGATTTCTTAGAAAGAACCACATAATTATGTTGAGATTTGGACACACTACATGAATTATTTACCATTATACAACCTAGATGTGGCGTAATATATTATCAGTAAATAATTTTCATTTCATTAATATTTGACCTTTTGACACAAATTCCAAATGTATAAAGATGTATAAAGTATAATGTTATGAAGAGGTTTTTTAATCACATAACTGGTCACTTGTTTGTGCAAAGTTAAAAATCATTTCAAGTGGTCTTGACATGCGTTCAAAATACATATAATATGACTCTGAAGTCCATATATTGCTAGACTAGATATGTCGGGCGAATTTGACATTTATATAATCACATGAATTGTCCATCTCGTAATTTACATATTATACCAGTTTTAATTTTACATCACTAGACGGCCGTTTCGGAATACAAAGCCTCATTAGTGCCTGGACCAAAATATGAAACCAAAACTTTTTTCCAAGATAATGAAAAGAACCCCAAAGCAACAAAATATATATAATGACGGTCATTTTTGAGGCCCTTATAAGCCTAGTTTACTGTTTAAAAGATACATGTACAATCGTAAATTGCACGTTTTTTGGCGTAAAAAATTAAGCATGGAATTTAGTGTTGCTGATCATAAATTAAAATAAGTATTCTATTTCTTTTTAATCAGAAACAAGGTTGAATAAACGCAAAGTATACGTCTAGATTTTCACGTTCATTATTTTCAATTTCAGAAAAAAATTATTTTTCATTATCATTATCCTGAGAGTAAATACTACATGTATTAAAAAAATCGCCATGTATAATGTAGTACCAATAGTTCAACACTTTCTTTACTTTAACGGAAAAAGATGCATTTTTCAGGAAAATCTAATTTTGATTAGCAAGATTTCGGTATTAATCTCTTATCTGAAATGACAGTTCTGGAAATCGTTTCCTTATTTAAAATATTGAATCGTTAAATATACATGCAATAAATACATAATATAATATGTTATAGCTTATACTAGCATCGTTCTAAATTAACATATATTCTATATAAAAAAAGAAAAAAATTGTGTGTGCGTAGTTAGTGAGTATGTATACTATGTTTACGTGTATAATTTTGTATGGGATGTGTTTGAGAGAGAGAGAGAGAGAGAGAGAGAGAGAGAGATTAAAAGACTTAGAATTTCATTTTCAGAAAGGTTTCTGATCAGGTTGTAGCGAAAAGAGGAAGACAATTTTGAACCACCGCATTGGTTCTCATTATACCATTATAAATTTAATGTTGAATTTTACTTATCATAAATTAGAAATAAGAATTCCATTTCTTTTTAATCAGAAACAGGGTTGAATGAACGAGAAAAATACGTCTAGATTTTCACGTTCATTATTTTTAATTACAGAAAACATTTAAATTTTAATATTAGAGAAATATTTCAGGTATTTTAAAAATATTCGTCATGTAGTACCAAAAGTTCAACAATTCTTTTTGTTTTAGGAAAAATAAGTTTAATTTTTTAGGAAAATTTCCCACACCGAGTTGTTGAAAAAATAAGAAATAACTTTGATGGTCAGTTATTTTATTATAATTAAGATGGAATTTAGTGTTGAGGCATATCATCAATGATTTATCTGCGCTGTTATCCAAAACAACTTTACAAACTAGAGATTGTAACTGGGATACAAGTTACGTATGATTCCCCACCATCCATGAATAATATATGGCATATATCCTGTTAAAAGACCCTACGGTCTTATTTCTTTTTCAGGGTTTTCAACCGTCCCAGAATATAAGAGTGTTGTTAATCTTGATCACTCAGACGCTTTACTCTTTCTATCCTATAAATTCTATACACGAGATTTATTCCGTATAATACACCTGATAAGACCCTCTACGTGTTAAAAAGTATGTTTTTCCCATAGATAGGGTCTTTTAACCGGACTACATATATAGCACCGGTCTATTTTAACACACTCGTTTTGTCCAAAATGGGTACGTTCTGGTAGGGTACGTTATGACATGGGTACCTATTGTCCTGCGCCCATACAGATCTATTACTCAATTAAATTGTTCAGTTATAAGATTTCATGCTCGAGTGGACTTTTTTACGGTCACTAGTCGGATTAACTCATAAAAGCGTTGGCTTGGTATAATTAAAGTGTCATAACCAGCTTATGTCTGAATTGGTTTCCCAGGGTATTCAACTACGTATTTAATTACGCAATTTACACCCACTTACCTTCAAGATATAGAAAATAAACACGCCTTGCATATCTACACAGATAACAGATTATTGGTACCAAATTTCATCTAAATCCACCAAGCCGTTTCCGAGATCTGCATCAGCAAATACTATGGTAGTAGGTCTTGAGAGAATAATAATAATAATAATAATAAGAAACAGAACGAAAACAATATGATTCCCCATCTTCGGTGGTGGGGAATCATAATTATGTTTTGTCATAGGTTTATTATACATGTATTATAATACACATGTTAAAAGTTTTGCAGTATTTGAAAGCTATATCTTAATGTTTTAATGTATGCACCAAAGTTGTGTTTGGGATAAGTAGCTAAAAACATTCAGCGTTAATAGTGCAATATCAAGTTCGTAACGATATTTTTGTGTGCCATATAGTTGAAAAAAAAATTTGGGATAAATAGCTGAAAAACATTTAGCGTTAACAGAATATTGTGTTTAACAATTTAATTTTTTGCAGATTTTTTTTACTAATGAGATTATCGAATGCAAACATACCAATCCATGTCCCAGTCAAAATCACAACCCCAAGACAAAGTTAAAACTGAAATTTGCAAATTAAGTTAAACACGTAAACTTCCACAATGGAAAAGTAAGCACTGTCTAGTTAGCTCGCTTCACCTTAACACGTGAAATTAAATTCGAGAAAAAAAAAACATGGAACTAAGGGACTTTAGATATAGAGAGAACCATTTTGATTCGGGATGCATCAATCTTATTGTAACGGCCAAGTGATCAGTTTGACACGTCACACGGATCAGGATAGCCCAACAGGGAATCACTCAACCTGATTGGGTCCAACAGGAGAATCACTCAATCCTAGTTGGAAATAAATAACAAATGAACAGGGAATCACTCAACCTGGTTCAACTAATTGGTTGCGCAACAAGAGGGGTTCTCACCTCAAATAAAAATGGGTCACGTGCGGGGACCACTTAAAAGGCTCACTACTGGAGCAGTCAATCACTGACTATAGGGTTAACCACTAAAATAGGCTCAACTAGAGCAAAGTCACTCGGACTAACTTTAAACCACTACTAAGTGCAAATCACTTCACTAAATAACTTGACAAACAACGACATACAAAACATAGAAATTTATTTAGAAAAGTCTCAAGACTGGAATCTCGCAGTCTCGGAAAATCTCAGAACTGGAATCTCGCAGTTCCGGATCAAGAAATAATCTCAACAGTGAACCAACTGTCAAACAACTGTAGGTAATACTATCCAAGAACTGGAATCTCGCAGTTCTGGACCAACAACAACTTTAGTTTCAACACACTCTGAAACTATGATTAACAGTTTAACAACCAACAAGCTAAGGAACTCGAACACTGGAGCACTTGCTTAAATCAGAATTAACTATTGCAACCGGACTTTAAAATTGTATCAAAAATAATGTATAAAAATAGAAAGATATATAAGTAACCACAATATCAATTATTCATAAGGGACTAGTAAAGCCTCCATAAAAAAATATAATCTTTAAGGCAAGACTTGTTCTGAAGACTTTCATGAAACTCTTATCTCTTTTTAAAATACCGATAAAACAGTTATCAAAAATAGAATAAAACAACTACGCTAAAATATGACAACATATATCAAATCTACTTTCATGGAAATAACTGTTTCCTCTCTAGGACTACAATACTAACTCTAAACAAAAATAGACTATAAAAATTCTAAAATAATCTACTTAAGCATCATTGACTATATAAATAAGATTAATACAAAAAAAAAATACTCTTAACAGCTTAAAAGTTAAGGAAACAAAAATTCAGAATGAATATTTAACTAGTGCAGTAAAACAAGTGCTCATTTATAAAACTGAGGTAGATATACCCACACAGGAAGTATACAGTTTTCTAGTTAGTAATATACAAACACTGGAATCACGCAGTGCTGCACTATATAGTTAGTAAAATACAAACACTGGAATCACGCAGTGTTGCACAATATAGTTAGTAAAATACAAACACTGGAATCACGCAGTGTTGCACAATTTAGTTAGTAAAATACAAACACTGGAATCACGCAGTGTTGCACAATATAATTAGTAAAATACAAACACTGGAATCACGCAGTGTTGCACAATATAGTTAGTAAAATACAAACACTGGAATCACGCAGTGTTGCACAATATAGTTAGTAAAATACAAACACTGGAATCACGCAGTGTTGCACAGGAATGTTAATGAAATACAGCACTGGAAACTCGCAGTGCTGCAAATAATTATTAGTAAATTAGTAAAATACAAACACTGGAAACTCGCAGTGTTGCAAGGGAATGCTAATAAAATACCACAATGTTCAACAGAAATTTCATGGAATGATAATTAATTTAATTAAATTTTGAATGTAAAATACTAAATTAATATCGGATAGATATTAATAAAATATTAATAAATTGTTTTAAAAGAAATTTATGAAACCAAAATATTTGTATAAAAAAAATAGCCAAACTAATTATAATAAAAAAATTAAAATAAATTTAAACTTTTCTTTCTCTGTTCCAAATTAATAAACTTTAAAATTATTTGTACTTACAAGGAGAATCAATGTGGTAAGGGTTTGGAATCACGCAAACCCGCTCTGCTGTTTCTGACTGCAGTTTATATAGTGAATACAACTTGCATGTGTACTTGTTTGTTTGCACACCTGTAACTAACATGTTGGGATGCTAGTTTGCATCACTTTCATCCTGAGATGCTAGTTAAGCCCCGCCCCCTTTACAATAGGCAGATGTACCCAAGTATTGTCTGCTCTATCTTGTCTTGTTCAAACATTACCATATGTTGAATTTTCAGATTTAAAATATTATACATGTTTGTACAAAATAAAACAGAGAAAAATATAATATAATAAAAAAAATAAAAAAAATAAAAAAATAAATAAATAATCATAGGTTAAATTTATTATTAAATACCCTCACTTAAAATAAATCACCCATAACCCACATAGTTATGCTTATTTATCACTTAGTTTTACCTTTAACTTAACCCGTATTGCATAACTATATATCCAATATAGACTGTTATAGTATTCAAGGGCCGTTACTACATTGTGTTTTGAATAAAATAGTAAAGTGCACATGGCACAAGTGAAAACAAAATGATTTATTTATCATAAAAATGGGATGTTTTGTCTCATTGAGAAGTTAAAAATGGATGGATTATTACACAACAAGTTCAAGAGATGGCATGGTCGCCAGTATTTTAGATTTACAACATTTCAGAAGGAAACAAGAATGAATAATTGGATTACCTAACTAGGTCATCCATCCTGGGTAGAATTTATCAGGTGAAAATAATGAATAAATAGCTAATTAAATAAATAAATAATTAGCTAAATAAATAAAATAAATAATAGATAAATAAATAATTAAATAGCTAATTGATTCATCAGTTGAACATAATTAAATATCTAATTCTTAGCTACATAATAAATAGATAAATAAATAGCTAAGTCAGTGATTTGGCTTAGCATTTCATCACCCTCTGCTTATGTGTTCAATGTCCCCATGAACACATGAACAGTTTTTTTTTTTTTAACAAAAAAATCAAAACATATTTGGTGTGATAATAACAAAATTCACACACTTAGTTACTTAAGATAGATTTAAATAATGACAGATAGGCACCACAGTAGCATAATTAATAACCATAATCTGGAGTATTTTAGCCATAATTTTGATAAGTTTATATTGATGATAAATATCCTGAGTTAAAACAATGAGCAATTTTCATCACAGTTATAAAAAATATTTAAACTAGGATTTGAATGAGTATTTTTTTTTAAATTCAAGCAAAAAAAAAAATGTGTAAACAAATAGACTTAACAAAACAACTTAAAAACTAAAAAAATACTATCGATGATTTCTTGTATGTAAGGGTGATCTTGATCGGTCCCTAGGATGTCGCCTTGTTTCAAGATCTCTGATGTAACGAGATTGGCGGTAGACCGTATCTTCTAATTTGTTGATTTTCTTTTCTAAATTTTTTATGATGTTGGTGTTTTCTGTTAAGATTTTTGTAAATTCTGCCAATTCTTTGATTATGGTATCATTGCCTCCGGAACTCGCTTCTGTTGTGGAGGAGGAAGTGGGGGAACTTGGGGATGAATCAATGGCGGAATTGCTCTCGTCTAGGTCTAATTCGAAGTGGTCGATATTTTGAGGGGGATTTTCTTCTTGTGGACGGGATGGTGAATTATCTTTGTGTCTTCCTCGGACTGACTGTGTGGTTGTGCTGTTGGGTTAAATGGAGGTTGCTCCTCAAGCCACTTCTCGATGTCGAAATAATGCAGTGATGCATCTTCCTGTTCACTGGATACTACTGGCAGTGGAGAAGTGACTGTCTTCTTCTTTGGTTGGTATGGCACGTTGAGACACTTGAAATCCTTTTCCCCTAGGATATGTGGGGCCTCTGACGAGTGTAAATACTTCTCGTCGGAGAACTGGGGATCTGTGGCAGAATAATCTGAGACACGCTGACGATGTAACGGGTAGCCAATCCTATGTCTCTGCAGTTCTCGCTGGCTCTCACATCTAAACAAACATAATCCACAGTAATACGGCGACCTTTCCAAGGGCAAATGATATTTATAAACATGGGTCTTCACTCTCCCTTTGGTGTTAACATATGGTTTAGAGCAATAATTACATTGATAGGCTAGTCCACTCATATTGGCTACTAGTCTTGTTTCTGCAAATATACAAAGGGTATATTCGAGACGACTGAATCATCAGATTATGTAACATGGTGAAACTTTGCCTTTCAGACTTATCTTATTAAGGCAGTAGTGCAAAATGATAAGACAAGTAAATTTAATAAGTATATGTTACTGCCATTGCCAAAACTTTCCGTTACCATCAGTTTGCAATTTTTCAGAAGTACCATTAATAATAAGATTATTATTATTATTATTATTATTTTATTTAAATTAAAAAAAAAACTGTAATGTATAGAGAAATATAGGACAAATTGAAAAGTAAAGAAAAAAATTAAACTTACTAAGATAATATATAAAAGGAAAGATTATAATATATATATATATGTAACAAACAAAAAAATTTTAAAAAAAAAATCGCTCTTTTAGTATGTAGGAACAGAGAAAGGGAAAATATTGTATACTCGTTACTTAAATCTCCTCTTGAACATGGGTTAATCAAGAATTAGTAAAACAAATATAAGGATAGAACAAGCTATACTGCTAACATTATTTAGACAAACAATTCTATTCTATGTTAATGTACAAGATTTAGTACCGCACTACTTCAGGCACAATTAATTTTCTATTCTTATCTAATTTTAGCATGCATTGAATAGACTATGCAAGAACACATAAGAAGCAGTGTCTGCTATCAGGTAAATCTCATAATTTGGCCAGATTCATCACATGTCTCTTCTCCTTTTCTAGCCATTTCGGTATTTGGTCACACTTATATGGTTTCATTTTGTTGTGATGAACCGTCTTAATATGGCCCTCTCTATCAGTAAGTATTTGGTAGTTCAGGTCGTTGAACTTTCGTGTTATAAGGCATGGTCCAACATAAGCGGGTTGTAATTTATGACAAACACCAACTTTTCTAGCTTCGTTTAAATACCATACTAAATCTCCTATCTGGTAATTGTACACGGATAGTTTAGAATCATAAGAATCCTTCTGGCGCTTGGCAGCTGAACCCAGGTGTTTTCTTGCAATTTCGTGGGCGTTCTGAAGATTGTCACGTAGTGTCTCCACATATTGACCATAATTGGTTATTACATTCCCCGGTATCTCAGTAGTACTGCCATATATGATTTCAGTTGGTAATCGGACTTCACGACCCAACATGAGTAAATTTGGGGTCACTCTTGTTGACTCTTGTGGTGTTGCTCGGTATGCAGCTGCTAAACAACCCAAGTTTAAATCCCAGTCTGTCTGTTGTCCACGAAGGTAGGCTCTAATCATTCTAACTAGTGTTTTGTTAAAACGTTCGGCTAACCCATTACAACGTGGATTTCTGGCACTGGTTCGGGTTTTCTTTATTTCTAGCATTCTGCATAGTTCACTAAAAATTTCACTTTCATAATTACGCCCTTGATCGGAGTGGATATATAATGGACAACCATAGCGGCAAATAACTTCATTTAGTATTACTCCAGCACAAGTGATGGCTGTTTGGTCTGGAATAGCAAATATTTCCACCCATTTAGAGAAGTGATCAGTGACCAATAAGATATGTCGATTTCCTCTGGGTGTAAGGGGTAATGGCCCTAATATATCTGTACAAAGACGATCTAGAGGTGCTCCAACTGTCATTGTTCCCATTGGTGCTCGTGGATTCCTGATTGGGGGTTTAGTAGCAGCACAAATTTCACACTTCATTACATAGTTATTCACGTCCTCTCTGAGTTCGAACCAATAAAACCGTTGTAAAGTCTTTTCTCTTGTTTTCTTTCCTCCGAGGTGTCCTGATGTAATAACGTTGTGCATTTGGTACATGACTTCCGGCTTTAGGGCTTTTGGAACCATAAGTTGTAAATGTTCACCGCTAGTATCTCTTCTGTAGAAGCGTCGGAACAAAATGCCATTATGTAACTCCAATGAATCCCATAACTGCCAATAGTGTCTGGTTGCAGGACTTAGAGTCACAACTTCCGAATACAATGGTCGTTTTCCGATTTTCATTGCTTGACTTATAGGACCAATGTCAATATCTGTTTCCTGCATCTTTCGAATTTTATTGATGTTTTGATCAACCCAAGTTGGTACCTTGGACGGTGTATTTGGTTGAAGGTCAGGAGTTGTGTCCTTACTTTGTGACCTTGTTGTTACCATTCTAGTAATGATTTTCGGGGTACCCTCTGCTTTGCTTGGACTTGCGGGTTCACTAGCAACTGGTTGCTGGTTTGGACTGGCATCTATTAGATCCTCAGTTTTACCCTCTGCTTTGACGAAGCCCCTATCTCTGTTTGATTCATTTGATATTTACCGAACATTTCCGTATTTCTTTTCTGACATTTCCTACAAGGACCACACTTCAAATATTCCATGTTATCCGCTTTATAGCATTCACATTCACGTGGGCTAGCACATCGAGACATGAAATCTGCGTTCCCATGCTTTGTACCTGGTCTATGTTCCACTGAGAAGTCATATGGCGACAGGATTTCTATCCACCGGGCAATACGGCCTTTTGGTTCTTTGAGGCTGAACAACCATACAAGGGCTTGGTGATCTGTTCTCACTCTGAATTTTCTGCCTAGTAAATACTGTCGATAGTATTCCACGAAATATCGTACAGCTAGTAGCTCCTTGTCGGTTACACAGTAGTTCCTTTCACATTTACTCATTGTCCGACTTCCATAAGCTATCACTTTTCTCTGTTGTCCTGGATCTGACTTAGTACTGCACCTAATGCAAAGTCGCTTGCATCTGTGTCCAGTATAAATTCGCCATCATTCATTGGGTATGCCATGATATCTGGACTTGCTAGAGTTTGTTTTAATTTATCAAATGCATTTTGGCAATTCGTTGTCCATTTAAATTCACTGTTCTTGTGCGTAAGTTTGACTAGAGGCCTAACTAACTCAGAAAATTTTGGTATAAACCTCCGATAATAGCTGCCCATTCCCAAAATTTGTCTCACTTCGGTTACGGTAGTGGGTTCCGGTGACTGTAATAATTTTGCAACATTGTCCATATTTGGTTTAACGCCATTCTTTGATACAACATGACCTAAAAATTCCACTTCCTCCTGTAGTAGATGACACTTTTCTGGTTTCATCTTCAGTCCAGCAGCCTTTATTCTTTTCAGGACTTCGGTCAGTCTTTGCATATGTTCCGTAAAATTGCGCCCATAGACAATAATGTCATCAATATATATTAGACAAGTTTGCCATTGTAATCCGTTTAACACAATTTCCATCAGTCGCTGACAACAGGCAGGGCCATTCGTCATTCCAAATGGGAGCGTAGAAAATTCCCATAAGCCATACTTAGTCACAAAAGCAGTTTTTGGGATATCCTCTTCCTTCACTGGAATCTGATGATACCCGGATGTTAAATCAAATGTTGAAAATAAGGTAGCTCCTGCCACTGCATCTAGACAATCTTGTATTCGTGGTAAGGGAAAACTATCTTTAACTGTAACTTGATTCACAAGTCGGTAATCTACACATGGCCTTATTTTTCCATTTCGTTTACGAACTAGTACTAATGGTGACGCCCATGGACTACACGATGGTCTGATAACATTTTGCTGTTCAAGTGCTCAATGATTTTCTTTTCTTCGTCTGCAAATGCCATTGGCACTCTCCTAGGTCGTTGTTTGATAGGGCGGGCATTCCCGGTATCAATTGTAAGTTCGACAAGATGAGTTAAGCCTAAATCATGTTCATTTTTCGAGAATGCGTCCTGAGACTGTATTAGGGTTTCTGCTATTAACTTGGCTTCTGTAGGAGTGCAATTCTTTATAGCTCGGTCATACAATTCTTTTAAGTGTTCAGGAACGTGTTGACTACATTTAAGTCACAGGTATTTATTTCATTGCCACCTGATCTCGTCTGTGTTAAGGGTTTTCTTTTATGCTGGTTTCATTCTCCTGGACATCTGTAAATTTCAGCTGCCGCACTTGGTCAAAGTTTGCAATTTCAGTCTGTTCTTCTTCATCCAATAATACATGTAGTTGGTTAAATGGTTCAGCATTTCCAATAACAGCATCTAGGTGTATATTGGCCTCTGTAGGAAACAAGTTCAATATTCTTACTTTAACAGTTACATTGCCAGCAATGTCGACAACACTTGAAGCCATTTTTAGTGGATAATGGTCATTAAAATATGCTGTTGGCTCTAGAAGAACTTCACTATAGGGAGGTCTCGGTTCAATAAATGTATCAATTATTGCTTCACTGTATCCTGGAATAGTGTAGTTATCAGCTGACTTCACTTGACAAATTTCTTCTGGCATGCCAACTTGTACGCAGGGAATTTCAGCTCCATTTAATCGTATTTTCCCTTCACTTAATAATATATCGGCTGGGCCTTCATCTCCGTTCTGCAATATATCGATCCCCAGCAAACCGTCATCTTGGATTTTAGCAACAATAGCCTCACTTTTTACTTCCACAGGCCCCAATTGAAATACAAAATCTGCTTTTCCAAGGTTGTTTAAAATATTGCCCCCTGCTCCAGTTATGTTGGTGGCTTTTGATAAGGCAGGTCTCCTATCTATTGGTATACTTTTGTATATTCTTTCAGCTATAATGGTTTTGGATGCTCCTGTATCTGTTGTAAAAATGACTTCGACACCATTTAGTTTTCCTTGTACATATACACCTGCATCATTTGGAATTCTTTTTCTCCAGCGGTTTCTGTTTTCCTCATCATGTATCAATTTAACTTCATCTGATTTCATATTTTCCTCTCTATCATGTTCTGTTAGGCCACTTTTGTTATTATCTTGGACTGTTTGTTGGCCTTCTACAACAGTCCTTTCTAGTTTAACGTAAATAATGGTGCTGCAGGGTTTAAGCTGGTAGAAGTATTCTGCCTGCTGTCCGTAAATGGTGCTCGTTGACCCTGGTTGGGTATTTGTGATTGGCCTTGAAGATTTTGTTTTGGATCATTCTGTCCTTGATTATTTGAAGTTCCCCATGAAGCCACTTGATTATTACTTGGATTTGGTTGGTTGCGTCGAGGGTTGTTTTGATGATATGGCAGGGAATTCTGGAGTGGATTACTGCATTCATTTGCATAGTGTCCAGGTTCACCACAGCGATAACATACTACATTATTCTGTGTTCTGTTTCCCCTTTGAGAGTTTAAACTGGGTCTTCCATTTCCCTTCAACACCTTGAGCTCACTTTCCATCTGGTTCAACTTTTCCATAAGGGTGTTAATGTGTGTTTCATTAATAGACCTCTCATTGGAAGGTACATTTCTTTGTTTCCTATCCCATCCGAGCTTGCCACTGTTATTATTACCAACTGGTCTACTCGGGCCATAAGTGGGCCTTGAACCTTTTCCTACCGCTACTTTGACAGAACGAGCTGGTCGGCGATATGGTCGATCATACGAGTCTGAATAGTGATGCGACCTGTGGGTTTCCATGAAGTTAACAACTTGGCATACAGCTTCGTCTATAGTTGATGGGTCTTTATTATATTCGACTTCAAACCTGGCTTTATTGTCTTGTAAACCATCTAAATAACGGCGTAGCAAATCTTCTTGTCTGGTTTTCTCATTACGATCTGGATATGCCTTATCGTATAGTCGCTTCAGCTCAGCTGCATATTCTTCAGGGGTCTCACTCATTCGTTGGCTTCGGTTGCTGAACTGGGACTTGAATGTCTTCCTCATTTCTATGACACCATATCGGCTGTCAAGTTCTCGTGTTAGTTTGTCATAATTACAACGTGTCTTTGCAGACAACTGGTCAAAAACAAAGTTGGCGGCTGATCCCTGTAGCTTTTGTAAAATCTCCGTCAGCATTTCTTCTTTATTCCAGCCTTTGCGTTTGGTGACTGTCTCAAATCTATTTTTCCACACCTTCCATTGCTCTCGTTCATTTCCATTGAATGGGGGTAATCTTGTACTTTTTAGGACTAATGTATCTTTATCTTTTGGCTTGACAATATCGTAAAGCTCGGTTTCGTCATTGTCTGTTTCAGCATTACTACTTTCACCTTCAGATTCTTCACTGAGTGAATCTTCAGTTATCACCACTGGCCTAGTTTGCCTAACACCCTTGCCATGTTTGCTTCTTTCTGAATCGGGGGCATCGTTCCCTGTCAGTGCTTGTTTTAACTCTAACATCATCTTCTGGTTGTGTTCCTGCATATTAGTCATGAGATTCAATAAACGACTCATTGAATCGGGGTTGGAACCAGGATTTGGTTCTGTAGCTTGAACTTCTAACTGGGTCTCTTCAACATTGTCGGTACTGTGATTTGATACACATGGTACTGTCATAGCATGAGGATCTTCTCTGTGTACATTTGCCTGAACTACAATTTGATCTCCGCCATAACTACTTGCTGTTGGTGTTGCACTTCTTCTTGGCAGATCTCCAGAGGGGTCTTCAGATTGAACTGCTAGTGCACGAAAAGGGTTGTCTTCTAGAACGGCATTTAGTTGACCTTGTGGGTTGTCGCTCTGACTTCATCAATATCCTCAGGTGGCTCTTGCCCTCGACTTTGCCTTCTAAGATTATAACTACGTTTATTAGGCATGACTTTTCTACTTATAGGACTTATAAGACACTATCGTAATATAAATTATGAGAAAATGTATCTCAAAAATGTTAAATTTACTTTATATGAATAAAAGATATTGTGGTTTAAGGTTGCAATAAAATTGTATAACAAAGTGTAAAAAAATGAACTTCTAAGTAAGTTAAAAATGGTGTACATAAAAAAACAGCACAAAACAAAAACCAGTACCTAGGATTTACAAATGACAAAACAAACAATACATAAATTCAATACACCCACAAAAATAAACTGCTTAACCAACAAAGTTCTTTCCCAGAACTATACTAAAACTCAAGTAATCAAACTTTTCACCTTCTCAATAAAGCACTTACTTCAAATTTCTTCTTAAAACTGAATAACCACTACTCATAACTCATCAAAATGTCAAAAACTCCAAACTTCTAATTAATATAACTCAATTGCTCTTCGCAATAAATCTAAATATATATATGTGACGGAAACTGATATACAAAAATCACTGTTCCAAACTTCTGTTGGACCAACAGTGCAGTTTCTAGTACACCTTCCTGCTTTGGAAAGTAACTCGCCAACGACCTTTTGTCTCTGCAACAGCTGATGAAATACAACAGGGGAAGTCACAAGTTCCACAAACAAGGTAAACAAAACAAACTACAAACTCAGAGCATAGGCTCGTCTCACTGGATCCAAGGGATGTAACCACGGACTCCTGAGCTGATGTTCTTCTTCCCAAAAGTACCACTCTCACTGGATAACCTTAGCCCAGTACTCGATCAACACAATTACAATGCCACTTAGATCCCACTTCTGACACCAAAAACTACCAATGTAACGGCCAAGTGATCAGTTTGACACGTCACACGGATCAGGATAGCCCAACAGGGAATCACTCAACCTGATTGGGTCCAACAGGAGAATCACTCAATCCTAGTTGGAAATAAATAACAAATGAACAGGGAATCACTCAACCTGGTTCAACTAATTGGTTGCGCAACAAGAGGGGTTCTCACCTCAAATAAAAATGGGTCACGTGCGGGGACCACTTAAAAGGCTCACTACTGGAGCAGTCAATCACTGACTATAGGGTTAACCACTAAAATAGGCTCAACTAGAGCAAGTCACTCGGACTAACTTTAAACCACTACTAAGTGCAAATCACTTCACTAAATAACTTGACAAACAACGACATACAAAACATAGAAATTTATTTAGAAAAGTCTCAAGACTGGAATCTCGCAGTCTCGGAAAATCTCAGAACTGGAATCTCGCAGTTCCGGATCAAGAAATAATCTCAACAGTGAACCAACTGTCAAACAACTGTAGGTAATACTATCCAAGAACTGGAATCTCGCAGTTCTGGACCAACAACAACTTTAGTTTCAACACACTCTGAAACTATGATTAACAGTTTAACAACCAACAAGCTAAGGAACTCGAACACTGGAGCACTTGCTTAAATCAGAATTAACTATTGCAACCGGACTTTAAAATTGTATTAAAAATAATGTATAAAAATAAAAGATATATAAGTAACCACAATATCAATTATTCATAAGGGACTAGTAAAGCCTCCATAAAAAATATAATCTTTAAGGCAAGACTTGTTCTGAAAACTTTCATGAAACTCTTATCTCTTTTAAAATACTGATAAAACAGTTATCAAAAATAGAATAAACAACTACGCTAAAATATGACAACATATATGAAATCTATTTAATGGAATAACTGTTTCCTCTCTAGGACTAAAATACTAACTCTAAACAAAAATAGACTATAAAAATTCTAAAATAATCTACTTAAGCATCATTGACTATATAAATAAGATTAATACAAAAAAAATACTCTTAACAGCTTAAAAGTTAAGGAAACAAAAATTCAGAATGAATATTTAACTAGTGCAGTAAAACAAGTGCTCGTTTATAAAACTGAGGTAGATATACCCACACAGGAAGTATACAGTTTTCTAGTTAGTAATATACAAACACTGGAATCACGCAGTGCTGCACTATATAGTTAGTAAAATACAAACACTGGAATCACGCAGTGTTGCACAATATAGTTAGTAAAATACAAACACTGGAATCACGCAGTGTTGCACAATTAGTTAGTAAAATACAAACACTGGAATCACGCAGTGTTGCACAATATAGTTAGTAAAATACAAACACTGGAATCACGCAGTGTTGCACAATATAGTTAGTAAAATACAAACACTGGAATCACGCAGTGTTGCACAAATGTTAATGAAATACAACACTGGAATCGCAGTGCTGCAAATAATATTAGTAAATTAGTAAAATACAAACACTGGAAACTCGCAGTGTTGCAAGGGAATGCTAATAAAATACCACAATGTTCAACAGAAATTTCATGGAATGATAATTAATTTAATTAAATTTTGAATGTAAAATACTAAATTAATATCGGATAGATATTAATAAAATATTAATAAATTGTTTTAAAAGAAATTTATGAAACCAAAATATTTGTATAAAAAAAATAGCCAAACTAAATAATAAAAAAATTAAAATAAATTTAAACTTTTCTTTCTCTGTTCCAAATTAATAAACTTTAAAATTATTTGTACTTACAAGGAGAATCAATGTGGTAAGGGTTTGGAATCACGCAAACCCGCTCTGCTGTTTCTGACTTCAGTTTATATAGTGAATACAACTTGCATGTGTACTTGTTTGTTTGCACACCTGTAACTAACATGTTGGGATGCTAGTTTGCATCACTTTCATCCTGAGATGCTAGTTAAGCCCCGCCCCCTTTACAATAGGCAGATGTACCCAAGTATTGTCTGCTCTATCTTGTCTTGTTCAAACATTACCATATGTTGAATTTTCAGATTTAAAATATTATACATGTTTGTACAAAATAAAACAGAGAAAAATATAATATAATAAAAAAAATAAAAAAAATAAAAAAATAAATAAATAATCATAGGTTAAATTTATTATTAAATACCCTCACTTAAAATAAATCACCCATAACCCACATAGTTATGCTTATTTATCACTTAGTTTTACCTTTAACTTAACCCGTATTGCATAACTATATATCCAATATAGACTGTTATAGTATTCAAGGGCCGTTACTACATTGTGTTTTGAATAAAATAGTAAAGTGCACATGGCACAAGTGAAAACAAAATGATTTATTTATCATAAAAATGGGATGTTTTGTCTCATTGAGAAGTTAAAAATGGATGGATTATTACACAACAAGTTCAAGAGATGGCATGGTCGCCAGTATTTTAGATTTACAACATTTCAGAAGGAAACAAGAATGAATAATTGGATTACCTAACTAGGTCATCCATCCTGGGTAGAATTTATCAGGTGAAAATAATGAATAAATAGCTAATTAAATAAATAAATAATTAGCTAAATAAATAAATAAATAATAGATAAATAAATAATTAAATAGCTAATTGATTCATCAGTTGAACATAATTAAATATCTAATTCTTAGCTACATAATAAATAGATAAATAAATAGCTAAGTCAGTGATTTGGCTTAGCATTTCATCATCAACAATTTTGTGATGACGGCCATTAACTTTAGGAAGACTTTGATAAGTCTAGGATAGCTAGTATAGTATATATATTCCTGAAATGGCTCAAACTTTTGTACTTATTTTGAAATGCATATCATAAATTTTCTGTACGCAGCTTGATTCGTTGTGACCTCATTTGGAACAAGTTCTACCATAGCTTTTAACTTTCAAACAAATATGTAATCAGAAGCAAGGAAATCGGGTAAATTGCTAAATTGAAAATAAAAACTTGACAATAGAAACATTGAAGCCCTCAGCTTCAAATAAATAAATTGTGAGTGTCACAATCGAGGAAGAAGTCCAAAAATGAAATATAATATGAATAAGAATCGTTTTTTCCAAACACACTAGGATATATGGCATCCATGAAGTCGGGGAGAAAATTATATTAACTTGTTTAGACTCTTTGTATCAATCGTTTGTCTTCATATACACAAATTCTAATCATCACCTTGGTACTACTTTTTCCTAGCAGCAAAACTAAGTGAAATAATATCCAAGTTGCTACATTTTGTTAACTGTAACAAATACATTCAATTTTTTCTAATCAAGACCCTGGTTATTACTGACTTCAGATTGGCACTTAACTATAATTTAATCTAGGTGTGTGGTTAAATGTTTTGTTAAAATCTCAGCATTCAGCGACCTGATCACCAACAATAAATACGATTAGTATATAGTTTAATATATGTTTTGTGTTAAATTAAAAAATTAAGGAATTATTTCTTTTCAGGCATAATATACATTCAAACCCATACCGAGTACGTTTCTATTTGTAGTTATTCACGTTTTATATTAATTTTCATACAATACAATACAGATTAATTATAACGTTCTTTAATTTTACTTGTGATAATGTAAACGTATTTAATTCTGCGTGTATTTATTTCTGCGGTATAGACAATTTAGGCATATCTGCGTAGTTATTTTTTTGTTTTTGCATTTTCGCTTGATATTAATTTTCGCACAAAACAAACTACCACGAACTAAGAAAAAAATAATACAACGCGAAAATAAATATGTTTACAGTAGTTATATGTCAGGCATTCAACAATAATATCCATTTTATACCTTATTAAAAATAAGGATTGAAGTTTAATCATCACTAATGTTCCTGATCGTGATTCACTAAATAAAAAAAACGTTCAGTATCCATCTTACACCTTGTATTTCCCTGATATTAAAAGTAATAATGACTTTGGCCACAAAGTTTTATAAATATTTAAAAAGGAATTTAAGAGAAATTGTTAAATTACGCATCGGTATATTTGCGTTCCATTTTGTAAGAGTTTAGGTATCCACTTAAATATACCTTGCTCTGACACATGAAAATATTTTGATTTGAATCCAAGAATGTTTAAATTCTTTTTGTAAAACCCAATTTTCATCTTAATTCTAGAACGACCGTTCAAAAATTATCACGTAGATATCTGCATCTAAAATTACAATGAATGTATTTTTTCACATCCCATAGTTCTTTAACCCTTTCATTCTCAATTTCGATTGAACACTTGGGAAGTGAAGCTTGAATACAGGAGGTGTTAACCTTTCCGGGGCATCCGCCCTCACTTCCCTGGTAGAAGTTCGTGTGCTAAACTTAATTTATAGCGTTCAAAGTTTTAACTTTGCTTTAGTTTAATGTTTTAGACATGGATTTGAGTATCAGGTACTAAATAGACCTGATGTTAAACATACTGAAATGAAATCCAGGAATGTGGTTAAATTGCTTTTGCTACGTTTTAAACAGCAATCTTATAATCTGACAACTTACATATAATAACGAACTTTACCATTTTTCAACACTAGGTGACCTTTTCGGGATACAATTCCTCATAAGTAGTGCTTGAATCAAAATTGTGAATCAAAAATGTTTTTTCAAGATGTTAAAGAAATATCCAAAGGGCCAAAAAATATTTTACCAAATATAGCTAAGGAAATGCTTTGCTTGAGGGAGTATACCTTAGTTTTGAGGACTTTCAGGTTTTAACAAGCAGCTAATTCATTAAATACTTAACTTAAAAAAAGACAATTTGATTTTTATCATCCTGTTATCAATTTGAATTTGATATTACTATAAGTTAGACTGTACCTGATGAAGTATAGCTATTATTGACTGCATTGTAAAATTTGTCAACTTGATTTGGTATTGTGCTGAATCATTCTCTTTATTTGATAAAAACATTATTACAAACTAATTGTAGCAGGTAATGTGATAAGTAACGGTTGAAATTTAAGATATCATATCTGATTAGAACAAACAATTACGGTGCCTGAATGAGCCAATTAAGAAAAATATATTTTCCAAGTGCGCACGTGAAGTATTACATTCGCTCGTGGAACTACCGGTTTTACATATGCATGTTCACACGAAACGTTTACGTGCGCACTTGGAATTATTAAGTCCGCAGATACCTAAATAACATTAAGCGTTCGACTTAGAATGTATGCATGTCTTATATAAAGCACGTGCTCTAAGTTTGACAATAATAACTAGAGCCTCCAACCTCCCTCACAATTTTTGGAAAAAAAAAAAAAAAAAAAAAAAAAAAAAAACGAACGCATTTTGAAAATTTAAAACTCTAAATACATGTACATGTAGTAATTTGCTGAAAAACAATTTCCAGTAAGTTTCGATAAAATTATATTTTATGCTTCTATGGCAATAGCGGCCCAATTGGATATTGTCGATATTTTAATATTTTCATTGAAATCAATTAAGCTTGAAGCTAGAAATAATCCTATAAAATTTCATGAAATTCGGATGAACGCTCATTGAGAAAAATGTGTTTTAAGGTTTTGATACCTTTACCGGTTTCCATGGTAACGGCAGCCATTTTGGATATTTTAAACCTAAAATAAGTTTTAAGCTTCTGATACAATCTTTCTGTAGAATTTAACTCAATTTGGATCAATTTTATGCTTTGCCGACTTTTGAATTTTTCATTGCAACGGAATACATATTCGAAATTTTAAGTGTCCAATTGATAATTTACTGAAAATGATTGACAATCTAATAAAGTTTCAGTAAGTTTAGATAAAATTATTTTCAATATTTTTCTATGGTAACCGCTGTCATATTGGATTTTGTCGATATCGTTATAAGTATAGATTATTCTTGATGGTTGAAATAATACTGTAAAATTTCATGAAAATCGGACGAAAAGTTATCTAGAAATATATAGGTTTTACAGTTTAAATACTTTCACCTGTTTCAATCGGAACGACAGCCATGTTAGAAATTTAAAATCCGGTTTGCACATCTACATGATTTATGAATTGTTGCTATAAAGTTTCATTGAGATTGAGTGAGGCGTCTCTGAGAAAAAAGACGTACAATCATGCGGAAAGTGGAATAATAAGACTAGAGATGTAATTGATACAAGCATACTGACGGAAGTCTCCCACCTCCCTTCCCCAATGTTTTTGGAATTGAAAGTTACGAGGGTCCTTTATATGTAAGGTTACAAGGTTTATGAAAAAGTAATACTTGTAAACATAAAACGTCTGTTTCCATAGCAACAAATGCATTTTGAAACCCCGAGTGATAATCTATTGAAGGTGAGTGACAATTTTATAAAAGTTTATTGAGTTTAAAAAAATATGTCTAAATGTTTTATAGCAATATCGGTCATATTGGAGTGTGTCGATTTTGTTATTATTTCCGTTAGAATCAATAACTTTTGATGCTAGCAATAACCCTATACATTTTCATGAACATCAGACCAAGTGTTATCCAGACAAGTGGGTTTTAAGGCTTTTATACTTTTACCTGTTTCCATTGTAACGACAGCCATGTTGGAAATTTAAAATGTGGATTACACATTTACTTTGATGCTATGTTGTTGCTATACAGTTTTATTAAGATCGAATAAGGCATCTCTGAGAAAGTTGGAGATAAACGCGTGCGGAAAGTTGAATAATAATAATGAATAAGAAAAAAAGGAGAAACGGAATAAGGACAATAAGTCTCCAATACACAGTGTGATGGGAGACTTAAAATGGAGAAAAAGGAATCCCGCACACAGTGTGGTGGGATATTTAACTGGTATTGCAATTGTGGCAAGCACAATGGTGAAAGTCCCCCACCTCCTGTTTCCATAAAAACGGCAGTTCTGTTATAAAATTGAAAATGCGGATAGATATCTATAAGTTCGATACATTGTTGTTATACAATTTCATTAATATTGAGTGAGGCATCTCTGAGAAAAAGGGCGGACAAGCAACGCCCGGAAATGTGTGATGGCGTACTTAATAATAAAAAAATAAGAAAAGAGGGGAAATGGAATAAGGACAATAAGTCTGCCTAACACAATGCGGTTGGAGACTCAATAATAATTATAATAATATTACCTGGGTTCGATTTTCAGGTAACTGGATCAAAAACCAAGGACAAAAGAATAAGGAGCCGGGGAGGCAAGGATGTATACCCCCATATGTTTACGCGGGTTCTGTTTCATCAAATTATTAGCACAATATGACATTAACGGCCATCTCTGCTAGTTTCAACATTGCAGTTTTTAATACTTCATAGAAAATAAAAAACAAACATACTTATTCATGTCGGAATCACAATCCAGAAGCAAAGTAAAGACTTTGAAACTGACAATATAGGTCAGACATGTGAACTTCCACCAGGGAAATAAGGCCGGGTGCTCCGAAAAGGGTAAGCACCTCCAGTTTAGCTAGCTACATCCACCATGTGTGCAATCAAAATTGTGTGAAAGGAAGATGGAACTATGTGACATCAAATATATCCAGGGCAATCTTGGACACAGAGACATCAAACTTATCAACAATACTGTGATGACGGCCATAAAACTGTTTGAGGGCCTTGATAAATCAAGGCTAGCAATATACCTGAGTCAAAATATTATTTGCAAGCAGCCTGCTTCGTTGTACAAAGTCCCTGTAGTGAGAACAAACTCTACCACAGGGTAATAATTGGGAAACAAATGCACCATAAGCAGTAGAAGCAGGTATATTGTTGCATAGAAAAGAAAAGTTGTTTGCGGAAAAACTATATTACCAAACACAACAAACATGTTGCAAATCAAAGTACAAAGATATTGCTCCGGTGTCCAAATTTATTTATGTTCTCAATGTTTATTTTATAAGTTTGGTGTAGTATGTTTTTGTCTGTTTCTGAATGTTGGTAAGTAAATCTTACAGTTTAGCTTTAATCAGTAGTCACAAATGTGTGTTTATTGCGTGTTTAATATTCATATTTCATGCGTTTCAATTGTTTTTTATCTGACATAGCTCTGACATTTGTCAAGTTCATACTATTGAGTTGTATAAACTATGATAGTTCTGAAACATTTACTGATGTCTATGATTCTTTTAAAACATTTACAAACTACAAAAATGATAAAATGTATGCCAATAACACCATAAGCAACAGAGAAAATTTAACTAATCACCATTGTCTATCAGCAAGATAACCATTAGGCATTA
Organism: Anadara kagoshimensis; assembly: GCA_021292105.1. Taxonomy (NCBI): domain Eukaryota; kingdom Metazoa; phylum Mollusca; class Bivalvia; order Arcoida; family Arcidae; genus Anadara; species Anadara kagoshimensis. Next base: position 18,171,604 of record CM037865.1, read on the forward strand.
TCTATACTCTGAAAATCAACGCAATTGCTTTCATTTTGTGCTTTCGGGTACCACATGTGCAAGTAAACGATGTGCGCACATAATAGTAATAGTTCTACACGTAAACATAATACATCCCATAGTTATAATCAATTCATTTATAAAATGTGTTTTTTACTTGAGGCCAATATATTTTTTTCACTTTATTTGATATGTTTTAATCTATCGAATATCAAATTTCAATATATTAATAATCGGAGTTTTTTTAATTTATAATTAAATATATTTTTGTCGATTTGTGGTTAGTTCCACTATTCAGGATTTATAAAAACCAGCCAAGATGTATCATATTACTTGGAACCTCTTTATAAAGGAAAAATAGTCCACCAACTGCTTTAAATTTCGTTGGTATTAAACTGACGTTATTGGTTAATGTCACACGTTAAAATATGTGGAAGCGTGTAACAAATTTGATTTTTCTTCTCATAATGGTGGAATATGGAAAACCTGGTAAGTATTGAATAACATTGCCAATAGTAGAAACGCACAGTAAAATAATCAAATACACTTTTAAAAACAACCAAATCTTACTAACTACAAGAAATTATCTTAATTTTTTAAGTAAATAAAAAAAGAATGATTGTTATGAAAAAAATAAACGGCACCAAATAAATGTATATATAAATTATTTATTAAATATTGTCAGGGCAGGGGTTTTTCGCATTATCAAAATATGTTCTAAGAATTTCAAGAACGGTAACTCTTAATTCCAAGGCTATATCAGGTAATAAACTAACTGGAGGGTTTATCGATGAGGTGCCCAGGTAAACTTTTAATGTTTAAACGTCAATAGGTGACGATACCATCAGTAACATGTATATTGTAAAGACCACGTTCTTACCTGCGTAACATTCTAAGATAATATGAGTAGCTTGACAAATAGTGATCTAGAGTTTGAATCTCATTTCCAATCATATTATATTAGAACATTCTTTACTAAATCATATCCGTATCAAAAAGTAAATAATACTATATTTTAATAACCATGGATATATTTTATTTTAATAAAATTATAGAATAATGGTATATAAATGCCCAATCTCTGATATAAATAATAAGTTAAAAATACATGAATAGTCTTAAAATAGTTAAATAAATAAAAAAATGAATAAATAAATATTTACTGAAAATTAATCATGAATGCTAAAAATGCGGTAACACGAGATTAAAAAAAATAGTTAAATACTTAGTCTCTGATATAAATAATATATAAAATAAATACATGAATAGTCTATAAAGTAATTAAAATAATAAATATTTACTGAAAATAAATCACGAATTCGATTTGTAAATTAATAAAATATGATAAAAATGCAGTATCATTGGATACAAAATAGTTAAATACGTAGTCTCTTATATAAATTATATATAAATACATGAATTTTATCAAGTTATTAAAAAAATATTTAACGAAAATGAATCCGCAGTTGTAAATAAATAAATAAATAAATAAAGAGAGAGAGAGAGAGAAGAGAGAGAGAGAGAGAGCTGTTTGATCCTTTGAGCACTTGCCGACCTCAAGCGGGGGGGGGATTTCCGAAGTGAAATTAGCTTCTCAGTGCACGTTTATTTAATGCTTTTTTTCGTGAGGTATATAAAGGCGGAGAAGAAGCCAACAATAGCACATTTATCTATAATGGCAAATTCCGAGAGAATGATTTATTTTAGAGGTGCTGAATGTGTATTGTCGATGATGAAGATGTACATTTTAGAATTTTAGATTCATGAAATTTCATGGATTCTTAATTTATTAAACTTTCAATTGATAAATACAAAATTTGCCAATTGATAATTTATTATAAATATTTAAATACAATTTTTAAAAATATTTATAAAACATTTATTTTAATTAAATACACCATTATTAAATTTCATAATACTGAATGAAAAAAATTATTTATGGAATTAAAATATTTTTTATATTTTTTATTTATTTATTTAATGATTTTGAATTCTTCATAAAAAAGTTATCATTGCCAAACTAGAAATTAAATAATATGAAACACAAAATATTGCTCCGGGCTAATATTGATCAGTTGTAAATAAAATCTGTATCATGAATTATAAGGCAATCTATATTAGCCCGGAGCAATATACATGTATCGCCTCCTCAGCAGCTATACATGTATATTACAATTTGACCTGTCATACACAGGTAAATATTATGACAGCTACGTCTCAGAAAATGAAAAAAAAATCAACTTTTTAATTTCAAACCTAAAATTACTCAAGTAAACATTAACTTATTTTTATTTTGAAAACTGATTTAGAAACCTTGAAATGTTTGTTAAATAACCGAAACAGGAAAAATATTTTTTGAAAATTGGAACTATTTTTAATATTTTTTTAAAAGAACGTCGATATTGTAATTCCCTATATATTCTATGTAAAACATAACCATGACTTCAAAGTTGAAATAACTCAAGTAAACATAAAGTTATTTTGTTTTTGAAAATACTTTCTGAAAGGTATTTTTCTATATTTTAAAAAATTAACAGGAAAAATATTTTGTTATGAATAATAAAAAAGTTATGATCGTTTTTGTAACAACATGCAACATTTTCAACGTTAATCCTATATACAGCCACAGGTGGAAATCTTAAAAGCTGTGTAGACTGACATCAGCGCCCTTGTGGTCGCCCAAACATATTGTAAGTAATGGTTCCTTTTTGCCACTCCAGAAATGAACGACTCTAAATAATAAAAAATGATTAAGTACATTACAAATCCTTAAAAAATCGGTTCGAGATCAACATCTTTCCTTATAAAATTCACTTTTTAATTTTAGTGAATTTCAGGAATTATTGTTTACTTCAAATCAGATTGATTTTAAAACTAATGAAATTTTTAATTTTGTATCATTCGACACTTAAAATACTAAGTTACAGTGCTTTTCGTTTTTTTTTTATCAGAAAATAGATTTTAATTCGTATATTCAAGTCAAACCTTATAAAACGGTCAACATGCTGAGAGGATTAAACGTACGTAGGGGGTTATTTATTTTTCTACAAAAAAAAAAAATAAATCTTGGGTTTTGTAAGGAAATGTGTATTCGTCTTTAACACGCTCTGAATGATTTATTAATCATTCATAAGTAAATGCACAACGTTTCAAAGATTTGCAGCTAAAAATAATTTTTGGACCAGTTCATTTTCTTACCTTTTGTGAACTTTGAAAAATATCCATGTAGTACAAAAGAAACGTTTCGGTTAAACTAAGGTACATGACCTTTTTAATTTACAGGAAAGTAACTCATTTAAGTGTAAAAATAGTATATCAATATCGTAACAGATCACAATTTTATGGAATGCACTGCAACGATAGAAATGTTTTCCACTTCAATTATAGTTTATATTATATAGTTATAAACACAACAGTCTTGATAAAAAATGTAAAACCAAATCGATCGATCAATTAATGGCCATATCTAAACTGACCAACTTTCCCTAAATCTAAATATAATGGTAACGGATTTTTGTTTAACGTTATATGAGGCCTAGAATAGTTTTAGTTTTCTTTAAGCATGGGTTGTTATATTTGTCATATGCCATTTTTTACATGTATTTTATGATTAAATTCAAAACCCTAAAAACTTAGTAATTTTATTCAAAATTAGAAAACAAAACCAGTAATCACATATTGTATGTGAATACTGATTTTGTTTTTTTTTTGTTTTGAATAAAGTTCTAAGTTAAGGGTTTTAAATTTAATCATGAAATACATTAAAAAAGGCATGTGGCAATCAAAAAATGGTACATGACATATTCGTTTAATTTGTTAGGCTTAAGATTTAGTTGTAGATACCTAAACAATAAGTGATAACCACCTGCTAATGTACCCTTTATCAATTCCTGGTGCATGTTTGTGTATTTGACTTAATTTTCTAGGTTAAAGATTTTATAGTGCTTCCGGATATGGATTTGAAAAATAATTAGTATTTTCAGTTAAATGTGAAAACTAGCCTGTTGTAAAAATGAGATCAAATTCTATAACAATTTATGAGATTTGATTACGTTTCTATTCAGTCTCAATGAAAAAAATTATGTGAAGCTAGCCTTACCTTAACCTTAATTCTATCAGCGCCAGGAGATATAATAAGATACATTTAGACACTGTATGTTTTTCATTAACTTCATAAATTGTAGTTGCAAATGATCATAATTCTCATCTTCAAAAAAAAACACCACTCTGCTAAGAAAAATATATTAAAGATACCCATTTTTTGAAAAATTGACTGAACCGGGGTGGGGAACGTTTTAATCTTTGTTTTCGGTGATTATCTGTAGATATAGATCATATTTAGTATCATTGTATAGGGAACGTGTTCAGCTTTTATAATATACAAAAGTGGCTGGTGTATCGAATTTTATGACGTAATAATGACGTCATAAACTCATTTTTTGATAGGAAAACGCTTTAGATTTGCATGCTGTATAAAGTATGGTAAAGAACATAATAAAACATAATAAAACACGAATAAGACCTTGTATATTTTCGATTTACTCCAAGAAATATAATTATACATTATCAATATTCGTATCTTCAAAAATGTGATTTTCTGAATAAAGTACAACGTATTAAAAGATATTTCAGATCAATATTTGTCATACAAAATGTAATCCAGTATGTGCCTTAGTATAATAATAATGTATCATCATCATCCATTTATTCATTCATTCATTCATTCTATATTCATTCATTCATTCATTCATTCATTTATTCACTCATTCATTAATAACCAAAGTCAAAAATTTAATCAGAGTCACTGTCAGAACTGTAAGCAAGGTCTGAATCCTCGGTTTCTTCATTAGTTTCTTCATCCGAGTCACTATCTCCTGTATTCTCCAATACTTTTTCTAACACATCAACTAACTTAACTGGAAGAATATCATCCTCAGTCCACAATGGTTCTAATTTGTTGTGGTTCAATGTCCACCCATGCCCGTCTGTAGCTGCTGGTATATGAGGCTTTTTAATGTGTGCATGCTTCCATATTCCGACCTGGTAGTTGACTCTTCTGATGTGCTGTACAAGACATGATTTGCAAGGAGGAAGGGAGCCTAGATCTACATTTTTGGATGCCTTTAAGATCTTTGATCCACATTTTCGCTGAATCATGTTCAAACGAAGGTCATCAATTTTTTTGATGCGTTGATTGCCGTACAAGTTACATGTAAATTCTTCCAAACCGTGATCTTTTGGTTCGATTTCAAAGTCCTGCATCATTATGCCATTAGCAGTGTGGACTGATCCATGTCCAGACAAGTCATTCACTAATTGATCGACATTATCGAAATCGGAATGAAAAACAGAGGCTACCTGTGGGTTTCTGATGATCTGACTTGACAGATAGCTTGATGTTTGTTCTATGGCTTCTGCAATTGCGGTTTCGATTTCTAGCGAATATGAGTAACTTTCACAATGCCCTAATCTGTTCAACAACGTAGTTAGCTCTGAGCTTCTGTAGAGATGTCTCAGTGTCATGCAGAGTAAAACATGCTTTGGCAGCTTCCATTTACCATGAGTACAAGCTCTGCAAATATCTTGTCCTATTGATAAAACCAATCGCATTCCGCGTAATGAAATTTTTCTTGACCTATCACCAACCATGACATATTGTAGAAATGCTTGAAGTTCACTAGGTACAACTGTTTCAATATTTTGCAAACTGTTAATTGTAGGTGGCCATGGTAATTCATCTGAAGATTCATAGGCATTCAAAATTGTTTCATGTAAAAATTCTCCAACTTCTTTGGCTGTGTCTGTTTGAAACATGGTGTAAACACTCCTTATAGCAGTTTGTAAGTCAATATCATTTCTACAAACTAAATAAGTGTCAAACTTTCCTTTATCGTTTGCTTGGGTAAATAATAACTTATTTTCATAGTCAGGATCTTTTTTAAGTTTTGATTTCAACTTCGAACTCCTGTACTCTTTATTTGGAAACTTTGTATTTTCTAATACATCAACATATATTTGTCGCAAATTATTGAGTTTTAAAATTTGCTTTTTTAAGACAATGCGTTCATTAATTACATTCTTCACTGCCTCAAATGCTGTAAAGCCCCATTTATACGGCGAGAATTGCATACCTAAGTATTTTTACTCATATGTAAATTTACTTATGTAAGCAAAAGTATATTTTACTTTGCGTTCATACATAATTTATGTACCATAAGTAAATTTGAAGTTTTCAACCAATTTTGGATAATTTTCATTCTGAACATTGAACAGTTGAGACTTGTTTATCAGATAAGAACGTTTCCTTACAATTTAAGCACTGATTTGATACTGAGCTATTATAATGGCAAAGGAGCCGTTTTACTTGGTGATCCAGCATATCTGTCATATACCAGTTTTTGAATTTAATCATAAGATACATTAATGTTATGTGACATATCCTTTAAGGACTTGTTTTCCCAAGCCTTATACAAACAAACAAAATCTTACACCAGTGCAGAGCACATTTATATGCCGTCTAGTTAGGGTAGAACGACACTGGATCTTCGATCTCTTTGGGTTGCTTGAAATGCCCATTGTGATGTTTGCAATAAAGGATTGATGTCCATGTCATGTTTGCTTGTTTTGTAATAGAAGCTTGTGTTGTTCCTCGTAACATATATCAGATATTTAGATTAGCCTATGTCTCCTAAAACCCAGTCTGGGTCCCAAACTGTTTACATATTTTAGTTATTTATTACATTAAAACTTCTTTTTTAACTGAGCTGGACCCCTAACTCAAATTAGGTAAGCTTCGTCCCTGTATATGAAGCTGCAAATTAACTCTTTAGGGATCGGTCGAATGTTTTTATTGAACTTGATGGTAAAAATTATTTTAGTGATGTTGAAGATGATGATGCTTGTAATATTTGTTCTCCCAAAACACTTAGTGACGACATGGCATCTACTTTCATGGACAATTCATTGTCAAATTTGTAAAAGTAAATTTTCTTTACATTCTTTGGTTGGCTTTTGTTGCTTTAGCACTTTCTCATCAAAAACTAGTAAAACGTCAAGTTTTGGTGACCGTTTGTCACTAGTTTTTGTGCTTTTGTCAAAAAAATCTACTTCAATTACAACTTTTGATCTTTATTTGATTAGTATTACAAATCAATGAGGGCAACCGCTATAAGTTAGATCTCCGATTGTAACACCATATGTGGTGAGTGGGTTTCCATTTCAATTGGCACCTGTTGGTTAGCTCGATGTCAATCCAATGGGATGCATGTAATGTTAATCTGTGACATTGTATATCAGTGGAGATAAATATCCTGGTATAAGTCCATGTGTTTAAAATTATGTCATGAGTAAATATTACTGTGCGTTCATACGACACTCTAGCAAAATTTGCTTACCTAAGTACAAAATACTCACATACTATAGCAAATTTGCACTTGGTCCAAACTAGGTGCAAATTTACTCACATGAGTAAAATTTGCGTATATGCAAAGTTGTTCATACGACACAATTTGCATATGTGAGTAAATTTACATATGAGTATAAAATACTTAGGTATGCAATTCTTGCCGTATAAATAGGGCTTAAGATGCGCCTGTTCAATTTCTCTCTGTTCAAAAATTTGCTTTTCATCCTTGCTTCTCCAATATTCTGGATTTTTCATATAGGTCTTTCGACATGAAGGATGGTTAACAGCTTCAGCGGCAAAAAGATCAACTCCCGAAATTCTTCTCAATAGCTTTATATCTTCATTTATCTCTGCCTTTTCTATCACAGAATCTCCACCACCATATTCAAACTTTGTTGGGTTTTCTGTAGTCCAAGATCCTTTCCTTTTTATCTTTTTTCTTCCATCTTTGTTGCAAAATATACAGTCTGGGTTAAACAGGATCCTGTCTTTTTTTTCCAGCATTGACCTTCTAGACCTAGTGCTATCACTCGGATCCACTTGGTCTTCATCGGAAACGTGCGTCTGTCGCTTCTTTGAAATATTCATGCTATTTGCTAATATTTGTTACCTGGAATTATATTTTAGTATTAAGTCAGTACATGTAATTGTGGGTACATAATTTTAATAACGGCTGTAAACTTGGTGACAAAACTGTACATGTTTTGATACCATATTTGCTTGTTTGATATACTTATATTCAATTTTCTATTAAAACACACCATGAAATCATTGTATTTGGATCAGATTAGGTTCAAAATAACCCAATTTGGGAAATATAAACCAAACAATAAAAACTGTCTTCCAAAATAGCGTTTTTCTCAAAAAAAATGAGATTATGACGTCATTATTTGTATATTATAAAAGCTGAAAATGTTTCCTTTACAATGATACCAAATATGATCTATATCTACAGACAATCATCGAAAACAAAGATAAAAACGTTCCCCACCCCGGTTCTGTCAATTTTTCAAAAAATGGGTATCTTTAATATATTTTTCTTAGCAGAGTGGTGTTTTTTCTTGAAGATGAGAATTATAATCATTTGCAACTACAATTCATAAAGTTAATGAAAAACATACAATGTCTAAATGTATCTTATTATGTTGTACAGAAATAATTTTATAAATGATAAATTGACACGATTCTATAGCGTTTTTCCTCAAAACTTGAAATTATGACGTCATGGTGACAACATAGTAGCAGCTACATCAACCAACTTTGTATTTTATAAAAGCTGAACATGTTTCCTTTACAATGATACCAAACATGATCTGTATCTGCATAATATTATTGAAAACAAAGATAAAAACGTTCCCCTACCCCTAATATAGAAATTTACTGAAAACTTTCAGGTACTCTTAAACATTGAAGTTTTACATGAAGAGCATTCCAGTTTATTTCTTGGAAACACCCTGATTCCATTACTAGACACCCTAAGGTACCAGAAAAAAGTGGTGTCGGAGGATCCTGGGAGGGGGGGGGGGAACAGAAGGATTCACAAACTCTCCTATATCAAAATCAGACCTGTAATATTTAAGAGAAGATTTGGCTTTTATATCTATATATGGCATTTATTTGAGATTCAGGCTTGAATTTCTGCCTAATGTTAGACACTACTGTAAATAACATCTGACATTTCTTTTTCTTTACAGAGCTCGACGTGGTTCAGCTAAAGAATTACACTCACATATTCATTAATGAAATACTAGAACAAGCCTGATGACGAGTGTGGAACCTTTGACTTCGTGTACCACGATCCCTCGATTTTATTTATTCACTCTCACTATTTTCAAGAACATATCAAGCAGACCTTTCTCAATGCCTCCAGAGATACACGAAATGTTGTCAAATATGTCTACAGAACAGTTGATGTGAAGTTTGATTGGCGAATGAGAAACATTTATGTGGCACAAGAGAGTTTTATAGAAGTTGCCAATATTGATGGAAATTACCGGAGAACGCTGTATTGGCAAAACATGAAATTTTTACGGAGCATAACATTAGACCCTATCAAAGGGTATATTCTCTCTCATCATCAATATAATTGATTTTTGTCTGTCTCATTGCTCACTGTCTTATTGTTTGCTCTTACATATTTGAATACTGTGTTACATCTATCTCGCTCTAATTGTTTCATTCTGCATCTCTCTCTCTCTCTCTCTCTCTCTCTCTCTCTCTCCTCTCTCTCTCTCTCTATATATATATATATATACAGTGTATATATATCTGTCTCGTTTATTTCAATATTTGTATTTTGTTTAAAACGTATTGATATTATAACGAATTCCATCTTTCTTTGTCTATATGTATATATGTAAACAATATTTGTTTATTGAAGATACATGTTTTGGGCTATTGCTGGTCGTCGTCAACTCATAGAGCGAGCTAGTATGGAAGGTAACGCAGGGAGCCGCAGAATAATTATCAACACTTACATAAAACAGCCACTTGGATTGACTCTAGACACATATAACTCAACTCTGTACTGGAGTGACGATTTTTTCAAGGTGATACAAAAATGCAGTTACCATGGCAACGAAAGAGCAACATTATTGAAGTTACATTCAGCTACACCTGGTCATCTTGCTCTATTTCAAAACACGTTATATTGGATTGACAACAAAAATCATACAGTAAATGCATTATCACTTGAAGCCATGAAAACCAAATTAGTTTTGGAACTGCCACAAGAGCTTCGAAAAATTAAGTTTCTTATTACGAAATCAGGGGTACAAATAAGCTTTCGTAAGCAACGTTTCTATCCAAACTTTAAAATAAGAGTGTTTGAAGAACAACGTCTCAAAGAAGGTAATATACAAACTATAGTAGATTTCAATAATTTAGTAATCTGTTAATTACATATATAGGTTAATTGAAAATTAAATCGGAATGACAAAATGCTGGATGTAAAGCAATATTCCAAATATTCCAATCATCAACCCTACATTTGTTTTCACTAACCTGGTGTAGATAATTTTTTTTTCAAAACTCGTTTTTGTTAACCTTTATTTAAGGTTAGTGTCATTCAGGTCACCTTAAAATATTTGAAGGCATTGACGATTGAACTCCACCAATAGCATCGAAGTTATAAGCTATGCCAATTTTATGTATCTGGTTTGGAATTCCTTGCGGTCTTTATTTACATCCGTACATATGTCCTCTGGTTAAGAAATTTCTATTCGTCGCATATAATAGAAATCACAAATATTATATAATTTTCATATTATTAGTTACACAGTCTGTTGGTGACCTAATATGGAATTTACTGACCCTGTATAAACCATATTAGGTCACCAACAGACTGTGTAACGATTATATCCTACCGATCACCCTGAAGACCCACGGTGGATACCTTTAAACAAACATACAGTACACGGATATACGGAGACCAGAGAGAAGTTCAGGATGAGACACTGCTGTGTGTTTATTTAAAAACCAATTTGAATGTATCCACACAGCGACATGTGAATTTTGACTGAGTTAGAAATACCATCGTTTGACATTCTGTCTGACAAAATATTGAAAATAATAATGAATTTGACTTACCAGCAGCTTCCGTCAAACAAATCAATTGCACTTTTATCCTTGGACATCAAATATTTTGTTTCAATATCACAACACCTTTACTAGTGTCTGTATTTGCCGTAAATATTTGTGATAAATATGACGTGTTTACTACGAGGCGGGCGCCATTGACGTTGGTCAGGGGAAATAACTCTCATACTGACATGATATGAACAGACCTGGCCCGATATGGATTATATTAGGTCACCACGTGACCAGCATCGTCGAATGAAATTCACAGAAACTAGTGAGAGGTAGGATATATGATATAACACTGTTAATTTGGGTAACGATATTGTTTAATTTTTATTTGATGAATGCAAATGTATCGACATTTCCTTACTAGGAACCTAGTTCGATGACTCTTTTATGTAATTGATTTAATTCATTATACCGGAATTCGTTTCGTTTCTAATGCATGTAAATATTAAAATCGCCAAATCCATTGTAGTATATCTTTCTTTAATTATGATAACTGATGAAATACCACCTAACCTGTTCATGAACTGGTGTTCAACCTATTTCAGTGTGGCTGTCCCGTTAGTGTTCAAGTCACAATATGAGTATCGACTTCCTGTAATAACATGGGATCCATTTGGGATTATCTATATTATTTACTGGTTGCCTAGAATCTACTAGTAACTTGCAGTATAATCTTACTTGTATTTGCATTTCACCTCCTTTAAGTTAGTTGAGTAATGGTGTTTTACGTCCCAGTCATGAATATTTCACTTATATCGAGACGTCGCTAGCTATAAACGAAGGTACAGAAATTTTGCCGATGCGTTGCGCTAATGGCATTATACAGCAGGGTTCTTTAGCGTGCCAAGCCTAACGTGACACGGGACCTCGTTTATTTTAGTTCCCATCCGAGAAAACCGTGACTTTCATTTTGTAATGTCGAGTGCTTGGCTAAAGAACAGTCACTACGCACTTTCAAGTCTTGGGTCAGATCCAGTCGTTGTTCGAACCCACGACCTCCCACTTGCGGAGTCCTTAAAGTTGAAAGTTACTACTAATAGAAAAGTTACTGCTATGGATACATAGATTTTCAAGTTGTTTAGAATAAAATTACTGATCATAAGTCAAAGTCCAAACTAAACAATAATACAAATAACAAATAATTTTTACTGTACAGAATCCATAGTTCCAATTGTATCATTGTTCAAACCATAGTCCAATTTAGCATTCAGGTTACTTGAATTGAGCGTGTGTAAATATTCCTGTAAACCAAAAAAATTCATAGTTTCAAACTTTCAGTACGTTGCTTTATTGTAGGTTATAACAAAGAGAATCTGATCAACTCGTCTTCTGTATGTGAACAACTAGCTCTCGCATCTCCTAACTGGCCATACTTCGCCTGCAGTTGTGACAAAGATTACGTGATGATAGAAAATGGAAAATGCATCAACAATAAAGGTATCCGTGTGTACCATGTACACTGGCATAAATCTTCTAGGATTGGAGAAATTTATAACAGTTTTTATACTTCCAGTACCTTGAAAAATAATTTATGTGTCACATAGCAGGTCTCATATACATGAGACCTTGGCCCCCTTGATCCCCGAAAATGGTCCACGTGCATAGAGTATAATTGTACCATCTAATTATGTATATGGAATAAGTGGAAAAACGTACGTTAAGATCCCCGATAACAACTGGGCCAGATACCAATTACTTATCTTTATCGTTCTCATGCATTTGTATTTTAAAACCTTTTAAAAGATACGGATGAGAATGAACATTTGATTTCCAAAAGAAAAATTTGTCTGATTAATTGTTTGATTGTCATCAAACATAATGTCATAAGCAGCATGCTTTTAGATGATTTTTTACAAGTGTGGCGACACCTTTAGGGGTTTCGCGGGAAAGAATGCAACAACCTAGAGGATTTCTAGATTCTACACAGGTTTAGTAGAGCTCATCCACAGAACTTGCCACTCAAAATTTTAACACTGACCTAACAAATTAGTGCCAAGCCTACCGAGGGGACCGAGCTTTGGACAGCTCGGCCCCTAGACCAGTCAACATGTTCAAGCTGTCCAGTCAAATGTTTGGAGCTAATTCTGCCCCTTGGCAGCTATAGACTACTCACAGGCCCCTTGGCAGCCAACTTTTTGGAACCATTTTGACATAATTATTATATTTGTATTTAATCAAAAAATAATTTGGTAAAGAAATGGTTACTTTATTATGGGTGCGAATTCAAAGCGGTACGTTAAATCCTAAAACACAAGTTGAATTTAAACACTTATTGTGGATTTTGTGTACAAGATAGAACAATATAAAAATACCGTTTTTTCCGCAAGATCTTAAACTTTTTTCGGTCAGTGGACGACTTTTTTGTACAATAAACGGTTATTGAACGGGAGTGGGTTAAACAGAGATTTTGTGTGAAAAGTCCATTTTTGGCGTGTTTAACCCCAAAAATAAGTATGATCCGGACTTTTCCCAAAAAAATCACAATTTAGATAGCTAGATCGCATCAGACTCCATAACCTCTGAAAGTTTTAGCAAAATCGTATGAAGTTTTCTGTTCTTCCTCAAAAGTGCTGTAATAAACGGCAAAAATGAGAAAATTGTCGCATTTATCATTTCACATCCAGAGGTTGTTCCGAATGAATTCGTCACTAATCCTCTAGATTGTTCCATTCTTTATGAATTACATGTAAATATGAGATTATTTACTCAGTAAGGAAGTTCTACCTATTACAAAACGTCCATTGGTATGATAACCTTTTTCACATCACTATATATGTCATTATTCATATGAGACTGCTTATTTTCTTGTTAGAGAACTTATTATCTTTCAGTCCCAAGCATTTATGCACTGCCATTGGAATAACATCTCAAAATGCGTTACTAACATTTCTTGAAAACATTCCTGCGGAATAGTTATTGAAACTTTCAAGCCTTTAAGAAGTAAAATATCCATGAACGTAGATAAAAAAGATTTGCCTGTTCCAGGATTTACAGTAATAGAAAATTGTGACCCCTGCTTGCAATCAGACTCATTTTTTCCTGGTCTTTATCCATTTTCAGTTCTGATCTTCAAGACGTATTTGGAACTTATCTAATGTTATCATTTTATATGTTGGTAGACATCAGAGGAGGTCTGAAAGGGCAGCTAATTTTTTCATTAGAGGAAAATACATGTATAGCAAACGATTTCTGTTCTATACCGACGATGTTTTATAAAAAAAAATGGACAGATTATTTTCTTTCAAATACAAGTAATCTTGATGAATTTTATGTTTTCAAATAGATTATAGTGTTTTCTAAATGATAATGACTGATACAAAAGGGTTTTATTTACCAAAATATACAAAACATCGATTTAAGCGGCTTAGGGAAAGTTTGAAAATTTCAAGTTTCATCCCTTGTTTATTTTTAGGAGTATATATAGCGATATATTTTTTTTAATTTTTAAAACATACAAGCTCCTGTGAATGAACTGTTGGTAATGCGGTAATCATGTTTTACTTTCCAATGCCGTGAAATGAAACGGTTTTTGTTGCATGAGTGTTTAAAATTGAGTTGCAACTGCTTATTATCATTCTAAAATGATTTCGGTCTCTTTAAATGTATATAAACGTTTACAGAAGAAATATTTATGACGTTATATTATGCTATTAATATATTATAATATCGCTTGAACTGCAGTGTTGGAAGTATAGTTTCATGTGATGAGGGTGAATTTGTACTTTATTGAAGCCCTCTTTATTCCTCAATACCAACAACACCGAGGGTGATCAGATTTTTATCCATAGTTTTGTGTTAAATAAAGCTAAGTCCAATGATCAAAATTTTTAATTTGTAGTTGAACAAGAGCTCGTTCTTGGAACCAAAGCTGGACTGTTGTTATGTAGTAACAAGTCATATTCGCAACTGTACGGTGAGAATGATATGAGACGTTTTGATATTTTAGAAGATCAAAATAAAATAGTATTCGGAAAAGGTAATGGCTTAGCCATAGGTGATTTATGGAATCTTTCCACTACTTGGACAAAACAAGACATAGGTTTCGTCGGTTTTGCAAACGACATTGAATTCG
This sequence comes from Anadara kagoshimensis, assembly GCA_021292105.1. NCBI lineage: Eukaryota > Metazoa > Mollusca > Bivalvia > Arcoida > Arcidae > Anadara > Anadara kagoshimensis. The sequence continues at coordinate 18,186,669 of CM037865.1, forward strand.
ACTGGATTGGTAAAAATGTATACTTTGTGGGTAATGCGTTGATTAAATCAGCAATATTTGTGATGTCAAAATTTAATGGTGACGTGTATGTCGATAGAGAGTTGATCGGGTTCCTACATATCGTAACAAAAGCTATTGCCTTAGATCCAGCTAAAGGGTAAGTGCATTAAATAATTACTGATCTATTTATAATGTCAGAATCATGTCAACCTATGGTATATGGTAGTACAGTAAAATCTGTCTATAAAGGCCACCCAAGGTAACAAGTGGGCAGGTGGCTTATGGATACATGTTCAAATAATATGGATAAAGACCTATTGGGATACAATTTTTCTGGCCTTTATAAGCAGGTGGCCCTTATATATGGATGACCTTCAACGCAGGATGGAATGTATATAAATATTTGTCAGTGCAAATTACATACATGCATTCCATGCAAACTATTCTTTTACTACTGAGCATAGTGCAGTTAATATTACTTTAAAGCATGTCTATGCTTGTTTGGAGCAAATGAGCAAAATCGAGTAAACGTTTGCCCAATCAATAGAAAAATTAAATCTGGAAACTAATATTGGGCAAAAGACATTTTGATTCTTTATCTAGAAGTGTGTTTGAAAATATATTTTTCCTTTAAACTACATTCAATCCTTTAAGGTCATAATCGGAATTTAAAAAATGGCATAGATTTTAGAATGATGCCAAAAATAAATTCCATTTTATACCCTTTTGTTATTTTTCATTTGTTGAAAAGCTCTCGATACATTTTTTGACCGTAACTAAACATGATGTCTTTAAATCGAGATTATCGGAGACAAAGTCATTTGCCTTTAATTACCGCTTGCTGTTTGACAAAATAAACAGAAATCTGCTCAGCACTAGTATTTGTACCTTGTCTTACAGTGTTTTATTTCCTCAAAATAATGTCAGGTGAATACATGTAAGCTGTTTTAGAGGTTCTGTCAATTCCGAATGATTGATAGTGGTATAGTTTTGTTTATTATGCACAGGGTAAAAGTATATGAAGCAAGATATTAAAGTAATAAGGAAATTATTTAAACCCTTTGTATACCTGGGCTATAATTGATAATATACTTGTTTTCACTAAACAAAACCAGATGGCCGTTTATAAACAGTTGGCTCGGGGCTAAATTGTTGAAATTTTGTTCATTTGGAAAAAGGAATGGAGAGGGGTTTCACAAATAACGTCGAAGCAGACCGCTTATATTTTGTTAGATAGACCAAACCTGGTCGATGCTGTACCAACTCTTTATCACAACGCTTTCATATTGTTTGTTCTCCTAATAAGACCAGGGAATGTTATAAAAAGCGAGAACAATATAAAGAAGACCTGTCGAATCAGAAAAGTATTTCTTTAGCCATGTAAATAATTGATTTTTGTATGTTTCAATTTGAAAAAGTCGACGACTAGATTTTGTCTAGTATTGTGAGAATATACTATTATCTAAATTTCCTACTAGTGAAAATTTGAAATTCCTTAAAAATTAAGGTATATTCCCTAATGCAGTGTATTTCATTAGTTTAATTTTATAAAATATATTTTGGTTCTTTGGGTAGCTTTTCAACATCTTCAAAATAATTTTGATTTCATAATTTTGGTCCAAGCACTACTGATGAGGAATTGTATTCCGAAACGGCCGTCTAGTGCTGTAAAATAAAAACTGGTATAATATGTAATTTCCTATTAGTGAAAATTAAAAATTCCTTAAAATTAAGGTTTCTTCTCTGATACAAAGTATTTCCTTAGCTTAATTTATGAAATATATTTTGGACCCATTGGCATCTTTTCAACATCTTGAAATACGTTTTGGTTTGATAATTTTGGTTCAAGCACTACTGATGAGGAATTGCAAACACTGGTATTATATGTAATTGAAATGACTCTAGTAGATGAATATTTTCATATTAAATCGTTTATTTTGATGAATACATTCCTTTTATGCTTATTGTTATTTGTTTTCCAATTAATACGTTATGGTAGAGCTTGTCCCCACTATCGAAAATTTATACAACAATACAAGCTGCTTACAAATAAATAGTTGGGGCAAGGATATGCAGGCCAGGGATTATCATGGTCCTGAAATGTTTTATAACGCTCATCAAAATAATGTTGATATGTATGATATTTCATTATCCGGAATAACCCTGGATATATTTGACGTCCAAAAATTCTATGTTCTCTTCAGTCCGTGTTTTGATTACATATGTGGATGATGTAGTTGCTAAACAAGAGATGCTTACCCTTCCAGAGCACCAAGTCTCACTGCCCTGGTGGGGATTAACAACATTAACCTAATTTGCCAGCTTCAAATATTTTCCTTACTTGGAATTGTCTTTTGGGCATGGATTAGAATTATCATTTTTTATTTCTCTTCTTACTAGGTTACTTTTTTGCATCAATGACCACACTATTATTAAAATGTCAATGGATGGAAGCCCGTCAACGTTAACCATGGTTTTGAACCGTACAAATATTGCTTATATAGGCTTTTCATTATCTGTTGACGTATATGAAGAAGATTTATATTGGATGGCTCTAGGATCATATAACTATGTGGCTAGGGTTTCATACAATGGTGATGTCCTGGAGTACCCATTTCAGAAGGAATCAATGATAAACCTTTATACAACTAAGACACATTATATAACAGATGATTACAGCGATGTTGGAGATAACTGGATCGTGTGGATGTGCAACAAAACATTCGGGGGCGATTGTACAATGCTTCTTGAAACGTCTATTTATATAAGAGAAATACGAACATATCCTGTAGAGAGGGAGTATAAAGGTAAAAGAGATGATATTAATGCCCGTTTATCAAACGGAGAATTGTCTTGTTCTTTTTATTCCTTTCTTTTGGTTAGTGTTACAATAGGTGAAAATTAATATTTTACGAATATTAAAGTTTCATTCATTTGCAATGTCATTGCTCGTCCAATTTCAGGTCGACAAGGAACTTGAAAGCTTTTTTTAAACTTAATCGACGAATTACCGATTTAATCAATAATACACGATATCTGTATTGTCACCTTTTAAATAGTTTGAACTAATTCTTAAAAAGGCAAAGGATATTTTTGAATAGTTTAACTTAAGGTTTGTAATGTTTTGCCTGGGGAAGCCTTTATAGTTTTAGGCTGTCAAAATGTCTCTTTGAATCATAGCATATATTCCAAATTAGACGATGCTGTAAGTGTTACTGTGACAAATATAAATGAGTTGTGTAAATGTATACACAGAGAACTTAATAATAAGAATATAATCTAATATAAAAGTAGTGGAATAAATACTTCTGATGATTTTTACAGTAAATATGTTATAATCGAATTATGTGAAACCTAGGCTCTTCAAAGACATCAAAAAGTTTTATTTTCATCACCAAAATATTGTTAATGTCTCTGAAAATTTTTTTATTCATATGATAGAAATGTCTCTGTCTCCGATTTTTTCTGGATATATTTTACGTCCAATAGTTCATGTTTTATTATGAATGTTCACTTTCCTAGTTGAAGTGTATGTTTTTGTCTAAATCTGACAGTTTTTAAAAATTGTCATTGGGGTTTATGATTTTACATGGGATAGCATATTTGTTTTTTTTCTTTTAAATTTTAGCGTAAATCCAATTCAAATTTATTTTTACTATCTATCAAGCTTAACTAGAAAAAAAAATAAATGGCTCCTTGACACCCTGTTGAGTATACACGTAGCAGTGGAGTCAATCCAAGGGTCTTGTTTGCATTTTATAATCAGTAGAAGTAGAATATTTTATATAACATAAACTGTTCTAAATGTGCAGGAATTCAGCTAATTGGCATTTTCATAAATAAGTATGTTTTATCGAATGCATTAGATTTGGAGCCATTGTATATATGAACACTTATTGATTGTATCCCCGAAACAAATTTGGGAAAGGCATCTTTGCATACCCATCAAACAGTCAGTAAGTCTGTGATCTGCTATCTAGATTTTTAATGTAATTTCAAAGAAAATACGTAAAAATATACGAGGATTGTGTAATGAATACGAGGATTGTGTAATGAATCGTTTTCTCATTTTAACCTTGAACATTTAAGTCATCATTCCAAAATTTCAGAGATACTATAATTTATAAATAAACTTACGATTAAAGCTTTTACTTTGTTTGTTTCTATTAAAATCATTGTTAAAATATAATTCTGTTATTTAATATAAATTTCAGGTGTGCATCCTTGTCAAATCAAAAATGGCAACTGTTCAGAGTATTGCATGGTGTCATATCAATATCCATATTTTACATGTCGATGTAGACATTTGTCTATACTTGCAAAGGATAAACGAAGCTGTGGTAAGTGATTTTTAATAAACTGTACAAAATAGGCAGAAATCTTTAATGTGTATAAATTCCAGCAAATTTAGCTTTCACAAATCTTAATAAATGCTATAACAAAGTACATGATTGTATTGCCGAGTTATTCCATCACCTTTGGTCTGTAGGTGTATTTGACAATAATTGCAAAAATGATATACCAGTGAACATGATGTTCTTTTAAAAGCACGACAGTGATACTGAAGAAAATTATTACGGCGCTTACCCTTCCGGAGAAACCCACAGCTTCCCCATGACAGTTCACGTGTTTAAATTAATTTGTCATTATTAAAGAATAATCTTTAGATTGGGAATTGTGATTTTAATGATTAAACGTAAACTGCGAAAGTTTGTGTAAGATCTAAATTGGAAACCTTTTTGTCGTCTAGAATTAAGGTCATGATCGCTAACGTATTTATAAAAAATCGGGAATTTTCAAAGTATTAACTTCAGTAAATACAAAAAAGCTTTAAACCAAACAACATGTTTGACAACATTTTATGACAGTTAATATTTTTTATAAAATTAACAAGTATAAACCTAATAATTATTCTAATATGAACAAAGTATATCTGCAAAATACATAGTCCATACAGATTTAGTTTCAGTAAACAAAATCTTCATTTTAAATAGACTGTAACCGTGGATATATATATATATATGACGACAAATGGCTCCACTTTTTCTTTCATTCTTATTTTACATTTCACACTTGGTAGGTGTAGCTAGCTAACAGAGGTTCTTACCTTGCGGAACACGCAGCCTCACTCCTCCCCGGTGAAATATCAGTGTTATCTTAATTTTGGAGTTTCAATTTAATTAATGGTTGTGATTGGACATGGATAAAGTTTGTTTTATTTATCGTACACTTCCCATATATCAAAATGTATGAAAGAACTACAACAAACAATCCAACAACAAACTGGGCTTCTGACATGTCGAGTCAATGTATGTGTGAATTTTTTGAACCTAGGCTAAATAGCCTTCTCTGGACCAATGCTGAAAAAATTGTAGGTGTTATAGTAACATTTGAGTTTTTTTTTTACGTAAGATAATATTTGTTGCTAAGTCATTGAAAAATGTATGGCGCTAAGTGCACTTGAATGTAACATTTGTGCATTATATAAAAGTAGATAAATGAATGTGAAATTTTTGTGTTCACATACTTAAAAAGTCTTAGTCAAAGCATATCGTAGTGCTTTATAGTTCATATACTTGTGCTCGAACAATATTTCGGATTGTGTTGTCAGTTGGGTATCACAATCAACTGGAATAGATGCCAATGTGATAAATCCTGTCATTTGAATATCTGCAGGCCCGGTTTCAAATCATTCCTTAGCTAAGATTTTTCTTAACTTAAAATTATTAAATTTTGTAATTTCTTTATGAAACTACTGGTGAATATTGTTATGGAAACTAAATGCAAAGGTTTTAATCTAGAAGTGATCTTAAAATGGGATCTTAAATTCTTTACCATAATAAAAATTAACAAAATTAAACAGATTTGAAATTTTGCCCGATTTAAGTTTAAGAAAATCTTATTCAAGAAATGATTGTAAATCGGAGCCTGAACGCAGATAAGGTGACACATTTCAATTTAATGAACATTTCTCCTTATGTTCAAATATCTTAATCCCGTTGTAGATAGGACGCCTTGTGGTACTGTAAATGGGAAATGTTCAATGATATGCCGGAATTTAGAAGGATTAAATTATGAATGCCTATGCAGAAAAGGTTTCAAACTTGCAAGTGATAACACAACATGTATTGGAGGTTTGTAATGAAACTCAGTTATAAGAGACCTCTACAAATGAATTTGGCTTATCATTAAGATCAATTTAAGGATTTGATAGTTATACAAAAATGGTTTTTTGGCCTAAATATTTGAATTTTAATGGAACCTTTTATATCTATAAAATCTTAAATCACACGTGTGGGGTGCAGGTAACAAGAGATGAGACCCTTACCCCACTGAAGCACCAGTCATCACTCCTTTTATAAAAGTATATAAATAATAAATAAATAAATGATATTATCCTTCAAAGAGTTAATTTGCCTCCACCACAAAATTGTTGATAAGTACGAATCTTAACTTGTTTTGAAATATTCTAGATTTTGATTACACACGTAGCGGGTCTACCTTACTAAATACGAGGTGTTAACTCTTCCGTAACACAGCCTCTCCTCACTGATGGAAATTGCACATTTTACATAATTTGTCAATTTTAGAATTTTTTCATTTTTGTATCCGTTATTTGAACAAGGATGTATTGATGTATTTTGTTGTTTTGTACTTGCAGAATCCAGCTGAGCTCATTGTATGGTGACGTGTCTATGCGTATCTCTATATTTTATGATTTTATATAGTCATATAAATATGGTTTAAATATGGCATATAAAACGTAGATGTATAGTTATTTAACATGTGATATGTATCTATCCCGAACGTTTTATTGTTGTTTTAACCGGAACGTAAAATAACGCGCTATATTTGGCCAAATCTCTGAACTAGTACATTTTGTAAGTTATTGAATCGGTCTCAAATTTGTTGTAAAACTTACATATTATACCAGTTTAATTTAACAGCACTAGACGGTCGTTTCAGAATGGAATTCCATAAGTAGTGCTTGGACCAACATTATGAAACCAAAACTTTGATTTTGAAAATGTTGAAAAGAAACCAAAGCACCAAAATATATTTTATTAAATTTAGCTGAGGAAATGATTTGCATTAGGGAGTAAACCTTATTTCAGTTTAAGTCATTTCAAATTTTAATCAGCAGCAAATTAAGACAAGATCATATTTCTTATTTCTATATTAAAATACACAATTATTACCTACTGCGATTTTGCAACAGCCACCAACGGACATACCGACTCAGAAATTTAAATTACATATTTATGGAAGTAAAAAGATTAAACTAGTAGAAAAATAGAAAAAACTATTTTAAAAATGTTAGAACGTAGCTCTCATATCACGGTATCGATTAATGTCCAATTGTGTTCGCCTTTGTTTAGTTAGAGTTTAGTTGTATATTACAAATACGTATTGATATTGCGTGATAATTGAATTCACTTGTTTATATTTTTTGTATCAAGAAATGGGAATCACAGCATTTTCTTCAATAAAAAATGGATGGATGCTAACAACCTTGAACTTAAAACCGAATGTGGATTTGTTTACGGTCATTGATCTAAATGATCCACAACGAATAACTTATGATCCGTCGAAACGTCAAGTTTATTTTATTGTAACATCAGATGGGTACAGCGAAATATGGAAATCGAATATTTATGGAAAAGGCAAGTACACGCTTCAAAATATATACATAAGTACATATACAATATATATATAAGTTATTAAAAACATAGTCACCTAAAATAGTAATTTTTGAGCAAAAACATATTTTCTCACAGTATTTTACGACTTTGTGATCTAAAACTTAGCATACTTCAATAGTGATATATAGCATACTTCAATAGTGATATATATATATGTATATATCTGTTGAGCGTTAATAACGGTCTTCCGTGATCGAAGGAGCAATGCCATTACGAGAAACTTGCTTTTAAGCAAGACTAATACTTAAGGTTATAAAGGGAATCTCTCAACAGGCTCTGTTTGATGTACTTGCAAACATTTTATAGGGTATGGAACAAATTATTTTTTCAAATTATTGTAGATTACAAAGAAAAAGAAAGTAAAATTGCATTTGGTAATATGATTTTCCATAATTTGACAGTTTCAAAGTGTACAGCTTTAAAAAAATTAATTGAGGATAATATCAAGGTATTTCGTTTTTATTTTTATTCATTTAGTCTAATGTATTTATTTTACAGGCATAGTTTGGTATCCAAACAATCAACTTTTGTTTTATTTTTTAGAAATGGGGCGCATTACAACAGACCTGAGTCAATTAGATTATGTTTCAGTAGACTGGATCCTAAAAAGTCTATATTTTCGAACAGATTCGGAATTTGTTAAAGCAGGCACGGATGCAACCAATCAGCGACGTGTATCGTTGTTCAATATGTTTGGCATTATAGATTTCAAAGAGAAGTATAAATCCAAAACACTTTTAATAGGCAGTATAGGGCATGATGTTTTCAAAGGGTAAGTTGAATTATTTAAACACCCAAAGTCTAAAATTGTTTTCAGACGGCGACTATTAATCGTAATCTACTTCTGATAAAAGTTTTTTTTAAGTTTTTAGGACGGTTGACTGTAATTAGTACTGCATCGTATGTTGTACATTGTGTTTACGCGTTTAAATTCTCAAGTACAAATGCACTTTAAGTTTTGTCATCCGTCCGTCAACTTTTAGCTACAAGAGAACATCTGAGAAACTACGAACAAACGTAACTCGACGAACAGAAGCGGTCATTATTTATACACATTATATCTTCTGATGCCATGATCGGATTAAGATCAATTAAACAGGTTTTACCGGATATATCATCTGTAATTTTATTGTTAGGAACGCGCTAATAAACATAGCTTTAGTTGCAGCATACACGCCGTATATACCGATTCTAAGCAACAATAAGTTCCTTTACATCAAATTTTTGATTTAAGTAACATCCATTCATCAGGGAAGAGACGTACGATATGACAGGTCCCGAGGTTATTTTACAAGGTCGAAATGTTTTATACTGTGATCATTTAATTTCGCGTGAATTTATCATCGCAGTATAGGAAATTTAGACTTATTTTTCTGATTTTTGCTTGTTTTGCTTTCGTTAGCCAGTTTGCAAAACCTTTACTGTGTTTTTTTTTAAATTATGATTTAATGTTTGTTTGAATTTGATTCTCTGTACCATTTGTAAATAACTTGAGTAAATGTAATTTGTATCAATGTTTTCATAAAATATATATTTTAAGATTAAGGTCTTGTATAAGTTCACGTTTGATAGCTTTAAGTTTTTTATGAGGATAATGCAGAACTTTTTTTTCATTTCTGGCGTTTTGTATCATTATTCTTAACTTATCAATACACAAAATGAGATGAACAAAATGTGATATCCATTGAATGTTATAGACATCTCCTAGATTTATCCTTCTTTAATAATAAAATTGGAAATGTATGTTAAAACAGCATCAGGCATGTAACATATTTTAGGCGCACAAATGCTACATTTTGAGCCCAAAATGCTATGGTATGTTCAAATTGAAAACAAAAAACATCAGCCGGTGTTTAAACGGAGTTACAAACGAGCATTTAAAAATGTTGTTCATAAAGGAGAAAATGATTGAGTTTACATACAAATACTTCATATACTTCTGAAAAACAACTCCTAGTGTAACTAGTGTAACCTGTGTTTCTTGTATCCATTATTGATTATTAGTGTAGAATTTTACTTTTGAAAGAATAAAACTTTATTACTTTCGAGAAATTGTTTAAAATGTTATGTTTATTTATGACATTTTGGAAATACACATCCTGACATGAATTAGTAACCTGATGCCCAACGTCATAATAGAATTAATATTATCACAGTAGTGTTGATAAGTTTGATGTTTCTGTGTTCAGGATGTCCCTGGATATATTTGACGTCCCATAGTTCCATGTTCCTTTCACACAATTTTGATTACACACGTGGCGTGTGTAGCTAGCTAGACAGGAGGTGCTTTCCTTTCCTGAGCACCCGGACTCACTTCCCTGGTGGAAGTTCACCTGTTTAACCTAATTTTTTAGTTGCAAAGCTTTTACTTTGCTTCTGGATTGTGGTTTGGACATGGATTAGTATGTGTTTTTTTTAATTCCTTTACTTTATAAATATAAGATAAAGAGCCGGATAACAGAGAGAACTTGACACGTGTTCACTCTATAAAACCATTGCTTTGATTTTCGGTACTTATCAACAATAACTGTTATCCATTATTTTTGTAGCACTTTAGCATAATGGGTCAATTGGTCATTTGTTTGTAAATCAAAAATAGATATACCAGTTCATGTTCAAATCATAATCCAAGTCAAGTAAAAATATCTTTGAGAACTTAAAAATGTGTCTATAAATGTGCTTTCACAAGGAAAGTGTCGCTGGATACTTTGGAAGGTTAAGTACCTCGTTTACCAACGAGAGAGTAAATAAGCGACCGGCCTATCATATTTACGAATATCTTACACGTTCATGATATTCGTTTGAATCAACGACTGGATACAAAATGAATGCGTATTAAGCCATTATTTGATAAGATATTGAATGTCAAACATGGATGCAAAGGCATTCATCGGATAAAATGCAAGTAAGTCGATGTTTTGTCTTGATCTGCATCGTCGCATGCTCAGTTAAATTCTTGGTAAGTAATTAAAACGCAGTAGAATATTATTACGAGATGAAGCCAAATCTGGACGCCCACTGAATGTCAACAACAAATAAAGTTGTAACACAATTTGGTAACTGGTATTCTATGAAAGGCGAAATCAGGTGGAAAAAATAGCACAGGCATTCGGCATTCAATGTGATAGCATTTTAACAATCAGATGGTCCCAAAATTCCTTAGCGATTAGCAAACTGCAACCCGAACGTCGGAATGCAGCGCCATGTTGAAGCTTTTTAGGTCAAAAGATGCTTTTCGTTTGCATCAGGTGACTGCAGGTGAAACTTGGGTTCATTATTATGTGCCAGATAAAAGTTCAATTTCCTTAGTAGGTAGAACCTAGGTGCAGAAGAAGTTCAAAACGTAACCATCTGCTGGCATTGTAATTGCCACGGCATTTTCGAGCGCAAAATATATTTGACTTTTCAGCAAAAAATAAAAATAACTGAAGTGTAATATTTAAACATGCTTAACCAACTAAAACCGCAATCCGTGAACAAACGCCGACCTAAACTGTTGTATCAACAAGACAACGCTAGATTCAACACTGGCACAATTAGAGCATATGAATAACATAACATCAAGTCTACTTCCATGACCAAACGATAACTTCATATTCACAAAATTGAAAAAATATATCAGTGGACGTCATTTCCGAACTGACGAAAAAGTCATGCAGGCAGTTGAGGAGTGGGTCAGTTGAAAGGCTTTTGGCTTTTTAAGTGCTGGGCTGATGGCACTTAAGCACCGTTGTTATAAATTCATCACAATAGAGGGTAGTAAAATAGAAAACGAAGAGATGGATCTCTTCCGGAAATAAGTTGGGCTGGTTATTGACTGACTCGCCCTCGAAGCTACACCCGACTCGTGTGTTAATGAAATAAAAAAAATACGGAACTACAGGAAATCATCCATATCCAAAATATTTTGATACAAAATCACAATGTTAAATAATATTATTTTATTTTTTGAAGGTTATTTTATTTCCACATAATGGATTTGTCGGTTGGTGCCACCATGGAAAGCGTTTATTATAAAAATTATATTGTATCAGTTGAAACTGGTGCATTTGAGGAACATCTCCCCCTTGAGAAATCGACCGTAATCCGGTTTTACCTGACAAAGAATTTTTATTCTGCAACATCACCCATGGATCATATAGGCGATCGTTTATACAAAGACGAATTAGGTCTTGAAAACGATACTGTCAATTCTTATTTAATGTCCTACAACACAGACGGGAGTGGAGTGCGCATTCTGAAGAAGTCGAAAGATTATTTTACAGTAGAATTTCATGGTAACCTATGATAATTATTTTTTAAGGAAAGTCATTTCAGAAAACTAGAAAGTTGTGCCACATGTGTTAAAAACATTTACAGTAATATAGAGGCATTTAAAAACTGTCATAACTTTTAGAAGTATAATTGGTTATCAAGTGTTATCATAATCCGATTTATGACACTGACAATTAATAGGATATTTAAAAATGTATTTTACAATGGGTATTCAGATAAAATGTGTTCCATTAAAATTATTTATTTTAATTTTTTAATCATCTATAGCAATTAATGCCCTTGAATTTAAAGATAAAACATGCTTCAACTTTAGATAATACGAAAGTGTAAGCTTATTTACATAGTTTGTATTATTTAATAATATTTATATGATCAACAAGACAGCACAAAATATTAAATTTTTAATTCTTTTAAAGTCTCATTATCGTCTTACAAGTTATAATATAAACAAGCTTTCTATAATATTTTTGATTCTTTAGTACAACGTCTGTTCCTGTCCTTGGATGAACACAATATATATATATCCCAGCGCCAAAATTGGAAATTGCTTTAATTATTTTAAAATATTATTATCATATATTGAAACAGGTGGCCATTTATATCTACTAACTTCAAGCGGATATTTCATCCAAGTTAACATTGATACACTAAAAGAAACTATAATTCATAAAACGGACCCAAAGCCATTAGCTCCTGCTTTTTTCATGATTCGTGACTTATTTACTGATGGTAAGTATGCATTGTAAAGGTTAAGGTAGCAGTTATTCCAGCTCATCTGACTACAGGTCCTATGAGAGTATTGAGTAGAACACAGCACAATGTGTATATGTGCATGATTGTTAATGTTTATTGTGTTTGTGTGTATATCTTGTTTACACCCGTTTTCTTCTTATTGGAAACAACTGGACAACAATTAAACTTGACGAAAACCATGTATGGATCAGTGTAACTCAAATGATATTGTTTCGTTTTCACAACTACTTAAACTAGGTCAAGATGATCTAGTGGTTCATCAAAAAACAGGAATAAGCGTGAAAAAATAGATGTAATGTTGACTTTTGCTTTTTTATTCATTTAGTAATATAAAAATTGGTTAAATGATCTAGCAATTTTAAAAACTCTATAAAGTCATTTTTGAATCGTTATTTGGACATGGAACGGTGTGATTGTTTTGATGACAGTATCTCTCCAAGATGTATGCACGCAGTTTCGATTCACTGAAGTAAGATGATATATTCTTAGAATTTGTGTCATAACGGGGTACAATCAATAGATTGAAATTTTATCCCTTGCGCATTTCACTTTTACTTTGAAAAAAATTTCAGGCAAAAAAGATGGCATATGTTCAGAAATTGATACGTGTTGGGGTATCAACAACACATTTGAGTGTTTAAAACCAGAGGAGATATGTGATGGTTCAGTGAAATGTTATGAAGGACAGGATGAACGATTTTGTAAAGTTTGTGCTGTAGAAGACTGCCAGATAACCTCTCTTAAATTCTCGTGTTACCAATTTGATATTCTTCAATCACAATCTTACCCCAAAATGATTGAAGATTACGTAAAATGGACTTCTCATCCCCTGTCGAAGGTGATAACACTAGAACATATTCTGACATATGATTGCTCAGTTATGATGGAAATGACCTCTACTAACCCAAATAATATGAAATCATACACGATTCAATCTTTAAACAACCTCCACCGTTTCCGACAAGCGATTTTGTCAAACATTTTGCGTAACCTGAGATATGTTGAAAATGCAAATCTCATTGGATCAGTCTTATTACTAGATGTCTCTCCAACCGGTATGGAAATCTTTGGACAATTAAACTCATTCAAATTGCAACAATCACATATAAACTATTTTCCAGGTTTTATGTTCCAGAACAATTCCTTACTAGAAGAAATAACATTATTAAATAATCAGTTTCTTACCAATTTAGATCCAAAATGTTTCAAAGGATTGGTTTATCTTGCACGTTTGACAATTAAGGGCTCTTTCCTTCATTCAATTGATGGGAGGACTTTCGAGGATTTAACAAGTCTCAGGTTTTTAAATTTGAGTGCAAACAGCATCACTATTCTTGGTGATGGTATATTTGACACTCTCCTAAAACTAGAGATTGTTGACTTAACAAAGAATGATATCAAACTGACAAGTAATATTTTTCGTATGACAATTGTGCTACAAAACATTTATAGTGACACGTTCACTTTATGCTGTATAAAACCAGATAGCGTTAGCAAAGAAAACTGCACAGCCGAACAAGATGACATATCTAGTTGTAGCAACTTAATAGAGAACAGAGTCTTGGCTACCTTTCTCTGGATATTTGGTATTATGGCTTTTGTTGGAAATTCTGCAGTTTTAGTCTATAGATCGTGTATTGATCGGAGTATATTCAGAAAGTCGTATTATATTTTTATTTACTGTCTGGCATTCTCTGATTGGTTAATGGCGGTGTATATGTTAACTATCGCCTCCCACGATGCAATGTATGGTGGTGTTTATGTTTGGAATGACTACACTTGGAAACGAAGTCCATTATGTATGGTGTCGGGTGTTCTGTCTATGGTTTCTAGTGAGGCGTCTGTCATTTTTGTCTGTCTTTTGACAATCGAGAGATATCTTTGTGTTAAATTTGCTTTTGGAGAGGTCAGGTTGTCAAAGAAAAATGCTTTCGTAACGTCTATCGCAGTATTTGTAGTTGCTATTGGTTTAGCTTTAGTGCCTGTATTTGTTTATCCAGAGTTCTTCTCGAGATCTGGTGTTTGTATTGGAATAGCTTTAACTCCGAGTAATGTGGAAGGTTTAGAATATTCTACCTTCATATTCCTGGGATTCAATTTCATTCTCAGCACTATTATCCCATATGGGCAGTATATGATTTTTACTGAAGTGAAGAAGTCAAGCCGGGGAGTTCAGAGTAGCCAATCAGGAAGAAATATCGCTGTAGCTAAGAGACTTGCCGTTGTGGTGATTACAGATTGTCTCTGTTGGTTACCTGTTGGAATTCTGGGTAAGCATGGTTCTGGATATAAATCTTGTTGCAATTAAATATTCCACGGTATAAAACATAATTGTGATTATGAAAACTTTTAATGAGGTCACAGAACAAATAACCAGCATGAATTGTAGTTTTGAAATATACAATAAATTGAATCGTTACTAGCTCTGTTAATGCACGTCTATCACAAGTCAACTAGAATAAACGTGTGATTACCAAAAAGCAACAAAGTACAGTATATACTACTATAACGTTCGCCTGTTTATAAAGTCCACCTGTCTATAGCAACCGATTTAAAGTATCCCCAATGGATTTTACTATATTATGACTATATAAATTTCTCCTGTTTAATTTGAATAAAGTCCACTCTTTTAGTCCCGATTTTAATCAAATGTTTTAGGCTTTAAACTTTTAATATTTTTAAAAGTTTGTGAAAAATATCTTTAACCAGGTAATTCTTACATTCTTCATTCATAAAGATAAGAAATATATTATTACTATTATTAAAAATCTTTAATCCGTGTATATAGTGACATTCGAAGTTTTGCAATTTTCTGTTGTAAAGAGTACAGTTTTGAGTTATAAAAAGTAAACTGTTGAGGAAAAAATATATGAAGTCATTATTTTTCTCATGTCAATGACTGAAGCCACAACATCAGAGGGTAGAAATCGTCTTTGTTATTTAAGGGTTGTATGTTTACTACACATAATGTGTTAATCAGTTAGTTAGTTACCCTGCCTGTTAAGAAAACAAAGACAAGAAGTCAAGTGTATACTGATAAACCGTTACCATATAATAAAGTGTACAGTCCATTAAGATTATAATACAAATATTTTCTGTAATTGATTCTGAATAATCCATTCAAAATCATATAAAGAATTTAACAAAAAATATAATTTTAAAAAGTACTACATATTTTTCTTGGTTTTAAAATACAGTATGATGGTATCGTCAATACCTGTATGTAAATTTGTTCATAACAGCTGACCCTCTATATAAAGCCCACCTATCTATTAAGTCTAATTTTGCTCAGTCCCCTGGGAGACACAGGTTATATTGTATATTGATGTAACGGTTTCACCTAACCATTGATCATAACTACTATCAGCAAAATGTCAGATTTGTTGATAAACAACATAAATGTTATGTTTGGTAATATAATTTTCCAGAAAACAATCGGTATAGCAATGTGCACAAACTCTGTATCATTGCTGGGCGATTTGTTTCTATTTTCGTATAAAGTAGAATCTATGGAAAAGATTATAATCTGGAGAAAAGACTTAGCTAATTCTTTCAAATTCTGATACATATGTATAGATGATGTTCTATCTTTTATGAATCCAAAAGACACGACTGATTTCTCAGGTCCTGTTTCATATTTAGACGTATATCTAAATTACATAACTTATTTGTATTGTATATGTTCATGTTTGATTTTCTTTTTTAAAAAAGAAATTAAGATAAATAAGAGAAAAATCGTTCATTGCATTGTGTATCTGTTTCAGTTATTTTATCACTAGCTAATGTGAGAACACCTAGAGATGTGTATGCCTGGGTGATAATTTTCATTCTACCGATCAATGCGGCAGTAAATCCTTACCTTTACACTTTGACAAAGATTGACACGAACAAGGTAGGATATCGCTAGCTTTAAACCCAGTTTTGTCTTGTACAAAATTTTATTTTGTCAATAAGGTGTAACCTTTGATTGTTTTTTAGCGTCCTTGTAAGCATGTGGACAACTGTGGTAGTCTACATAAAAACCGAGTTCACTATTTTACAGCGCCTTTCACTTGTAAGTTCCAAATGGACATATCCACAGTCAGTATTTTTTCGGAACCTCGGTGTTTTTAACTATACATGAAGATTGCAATATCAGGAGAAGAGTCCTGGCTTGGAAGTCCAATATATAAAAGACATAAGCTATAGAATTGTCGTCCTGTAGTGGCATTCAATACATGACAAAAATAATTTTGTAATTTTCACTAACGATTGCCCATAGTCGTGTGGATGTCATAATTATCCCCTATAAAAACAGGAAAGGCGATATCAACAACATATACTCATCATTTATTCAGCTTTCCCTAAAATTATTTTAAGATGTTCTAAATTTTAACATCGGAATTGTGAAATTAATTGGTTTATAACATATATATACATATATTACTTTTTTATATCTGTATTTTATACATATCCATATACAACGCCCCTTCTCTTGTTTATTATCGATTAAAGGTAAAGGAATCATCAAATACCTTTCTCTATATTAGTCAAACAATAGTAAATATATTTCAAAAGGTAACATAAAGTATAGTTCATGTAATGTTATAACGGTCTTAAAGCAGAGCAAATTTCTTCCTAAAATCGTAAAACTAAAACAAAAAATGCATATTTTGGTGTGTTTTTCCATCGGTTAATGTAAGGGAATATTAGAGAAAACAACATTACTGTAGAAATTACTAATATTTGGAAGGTCTAATAGTCATAGTCCGTCGAAAACATCATTCATCATATTAGATGCGCTTAGATTAATTAAAAAAGTTAAACGTTCCTAGATGGAATAACTGATTAGTGCAATGACCACATCAAAATGCTTAAGTCCATTCTGATATTCAAAAGATACGTTTTTTCCAGGTTAAAGACTGTTTTGGTATGAAAAAGTAAACCGTCAACAGACATAACACGATGAAGGATATACTCAAACATGGCTTCTGAGGAAGATTTACAGATGAAGTGTAGAACATATGACACAAAATATATATTTGGTACGGTGTTGATATTGTAGGACTGAATTCGCGACAATATTTGTGTTTAATATACAGCTTATATAAAGACACAATATATTGTACAACTTTATATGTATAGTAAAGTATATTATAAGTCCAAATGGCTTTTAAGTAGTTGCGTATTTTCTTAAAATTTATTTTAATGTTTATCCGTTATCATTGATTAAAATTATTTTAAAATGTTCACATTTCACACATCTTAAAACGCATTGGAAATACAAAGAACTTCCTTAGAACTAAGATCTAATTTTCAGGTAAGATTGATTCGGGACCATAAATTACACATATAGAGACTACATATTAAAAATCATTTCACAGGTATCAATAACATTTAGTTGTAATTACATATTTGACCAGAGTCATTATAAATTATGCTAGATATATTTGTAACTAATATTATATACAATAAATGTTATTTAAGTGTAACCTGATAATTTCTTTTTGTTTTTATCGTGTAATGCAACATAGTTACATATCAAATCAAACCTGCCTTAAATACAACCTTTATATGAGGTACACGGCAGTAAAATTGTATTTTAATTGCTCTTTACGCATGGTATTTGAACCTGTATATAAGGGCAATCAATCTATAAATGTCAGTTTCACTGGTCTTGTTGGTAGACTAATTAGACATAGTGGAATATTGCTTAATGTTTTATTTAACTTTAAGTTCATGAGATATGCATTTTTGTTTCTATTCCTGATAGCCACAATCGCCACTGACTAATAATTTCTAAAAAAAATCCCCGAAAATGAATCAGGGCTCCAAGTAGGATATAGGTTTTACTAGCCGTCTGACTACCATGTAAAATTTCTACCAAAATTTACTAGTTAGGATAAAATATTTTGGTCGCCAAATCAAAAATTCTCCAATATTATGCATTGATAAAAAATTTGAAATTTCATAACATTTAATTCAAACGCAAAGCTTTTTGTACTTGGTATATGTGTGTGGAATCTTCACAAATGTTATGATACATTCATCCGTCGTTTTTTACATATAGTCAAGATAATTAATCGCACAATTTCGCTAAAAACTTTTCCACGCTTAATGCAGCAGCAAATATTTGTTTGTCATTCACAGCAACATTCTTTGATTGTGGCATCGATGGTATATCGAAACCCAATGATGTTTTCTATAGCACTATTCTTATAAGCTACAGGAGTTCGTATGACTTGCACAACTGCATAACACAGACAGGTTGCCTGTGTATATGAACAGGAACTTTAAAAAACATTTTAAAACACTTTCAGCCGATGTATACCAAATTAAACTTTTTAAATGGTCATGTCCGGGTTAAAAAACGATCATTTCTTACAAAAATACATATTCGGTCCAAACCTTTTTATTTATTGATCGCGTTTGGCGAGTACATTAGAATTTTTGTACCAATCTCCGAAATTTTGTTGCAAAATGTATTTTAGCCTATATGTAAAAGTATTTTCAATTCGAAAACAATCAAATCCATGTACAAACTATAATTCCAAATTACATAGAAACCATTAAAACTAGCAAATTTATTTTAACGCGTGGACTTCCATCATGTTTTAACAATTGCAAAGGTTATAGTTCTGTAACAAATTTCTAAAGTCTGTGATAATTTAGTAGATGACTCATAGTACCATGTTTTTTGCGTTCTCAATTTTAATTGCACACGTGACTTGTGTAGCTAGCTATAATGGAGACCCCTTCCCTTCTGTAAAACATGGCCTAGTTTCCCTTGGCTCAAGTTCACTTGAGATACATTAATTTGCCAGCCTCATAGGTTTTTTACTTTACTGGGGAATTGTGGTTTAGGCATGGATTGGTATGTTTGTTTTTGATCGGCTATGTCACTTTTTAAATGGAATAAAAGCCAGACGGAAAGGAAAGAAACTATATAATATTGCATAATGCATGCATCTATCAATTATAAGCTGTTCAAGTATGTGCATTATGTTACTAGCTATTTTAGAGCATTAAATTGCTTATCAAAATAAAGATCACTAAATTATCATTCTATCAAATAAGATTTTTTAATTTTGTGTTGTGTTATGGAGGTAAAACACTTGGTATTAACAAGAAAAAAAAAAGAACATGAAAGTCTTTGAATATTTTTTAAGTTAATGTTCATGTTCTGTTATTCATTTCAGACATTACTAACAAAATATCTCTCTTGAATTAATATAAAATGTTTTACCTGATCAGAATAAAACAGACGGTAATATCAAACTTGTGTGTAGATATTTGCGTTCGAAAGGTAATATATTCGTGAAAATTGCTCACAGGTGATGTCTAACTCCAACCTTCCGGAGCACTCGATCTTACATCAATGGTAGACGTTTATGTGCTCTCTTGGGATGCTGCTTGAACATGCACCTGTATATATGTTTGTAATTAATTGTATATAATATTGTTTACAATACTATACGATTTTACATCCATCAGAATAGGGAGAATAGAAATAAACAATTTAATACTATTAACGAAATACTAATCTGAACAGGCTTTCAAATAAATAAAAGAATAAATAGCAATATGCCTTTCTAGAGTGCATTGTATCTTCTTGATTTCCATATTCATCAATATAATATAAGCAAAAAATGAAGACATCTTTCCATGTCAGAATCACAACTCCAAACAAAGTAAAAATAGAAAACTGATAAATTACGTTTAAATAACTGACATCAGACGGTCGGGTGCTCATGAAGGTTTAGTACGTAGTGTTTAGCTTACAACATTTGGCTATTTGTGTGTTAAGAATTCCAGGGACATAAAAGCTACATGATAAAAAGTAAATTGTTGAAAATTGATTTTGCTAGAGTTATGTGTTTTTAAGTAAAAATAATGTTTCTTTTCTCAATAAATTTCCCCCACATTTTCATATTTCATAAATTACCGTGAAAAATTGTTTTTAAAAAAAACAATCATAAAATTTAGTAATTTTTTGTATTAATATCATGATAACAGTTACACGGTCATAATCTCAACTTTTTTATTATTATAATGATCGCAATATAACATTAATTGTGTTTTTAAAATCAGATACTATAATTCCGATCATGATGTAGCAAAAACAGAAATATTAATACCAATCTTATGTATACATATATACTTTTGAAATAACACCTGAGTACAATCATGATAATCTCAGTGTAAAAAAGTATTAACTTCAACTTTTCAAAATTAAAATTTAGTATACTGTTTCTTTTCAATCAGAATACATATATATTCAATGCAAATTAAACTTCTCGTTTTTCACATTTTTAGGTTTTAATTTCGGAGAAAAAGAATACATTTTAATTAAAATTTTGTCTCATTTTCATGATGATATTTACTTGCCAGACGTTTAAAAAGTTTTGGAAATGTGATACCAAGAGTTTTATTTTAATTTAAAAAACTAATTTTTATCATGATTTAGCAAAAAAGAAAGTAGCGGTATCAATCTTATATTTATTTATACATAGACACCATCTTGGTATAAAACTCCATAACCAGGCACTTTGATACTTAGCTAAAATGGAGTCCAAAGGCGTTAACTCGGACACATCTTTACTTGAATACATATACATTTACATAGAACGTACACTTAAATATAATTAAAATGGAATTAAAAAATGTGGAATTACTTTCCAATTTACACTTAACTAATATCTACAATAACAGTTCTAAACATCAATTAAAGTAAAACAAACTAAGAAATATCTAAACAAAAACACTCAGCAAAGTAAAAACTTTGAAGATGGCGAATCAGTTTAAACATTTGAACTGCCACTAGAAAAGTGAGCACGGGTGCTATGGAAGGGTATGCTCCTCTTGTTAAACCGTTTGAAAGCACCTGTTATATCCTTGCGTCAATTATTGATTTGTAAGCAGCTTGTTTCGTTGTAAAAAAAAAAATCCGTAGTTGGTTGGAGTTCTACTATTGCTAAATAACTTTGAAACATTTACACAATAAGCAGCGGAACCAGGTAAAGTATCGCATAGAAAAGGACAGTTAACAATAGAAATGTGAAGTCATCACGTTGTCAGTTTTTGTTATTTTTCAGAAACATATCTGGTGACAATGAAGCAAAAAGTACATGCAATATCAATCGTAAAGGTTCACAGGCCATTATAAAACATCCATTTGGTTTGAAATCAATGAGTATATTTTCAATACTTGTAATATAAATACAATCGAAGCTAGTAAGCTATGGATCACATATTGTATCAAACCGTGCTTATAAATACAGTTTGAAACATTATCTTGTGAGTACATGCCAAAGAGATATGTGTCTGGCTTATTTTAAATTAACTTTCAACCTTAATTTTTTTCTCCTGCAATAAACCAATTGCCTCCACAAAATTTAATTATATTGCATTGTTTGAACTTTTTTCAAAAACTCCCTGTCCTTCTGCTCCAATTTATGGACCAACTGGACATATAATAACCGGTGATCACAAATATCATCAAGAGGTTGTTTCCACCACATGAACGACTAAGCTTCTAACACAAAAACGGTTAAATCAGGGAAAATGGAACTCCAGGTGTATATGCGTCCTCAAAAACCTCTATGGCAGTCATCAGAGCATAATGTATCGGTGTTTTTGATTGCCCTGGATATATTTTACATCTCATTTAGCAATGGTCCTTTCACTTTTAAATTTTGATTACACACGCGAGTGTAGCAAGCTAAAAAGAATGGACTTAAATTTCTGGAGCTCACAGTCTCACGTCCTTGCTGAATTGCACGGATTTAATGCGATTTGTCAGTTTCAAACTTATCTTTGGGATTTTGAATTGGACATGGGTTAGTTTGTTTGTTTTTGCTATGATGAATTAATATGCTTGGACACAAGTCTAAATTTTAAATCTAAAAGGCGTCTGAAAGAATAGGGTGTAATGCAGATTATATAATTTGCACTTCGCAATAGCTAATCTAACCAAAAACAAGACAAATACATAAGGAACACGGTCAAATAATTTGACACATGTTTCATCAGATGATTATATCAGTAATGTGGTTTAACAAATAGTTATTCTTCAGTGAAATAACAACAAGCTTTATCAAGTTTCTGCAATGCATGAGTGTATATTTTTAATACATTGAAGTCTTGAGTATTTCAATTGAATCAAGATTGTCAGTTAACTTAGGATATTAAGTAAAACAACCGGCGAAACCGTCGATCTTCTTCGTCTTCTGCAACCATATCAACAACTTCCGGTGCAAACGGCTTCACTTTCCATTTGCTTTGCAACTTTTGTTCGTAATTTAATTTGATATTTTGCTAAGATTTAGCTTTGTTTTGGAATTGTGGTTTGCAATTTGAGCGGTATGTCGTTTTAGAATTTAATTCGGTATACCTGACAACGTTTAAGTATTATTAATTGAAACGTCAAAATATCCCTGTCCTATTCTGCTGAATCATCCTGCATATTTTTAATCATACGCAATAATACTCAATTATGATTACAATGTATGAACAAGCTAGACAGAGCAGCTGAAGTGAGAAATTGATATTTAATATTATCATTTGTATATGATTTTTTCAACCTGTTTTCTTCACGAATTTTAATATCTTTAAATAGTGATATAATACAGAAAAATAATAACTGAGAATTAGTTTGTAAAACCGTAGTTATTGTCTACATGACACGTTCAAATACAATTTATTCTCGAATTTTGCAACGTTGAAGATATTTAAGTATTTCACAATTTATTGAATCTTATAAAAGGGTATGTTATTGGTAATGACAGTAGTTCAGGTAAACTGAAACTAAAACTTTTTCATTTATAAAATTCAAAGTAAATCCTATATAATATATACATAATTTATTGATGAGGTCCGCGTTTTATGTATACAATTATAAGGTAAGTCAGAGGTTTTTTTTCGATGAGTGTAAAATTGACCTCGCACTAAACGGGCAAAAATAGTAGTAAATGTTGTTCTAGGGGACAAAATTTCTATTCGCAATAACTAAACATTCGCAATAAACAACTTCGTTATAACCTGTGAATTTAATATAGACTTAAAGGCATATGCTATGAAATAGAACCACCATTCAAAACAGGCTAATTTTTTCACTGTTTGTTCTATATAAACATGCAAACAATAATATGCAAAAATATTGGTAGGTCATCGCATTAAATTTTTTAACAACTCTTGTTCAAAATATGCAGGATTTCAATGATTGTGCATTTTTTACCCAAAAATCGGTATAAATTCAAAATCAACCTCAAATAAACTCAAGAAATTTACTAAAATTTTATAAACAGCAAAAATACATCATACCCATATTTCACACGTACAAAAATGTCAAAGTTGGCGGTTCAATACACATTTATCAAAATAATTGGTAGAAAATACATTGGAGAAAGTGCTCATTTTACCGCCTTTTTCTCAAAATTTTCATACATTTTCATGTACAAAAAATAATCTACCATTTGAAATCTTATAAAAATCTGCCAAAAGTTTAACCAAACTATGTACTTCACAAAAACAAAGAAAAACTGATAGGTCACCAGGGTATTTTCGGATTTAAAAATAAAAAATTACCCCTACCCCCATGATTTTATCAAATTTTCCATTGAAAAAATTGAAAAAGAAATTCCCAAAAGATTTTCTCTTTTCAGTCAATTCAAATATTAGCGTCAGATTCTTGACAATACACAAAACAAAGTGTATTTTTACATATTATTTACAATATTAATCTATGATTTATAATCTGGATATTAAAAATAGATTCCTAATTATCGTAAAAATATCTGCTAATCTATAGGAATTCAAAAACTCCAATTAAAAGAACAAAATATAACAGTTTTGTTCAACTATGTCAACATTCTAATATCTCTTGGAACTTTTTTTTTTTTTTTTTTTTTTTTTTTTTTGTAATTCATGTTTTTATTGTCCCAGACATTAAATAGGGACGGTCAAGTGCCAGGGTTGGGGCCACTGGGTTCACTTGCCGGGTAACAAAAGGACAAGTTTACAAATACAACACATCTATATATATATATATATATATATATATATATATATATATATATATATATACCACACCATCAAGCACCTAAGTAAATGACAAATATATATTTTTGTTTCAAATATTTCCAACATTTTATCTATTATATTTCCTTTGGTATTGTACTTGTATATTCTTTTCAGTTTTGTATGGGTTTTTGTTTATATGCAAGTGTGTGTGTGTGTGTGTGTGTGTGTGTGTGTGTGTGTGTGTCAACCCCTATGAGATTCAGATACAAACAGTATATATAATTCAGATACAAACAGTATATATTATACATTTTCATGATAAAAATATAGTTCTAAGCATCAGGAAACATTTTATACACTATAAATTTTGGTGATTTATTTCTACTACCCCTTCTGCAGTACTAACACCACAGTCACATCAGATGAAGAAAGTATATCATTCGTCAAAGATATTGATCCATGGGTCCCAAAATTCCAGAAATTTGGCATAAAGATTATTTTTTATTGCAATGATTTTTTCAATATTAATCTGATATTTAAGACTCATTTTCCATGTACTTAAATTTGGCAGTTTTTTATCAATTCTACACTTATATATGTAAAGTCTGGTAGTTAAAAATAGAAAATTTTGAGGTTTATATTTCTGTTTTTGGTCTATAAGTCCAAAGATAGCACTTTCCCTATAGATATTGATGTAGCGATTTATTTTTTTATATAAAATCCTCTACTTCCATCCAAAAGTTATTAACTATCTCACAATACCAAAACAGATGTTCTATTTTTTCAGCTGTATTGTTACAGAATGTACAGAGATTATTATCCCTTAGTTTAATTTTGAATAAAAAATCATTTGTAGAAATTATTCGTTGGTTTATCCTGTATTGAAACCATTGTAATTTGGTATTTTTACAAGTTTTAAAGGGGATATTATATAGTGATTTCCAGTCAATATCAAAGTCTAGAATGGATTTCCATTTTTCTTGACTTTTGACAATTGTGTTGTTATTATTAAATACATTGTAAAAGTCCTTACTTCCTTTTTTACTTTTAAAAACTATTCTGAAGAAATATGGCATATCAATTTGTAATAAATTAACTGGTTGGTTTTGCATATTTAAACTTTTAATATATGATTCAATGGTGGACTTTATACCATTATATTCAACAAAGTTTGACCTGACAGCAGCATATCTTCTATTAAATTCTCTATATGAAATTATATTTCCATCTTCATTAAGTAAATCTTTTATGAAATATATGCCACAGTCAGACCAAGACTTGTAAAATACTGGACTTTTATTTATACAGATATCTTTATTGTACCAGATACTTACATCTTTAACATCATTTATATTTTCAGGTTTTTGTCTCATAGACAAGAAATTCCAGGCATCAAAAACATTATTCCAAAAACAATTATTAGGATTATTTTGTTTTATTTTATTAAAATAATCATTTCCATACTTTAAGAAATTATCAATTTTAGAATATGAAATCTCAAATAATTTTCTGTATTTGGATTCAATTTGAAGTAGTCTTCTAATCCATGTTATTTTGAGTGATGCTATAAAATGTTTGATGTCTATCATTTTTAAGCCTCCTTTTTCATAGCTCTGTGACATTAACTCTCTTTTTATGCGATCATTTTTATGTTGCCAAATAAAGTTAAAAAACATTTTGTTCAGTTTTGTTATTATTTCCAGTGGTGGATTTGGAATAGCAATAAATAAATGGTTTAGTTTGGAAATTATCAGTGTTTTCAGAATGGTTATTCTACCTAAAGG
Source organism: Anadara kagoshimensis (assembly GCA_021292105.1). NCBI lineage: Eukaryota > Metazoa > Mollusca > Bivalvia > Arcoida > Arcidae > Anadara > Anadara kagoshimensis. The sequence goes on from CM037865.1 coordinate 18,213,184, forward strand.
AGTTAAAATTCTTTTTGACCACTGTTTTAAGCTTTTTTCTATTTCTTGTATTTTATTATCATAATTTATTTTTATCATTCTGTCCAAATCAACAGAAAAATTTATTCCAAGCAATGTAAATGGACCTTGGTTCCAATCTAATTTAAAACGATGATTAAAGGTTTCGCCATTATATTTATTACATCCAATCCACACTGCTCTAGTTTTATTATTATTAATTTTTAGACCGGAGAGCAAGGCAAAGTCATCTAAAACATGTAAAGTTTCTTGTAATGATGACTCTGCTCCATCCAGTATGACAGTAGTGTCGTCCGCAAAAAGTGACAGTTTAAATTCTTCATCACCAATTTTAATACCTTTGATATTTTTATTATTTTTCAGAAGAACAGACAGAATCTCAGCACACATTAAGAATATGTAAGGTGAAATAGGGTCCCCTTGACGACAACCTCTTGTTATACTAAAAAATTCAGAAACAATTCCATTTTGTAGGACTGCTGACTTAATATCTTGTCGAAATATTTTAATCCATTTTATAAAAGATTCACCAAAATTGAAAAAATCAAGCACTTTATCAATATAATCCCAGGACACTGAATCAAATGCCTTTTCAAAATCAATCATTAAAAGTAGTCCTGGTATATTTTTTTCCTCTGTATATTGCATTAAGTCATAAATTAGTCTAGTGTTTTCACCTATATATCTACCGCTGATAAATCCTGTCTGATCTTCTGAAATAATAAACGGTAATACCTTTTTCAATCTTTCAGCTATGCAGCCAGATGCTATTTTATATACAACATTCAACAATGATATTGGTCGCCAGTTTTTTAGAAACTGCTTTGGTTTGTCCCCTTTCGGTAAACAAGTTATAATACCCTGACGTTGTGTAATTGACAATTTTCCGGTATGAAATCCTTCATTTAGCGAACGTCTTAAAAAGCTTACTAAGTCGTTATAAAAAAATTTAAAAAATTCAGATGTAAAACCATCTGATCCAGGACTTTTCAAATTTTTCATTTTTCGTAAAAAAGTATGAATTTCTGTGTTTGTTAATTCTCCCTCCAAACTCTGCTTTTGTTCTTCAGTTAAAATACTTATGTGTTTAATATCTTTAAGTTTACTCTTGAGATCCATATCATACTCCTCATTATCTCTGTTATAAAGATTGAAGTAATATTGTTTAGTTTCTGCTAGGATTTCCTTTTGATCAGTAATTATAGAGTTATCATCTTTTACAACTTTTGGGATTATTTTACTAACAAAATTTCTGGATTCTAAACTACAAAAATACTTTGTTGGTTTTTCACCTTCCTCTACCCACCTTGCTTTAGACCTTAACAGAGACCCTTTCATTTTTTCTTTTCTTAATTCCTCTAAATCTTTCTTTTTATTATTAATTTCATTAATGTTAGAAAAACAGTTACTTTCTAGTCTAGTAATTTCATCAATTATCTGTTTCTCTTTTTGAATGGACATTTTTTTACGGTAAGAGGAGTATGATATGGTTTTCCCCCTAATTTCAAGCAAAGCAGTTTCTAAAAATTGTTGATCTGTAATGGTAAATTGAATATCATCATTGCTTATTTCATTAATTTTTTCTATGTTATAAACAGGCACTACATATTGTATTTTTACATCTTTAATACACTTTTTCACTATATCAATATAGTTTTTATCTGTTAGTAGGGAATTGTTGAACTTCCAGAGGCCTCTACCTTAACAAATTCATTTAGTTTTAATGATAAACAAACAGAAGAATGGTCAGACCTATAACTAGGATTGATTTTGACATCTACAACCTTGGACAAAAAATTTTCTGACACAAGGAAAAAATCAAGTCTACTTTGTTTTAATGGGTGTTTTTTTCGCCAAGTATATTTTCTATCATCTGGATATAGTTCTCTAAAAGGGTCTATGAGATTAAATTCATCTTTCATATTTATTACAACATCTCTTGCTTTTGGATTATTGTAATGGAGGTAACCAAAGGTATCCAGTTCTTGATTCTGAACTAAATTAAAATCACCATTTATGATGCAATATTCATTTTCAAAATCTTGGAGAATTTTTGCTATATTTGAAAAAAATTGTGGGTTATCCTCATTTGGAGCATATATATTTATCAATGTTACTCTCATCTTTTCAATAGTCAGGTCAACTGCTATATAATTCCCATTATTATCTTTTTTAATTTGGTGTATATTATACTCAAAATTATTATTAAACAAAATAACTACCCCTCTTGAGTTTGATGTAACTGAATTTAAAATAATTTCTCCACCCCATTCTGATCTTATTACCCAATGTAAATTGTCTACCAAATGAGTTTCTTGTAAACAGTATATGTTATATGATTTTGACCTTAGGAAGTTCAACACATCCCTACGTTTTTCATAATCCTTTAGACCTCTACAGTTGGAGGTAAGTATTGTGATACTATTATGTGCTTCCATGATTGGATTTTATCAATAACTTTTATTTTTTGTCTATAACACAGACAAGGCATTCTGGTGAAGTAATATAAACTTCACTTCTTAAGATATTAAACATTTTTTACTAGTTACAAAAATCATGAGGAAAGTCAATGGGGTTGACAAAGTGTATGATATGTGTTTGTGTAAAGGTGATTGTAATGTATAAAAAAATAATAAATTCATTTGTACTTTCATGTGATTTTGTATATTATCAAAGCAAGCAGATGCCACTGAATGATGTGGCAAGGCAAAGTTAGATAGAATTTAATAATTAAGAAAAAAAAAAGATAAAAATAGCATGGGAATTTTCTACTTCTGTTCAATTAATAACCAAAATTTAAGACAGTTTACCATAAAAAAGAACTGTGACATAGCTGACAGTCTGTACTAAGCTACAGTACAGACCTCTCGAAAGTTTAACACTGAGGTAACGAATAGGTGTCAAAATCTCGGCTACCGAGTGACGGAGATAGAGATTGCTAGTGACTAAAAGGCTGTCGAGAGATATGGTGGCTGCTGTAGATATAACTTACTACAGAGTCTGAGATGAGCTGCTGATTCGGCACTAATCCGCCATCCCAGTGTTAAACCTTTGGCAGGTCTGTACTGTACTGATTATTTCTTGCTTAAAAAAAAACAAAAACAGCACTGGGCTGGAAAGAATAATAAAAAATTTAACCTAAATGGAACCTCTTGGAACTTACATGGATTTCCATTACTTTGTGGTATAGACAAAGAGAAAACTGTATACCATGGTAAGTTTACATTTTGTGCACCTGTGCTTGTAATACTCGGATTATAGGCCGTACCGTTTTTCGTTTTGGATTACACAAGATAGATAGAACCTATTTGCTGCAAACGGTTGTGATGAAATTTTGACAATCACCATTGTATGGTTTCCATTTGTTTATGTTTACTGTAATAGACATCATTTAATCATTTTTCAAAATCAAGTAGCTGAGAAGTACGTTCGGGTTCGTCAACAGTTGGACCATATTAATTTTTGTTCATTTGAATCATGTGCGCAGAACTATCTTTTCGCCTTTTCTTCTCCGATAATTTAATAAACCGCCCTCTTCTTCTAAGAGGCATTTTGATCACTAATTTTACGATTTATACGATTTATATTGCCAAATACTGATTAAAAGAAAGCCGGATGTTTACAGTTGCTACGGTCGATCTTCGTATACTGCTAGTATATCCCTTCATTTTAAATGTCGCACCACTTACACAGTCAATAACGTGAACAGAGTAGTCTCCCCTGGATGCGCGAATTGGTGCGCAATGAAAAAACCCGAAAATGTCTTTAAGTAGTGGATTGGTCAGGACCAATATTTGATTTCGCACTACCCATGTATTCGGTGTAAGCGTGTTCGTTATATTCGTGTTTTACTATAATATGAAATAATAATTTAAAATTATTAAAACCGCCAATTCCTTTTTTTACAAAACCCACGAGGTTTAGTCAATAAGCTACTTACTTTTCACGGTTCAGAAAAAAATTCTTGTTTCAATGTAATTTTATCTAGTATGATGTAAATAAAACAGCAAAGCAATTAATAAGAAATAAAAATAATCGTTCTCATTTCCATTGACCTTCTTCTCAACTGTCTTCGTCACGTTTTCGTCAGTACGGAACTTGCGTCCATTGATATCATTTTTCGATGAACAGCAAGACGTCGCAAAAAGCTAAGTCAGGAAATAGAGAGGATGTGGTAATACTCATACCCGTAAAATGTTGACTCATCACACGGTGTCTTTTTGCAGCAAAACACATTTAGAGAGTTTATCTCGACGTTTATCAACGATGCAGTTCCAGGTCGGGCTTACAAATTGAAAAGTACACTCAAATTATTGTACTTCACTTGTCTAAAAAGTCCAAAAACACCTTTGCGTCCAAAAAAAACTTTGACATTCACATTGTCAGCAAATGGTTGCCTCTTGAACTATTTGGTCTCTGGAAACCCGGCGTTACCTACTTACGACTTGGAGTTTTATAATTATGACTCATTATCTTATCTACAGATAACGAGATCATCTTTTGAACTAACAAGCTTCACCAAGGCGTTGGATACTGATGCTTTAGTTGTTATTTGTTTATCGCTAAGAAAATTTGGGACCCTTCGAGTTGTTACCCTACGTAGGCCTTAACGAACATGTAAAATTGGTAAAACGCTACAATGTAAAATGCCTAATGCCTGCGCTAGTTCTTGCGGCCTATCAGAGTATATTACATCCTGAGCTTTGTAACACAAACTTCATTGTTGGTATCTAATAGTCGTCTAGATCTGGCTTGCTCTTCCAAAGACGTTTTACCGAATTTGAATTCAAACATCCAGAATTTAAACTGAGTATGAGTATATGCAAAAGAGTAGACACATCTTCTCATCTGGTTACTGAATGAAACACATTTACTACACATACTTATCAATTACTAACTGGGATTTTCCGAAATTAAAAAGAGACTTTGTATAAATTAAATTATAAAATACTTATTCACACAAAAGACCTAAGTGATTAGTTTGCATATTTTATAATGAGGTGATTATTTGTGTGTGTGTCCTAATATTAATTAGAAATTAAAGAAACAGTCGTTTTTTACGTTCACTAGGATACGTCTTCAAATTTACGATTGTAAAGAGACAGAACGTCATCTATATATCTGTATGTGGAACTGAACGTTTTGATGGAAGTCTTCTCTCTAGATTAAACAAAGGTTCTGTTAATCAACAATTTATGTACAACACAAAAGATAGAAAACAATCTATTTTACGCTGGATGTCAATTGATGAAATATTTGTGATATTTCTTGTTACATTCAAATAAATGTCACTTAACCATAGCTTCATATTTTGCACAAATTCTACGATATGTTTTGAAAAAGCATGAGGTGCAGTATTTTAAATCCTTAACTATGGTATATCACCTCATGCAAAGTGTTTCCTTAGCTAAATTTGGTCAAATATAGTTTCGTCCTTAGGATATTTGTTCAACGCCTAGAAACAATTTTGGTTTCACAATTTTGATCCAGGCACTAGTGATGATGACCAGAATTCCGACATGTCCGTCTAGCACTATAAAATACCACTTCTTTAACGTCAGAATATAGATTAAATACATGAAAATTACAAATTTCGATTTTACGTTTTTAGGTAAATGATAATGATAATAATAATTATCATAATCTAGTATTAAGCATTTTTAATATAATTTTAAATTTTTACTAATATCATGAAACTTATTATACCGTTTATATTTTATTTTTCAAATAAAGTATCCAAATACTTATCATGATGTAGCAAAACAATGAATTTCAATATTAATCTTATGTATACACTAAGTATACAAGTAATACGTATAGTGTTACACTCCACTTTTCAAAAATTAAAATGTAGGATAGTGTTACTCCACTCAAAAATTGATACGATTTCTCTTCAATCAAAATCAGATTCAATACAAAGAAAGAACATTTCTTGTTTTAATACGTTTTATAATTTTAATTTCAGAAAATAAGGATACATTTCAATTTTAATTGTCATTTTACTATCATGGTGAAGTATATACGTCAGACGTTTGAAAAATAAACGACATGTGATCTTAACAAATCTGCATTTCATTTAAAAAAAGTGATCATGATGTAGCAAAAAGTTCCCGTGGTATTAATTATATGTCTATCAGAAAACTCATATTTAAATGGACAACTGTGTATTAAAATTATGATAACTTTATTAAATCACTGAAATGGAATTAAAATGATATCCTGGTATCAATAATATCAAGACAATTCTGAAAAACATTATTGTTTATTGCGTGTCACAGATATCTGCGTCTGGTAAACAAACTTAATTAAAATTAAATTCAAGTGTACGTAAAAGTTAATTTTAAAATACCATCGTGGTGCTTCCTGATCGTAACACTTACAATAGAAGAAATTGTAACCATTGTACCCAGGTATAAAATTAATTCTGTTTAAGCTATAGCATAAATTGCTCTGAATTTACGTTCTGAATTATTACTGGGTACTACTGACATTTATAATGCCCATCTTATTGTTGGTTGGCTCGGGTTCTCTGTGTCCGGGATTGTCCTGGATATGTTTGCCGTCTCATGGTTCCGTGTTTCTTTCGCACAGTTTCAGTTGAACGCGTGGCGGATGTGGCTGGCTAGGGAAGAGGTGCTTGCCCTTCCGGAGCACCCGGCCTCGCTTCCCTGGTGGAGGTTCGCATGTTTGGCCTTACTTATTGGTGCCAAAGTTTTTACTTTGGTTTTGCATTGTAATTCGAGCATAGATTAGTATGTTTCTTTTTGATAAATATTTTGAATTTTGATAGTGAAAAATTATCATTTAAGGAAATTTTTTAAATTGCCAAATAGATTTAAAACATGTGAGATACACATCATTTTCACGTATTTTAGTTATAATATTAAACCAGACAAAGCTATTTAATTTCATTTGCTATTATTATCATTATGATTGACATACGTTTTAGAGTAAGTAATATTCATTGTTTTATGATTAGTTTCATATTTCAAAAACATCATTGTACCAAAAAGAGTAAAGTAACCATCTTCCATCTTAAAAGACAATTCTAAAACGCCACATTGAAATAAAAATAATACTGTTTTTGGTCAGACACTTAAAATTAAAATGGTGTCCAAAAGAGTGGCTAAATTACTTTGTAGAACTATTTATATACACCAATAAAAAAGACAAATCTAACCTACTATTGTTTTAGTTAATGTATTTAATGTCGAATCCTCCCAGTATAAATGCTACATCTTACTTATATATAATTCTACAGTACTAATTTAGCCTGCAATAAAGCACAATGAAATCGAATCCAGCGATGTGGTTAAATTGATTCTGTTAAGATTTTTACAACTACCTGAACTGACTAACAAAATGTTTTAGTATGTATCATAATGTAGAATCATCTATACGCCTCAATAGCTAACCATACGAAGAACAAGATATTGCAGGAAAATATGAAGATCAAACCACTAGCCAAAAAAAATCTAAGTATAATGTTCATCTGATAATAAACATAAAATCAGTGATGTGGTTTTACCAACGGTAAATTAAAGATGATCGAACAACCAGCTATGACAAGTATTTATTATAGACGGGTTATGTTAAAAATAACTTGTTAAATGCATTTCAGTCTAGAGAAATAGATGAAGACGTTCAGTCCATTGTTGATTGGTGGAACAACAGGATGAACCAATCAATCTCTTAAAACCGACCTTAATGAAGTTTTGGCCGAAGGTGCACGACCTTCCGGAAAAAAATCCCTGCTTCACTTTTCCCCTGAATATTGTGTGTAACTACATTTGTCTTTTTTACGGTTTTCCATCGGCTGTGTTGAGGACTTCAATCGATATGTTTGTTGTGATATGTTATATGGTATATTTTAATATTTTATTTTACCATAGCTGACAACATATAAGATTTTTGACTACAACCTAGAAATATTTTTCTCGTACCTCGGACAGAAAAATCTCACGCGCACACCAGTGCTAGATTTTTCTATCTTGTCCAGTTTGTCTGGTACTGCCTACGCGACAATTAAACAATCAGAATAACGCATCCGATCATTGTGCTTGACGTTATCAAAACAAAGGGTTTCCTTATTAAATTTTCAAAATATGTGTTTTATTTTTTTCTTAAAAATATTTTATTGTCAGCGTTGTTTTTTTATTTGCATTAAATACAAATCATTGATATCTTAAAATTTTGAATTGATTGTTTTCAAAGGGCGGATTTATACAATGCATACATCGCCCAAAGGAATCATGCGCGACAAGAGGCTCCATGAAGGTACATGTTTGGTGTTTTTTATTTATTACAGATAAACCATTTCACTGGTACGAGAAATAGAATCTGCCACCTGTTTGTGACCGATACCAGTTGATATCAGTCTCGGGTGATGTGATGTAACAAATCCCAATCTCGGCACAGCCTCGATTAATATATATGTTACATCATATCACCCTCGACTGAGATCACACGGTATCGGTCACAAACATGGGACAGAATCTATTACTCTATCTCATTCTGCTGAATACATCTATACATTATAAAATCATAAACAATTATAATCACACTGCATGAAGAAACTTATTACAGAAGCTGAAGTGACAAATTTAATATAATCGTATGTATAAAATAATTCTCCGAGGCTGTTTTCTGTGTGAAATTGTAGAGTTTTAATATCAATTTACACAGAATATAATACTGACAGACATTTGAAATGAATTATGTTTTCAACACGTTCAACATTAATGCTAATTTCGTAACAGTACAGAACTTGTTCTTTCAGTTATATATTGGTCCGTTCTGAATGTTTTAGAACTGCACATAAACATAAATTTTTTAAAATCAGCATTTCACCAACCGATATTTTCTAAAAATAATGCACAGGCTTGAGACATGTCTTGGAAGAATAACAATTGGCGGTATTTCAATTGCTTTAATCTTGAATACCCCCTGGTCCAATAAAAAAGTATGAATTATCAATCTATGTTAAAAAAACATATAAAAGCTTAAAAAAAACTTTGAAACTAACAATTTTATTAAACACGTTTATTTCTACCAGAAAATTGAGACCAAGCGCTCTAGAAGAGTAGGTAGTACATCCTTGTTCAACTAGGTACACCCGCCACCCTTGTTTTTTTAAAGTTAAATATCAAAAACACTATCCTTTTTATCCATGATTTCTTCAGTTAAATTTTGTTTGTAGTCTGTTTGGTGATTGACAAAATAACAAAAAAGCATGTTCAGCACCAGATATTTGTATCTTTACTTACCGTTCTTGTAAAAGAATGACACATCAATAATTTGTTTCAGACGTTCGTATAAATATAGAATTCTGGAAAAAAGATGTTAAGTGTAGAAATATCAAATGTTTTTACTTTTACTCGAGATTAACAGTAAGTGGTAATGTATTCAAATAATGTTTTAAATCTGCATATGCTGATGAAAATATGGAATATATTTTTAATGAATAAGACAGCAAACTATTGGTGAATGTCAAGATTTGTGTTAAAATTTCTGAAAATGATTTAAAATGTACATGTACAGAAATCTGATACATATCTTTCTTTTTTTGAAGTTTATGGATCTAATAGACGTATGAACGATTATGGCCTTCATGTTATCCCATCTTCTCGTTGAGATGCAATAAGAACAACGAATAGCACGCTTTGTTAGAGGCAATTATACTTCTTTAGTTTAATTTTGCGATACAACGCATTGTTATCTCGCGTAAAAATTATCCATCTATGTATTATTACGCTTTTAATTAAGGCTTTGAGGCGTTTTTAACAAAATAGTTATAACGCATTCTTATTCGCGTCATGTTAGAGTGTTCTACTTAATATACTTATTGCACATTTTACTTAGACAGGCGTAACTTTACCAGCATTATAATGTATTTAATTAAAATCATTTTGCATGTAAGCAAACTATACATTCCTTTTTTTATTAATGTAGTATGTATTATCATACCGAGTGTTAATTTTAATATCATAAAGATTAAAAAGCCAATGTGCTAAATTTTGAAATTGTATTCGTTTCATTGCATCATGTTACATTGTGTCAATTTTTGATTGGTTTTTACAATTCAGGGTTTTCAATAAACCAGTCAAATGTTACTTGAAAATGCTTTATAAGGATACAGATCCGTGTACAACGATACTTCATCAGTAACGAAAAATTTGTATATGAAAATTAATTCACGGTTACTCACTATAGAATGTTGTTGAAGTATATGCTAAAGTTAGTTTTTCTTCTGCTAATGGTGGAATACGGAAAAACTGGTAAGTAGGAAACACACTTATCACTGTCAAATTAATTCACATAAATAAAAACATATATAGACAAATTGAATACAATTCTTATTTTTATTCTTTTTTTTAACATAAGCCTTAGTATAATTGTATAAATGTAGCTGTTGCTTTGGATTTAAACGCACATGAGATATGAATATACAAAAACAAACATACTAATACATCTTCAAAAGGCGGTTTGAAATTTTAAACATTGCCACAGTCAGTTAATCATTTGAACTTCTGACATTTAAGTGACGTTTTGTGCATATTTGCTGCTTAGATTACAACACCAACCACCTGCAATAATTGAAATTAAGCAACTTTTGGAGCTCAAATATATATAATATAATGATAATATTTAAAGTTATAATATATACGGGCTAATATTGGATGGAATGACATCAAACTTCAAATATCCCTCAATCAACAATTTATCTTTTGTAGGTTGTTTCGTTGTGAAAGAAATCCCGTACCGTAGTCATTTTTTTTATCCCCGATAGATAATTTATTATATTTTTAGTAATTAGGTAGTTCCAGTAGATTTTTGCGGAATAATAACAAAAATAGATATGCTTGGGTTTTTTCTGTATTTAAAAAAAATAATGCATTTATTATAATGGCGTGTGTCAGAAAGTCTCTATTCCCGTTGCCAGATTACCATAAAAATAACTATATAATTTGTGAAAAATTTTTTTTCGAGAAACTACACATATGCGTTTGTTTGATAAAATGAAAGAAATAACTTCATATTCTTTGGTTCTTAATTTCGAGCTTTTAAAAGGATAATCTCTCCTACCTTTAATTCTAAAATTGCTTTTAAATTTGAATTAAAACAATCGATATTACATGTTAAAATAATTCCGTTTACAAACGTTTGTTAAATTTTACACTAACCATTTTTTGTTTATTTACTTTATTTTATTGTCATATTTGCTCCGCAAGGACCCATATTTTTCTTCAAAATGGTCGAATGTAAATATTCGTTTCCATAATCGTAACTTATCCTAAAAATATATATTTTGCAGACACCATAGTATCAAATTGTATATGAAAATATGAAAATCAATCTGATCATTTTTACGTGAAAATTACCAATGAAGTCACTCAAAACTTAAGTTTTGTAATTACTATTTCCAAACTTGTGTCTAAACGTTTTTTTTAAAGCCTATATTTTAACACTATGAGTCTTCATGAAAGGTCGCTATTTCAAATATGTTTGCAAATTCATATGAATAGAAAACAATTTGTTTGTGAATTATACAACTTTATTTTGATACGTTATGCCCAAATCATTTTAATTTTGTTGATATTTTTTTCACCTGTGAAGATCGGTGTGAATAAGAAGTATTTTGAGCGACGGGGACCGAGGTAGACCCTATATTAATATGTAATTTAGTACAAACATGATGTTAAAATGTGTTTATAGAATGCATGCAGATGATCTTATAAAAGACACAAAAGACTTTGTATTATAAAAATTGTCAAATGGTTTGTATGGGGCCCCAAAATCGACATAATGTCTTATAACAAAACTAAACTATTAATTTCAGCTATTTCTAGATTTAAAAATGTGAAAATGCAATGCAATAACACGCATATGTAAAAGGAGATAGTTAAATGCATACATATTGCAATGCCGATTGAACATTTTAGGGAAACGTTATTTTCATACGATTATATTGACCTATCGGTTACTTTGTATTGTTGCATAGTCTTGAATACAATTACTTTCCTCAGTATCGGCAATCACCTTAATATTAAAATGCGACGACGTTTTATATCAACCTCTGTTTTTGTTTCCCTTGTCCATTTGTGCACAAAAATCCACATAAGAATTGAACTTAAATAAGTTGCGATAGAAGTTTATTTTAACTGTGTGATTAGTGATATTTAATATTGCAAAGTACAAAAGTACTTGCTTCCTAATTACTGTATGACAAAACTATGCAATATTTAAACGTTAAAGTTTTTGTTTGATAAAAAGTTAACTTTCTATTCATATACAGTTTAATCCACAAAGAGACGTCACCCTCGAATTCGCATAAAGACATATCACGCCTAATTGAACAAAAATACAAATACAGCAAATTCTAATTAGTTTAGAAGTGATTCATTTAAAATTAGTGACATGGCTTGGTGTTAAACTAGCTGATTTACAGATAGTATTTTTCAGAGAAACCCTTTGCTTGAATAACAGCTCTGGGTAGAGTGCTCTGCAAATTTCAACGTTCTGATTTCTTGATCCGATACCACTTTTTTTAACAGACTGCAAACGATTTCGGCCTATCTTCGGCTACTTTATAACCCTAACTCTATTTCAATAAAAGCCGAAGATTCTGTGTCACGTCAAACACGAACACTATCTTAGTTCATGCACGCAATTCACAGTGAAAATCCTGCTCAAGGTCGTGTTTGGGAAATTATGCCATATAATAATGCAGGTTACTCGAGAAGGTTATTTAGACCTAAAAAATGTCAACGCTACCAAATAACAAAGTAAATGATATACAAAGCGAGTGCGTATGTTGGTTTTCCCGGAAAACACATTTAATCTTTTAGCAAGACTTTGCTCCTCCTCGTAGACCTTAATCAAATCAGAAATTTCTTGAAACAATGAGCATTTTTATCCTTGACTGTCCCGGAATTTTCCCTAATACGATCTCAATGGAAAATTGGTTTGATTCCCTAAAACAGTCGTCAAAGATAGTCTGAAATCGTCAACGGAGCTTACATATAATTAGAGTTTTAGTTTTACAACTGTTACACTACATTACCTTTTTGGAGTGTAATTTCTCATAAGTAGTGCTTTGGTCATAATTTTTCAAGATATTGAAAAGGTATATGCCAACCAATTAGATTTATGCCATTAATTAATTTTAAGGATTGTTTTAAATACCGTTATGTGTATGATCTTCCACCAATTTATTTGTTGCAAGCTGTTCGCTATTATTAACGAAAAATGCAACGATAAATTTGATGTTCAATATTAATCCTCTAAATTGAATTTTCTACGATATTTGAAAGTAAAAATAACTTTAATTGAGGCTACCTGTATAAAAAGATATTAATCTTAATATAAACATAAAGCGCATGGGTTTTTAAAATACAACCTTTATTATTATCTCATAAATTCCCATCTCAATACCATAATGTAATGGTTTTAAAATCTTATTTTTTGTAGAAATGCAGACTTTTTGAAAGATATTATGTTTTTTTTCCTAATTATACAAACTGAACTTTGTTTCACAATCCTTTGCATGATTGTTTCAAAAAAGGATTCCTCGATGCCGTTAAAACTTTCAACAAACATACTTTGCAATTGAATGTATTTTGTGATGATTTCTGGAAAGAAATCGTCATTGTAATAATCAATATTATTAAGATTTAACAAGTTGTCACCTTGATGTTCTATAAATATTTTAATGTTTTTACAACTATAAACGAGTTCTTATCCCAGCTTAAACTGCAACTTAATTTTTGAATACTTTTAATAGACCACGATAATTGTTTTATCTACACAGAGCTTGACGTTGTCCAGTTGAAGAATTACACCCATATTTTCATTACTGAATTACTTCAAACAAACCTGGTGACGAGTGTAGAACCTTTTGACTTCGTGTACCATGATCCTTCTATTTTATATATTCACTCCTACCATTATCAGGAATATATCAAGCAAACCTATTTGAATGCATCTAGAGATCCACGGGATGTTGTCAAACATGTCTTCAAAACCATTGATATGAAGTTTGATTGGCGAATGAGAAACATTTATATAGCCCAAAAGAATTTTATAGAAGTAACAGATATTGACGGAAATTACCGACGAACACTGTATTGGCAAAACATGACATTTATAAGAAACATAGTATTGGATCCAATGAAAGGGTATTTAATATCTCTCTCTCTCTCTCTCCCCTGTTATTGTGATTAACAGTAATAATTTGTCCTTTTCTTTATCTACATTTCTGTGTGTTAAAAAAATTATATTATTGAATTATGTTACTTTTATCTAACTTTTACTCTCTCTCTCTCTCTCTCTCTCTCTCTCTCTTTTTTTTTTTTTTTTATTGTGATTAACAGTAATAATTGGTCCTTTTCTTTATCTATATTTCAGTGTGTTAACAAAATTATATTATTAAATTTTGTTACTTTTTTCTAACTTTTACTCTCTCTCTCTCTTATTAGTATTAACAATTTTACATCATATATGGTAACATACCCTGATCTTTCCATTTGTTAACATATACTATTTTTTTCTCATTTAAGATACTTGTTTTGGGCTCTTGCGGATCGTTTCAAACATATAGAGCGAGCAAGTATGGCCGGCGATGAAGCAAGCCGCAACATAATTATCAACAATTATATAAAACAACCACTTGGATTAGCGTTGGACTCGAATAACTCAACACTATATTGGAGTGATGAGTTTTTCAACACGATACAAAAGTGCAGTTACCATGGAAACGAGAGAGCCACAATATTGAAGTTACATGCAGCTACACCTGGACATCTTGCTCTATTTCGCAACACGTTATACTGGATTGACAACAAAAACCATACAATGAATGCATTATTATTTGAATCCATGGAATCTGAATTTGTTGCGGACCTGCCACAAGAGCTTCTGCTGATAAAGTTTATCATCACAAAATCAGGATTAAAAGTGCTTGTTCCTTTTTATCTAGCTTATCCCAACTTTAAAGTGGGAGTGTTTGAAGAACAACGATTCCGTGATGGTAAAACAATAAATACATCAGGCCTGTTGAAACTTTATCACTAAGCTAACAAATTAGAGCTAAATCGACAGATTATATCGACCCCCGTTGGCTATATGTCGATAGCATCTAAAATTTATCCCCGGCAATCTTTCTGTTAATATGTACTTATATCTTCGACCTCTTTTTTTAGCTTAGTGTTAATCTGTCAACATGTCTGTACTGTATCTAGTGTTTTTTTAACAATATATCTATTAGTTGCATATAGTCACTTGCATTTTTCTTACATTAGTATGGCCTTATGTAATGCTATTATGGTTGACATCTTTATTATTTATATCGTCTGTATCGTAGACGAATTTTTCTTACTAATTAATCTGAAAAATATGTCATTGTGTCTGAACACATCCATTTTGTTGACTTGCATTTAATGACCGGAAATATATGTCATCGTAAGGAATTTGGTATTGAAATACAAACTTTACAAATAACATTAAATGTATAAAGTTTCTGCAATTTTCCTTTGATACCAATCTAAGTGATGTTTAAACTTTTAAATATTTATGATCAAACAAGATCTACTTAACTGTGAAACTTGTTTAAGCATGTGCTTGCAGGTCATTATTGCTTTGATAATACACCCTCTTGTTAAGTAATTGCTAATTATGTAACTGTAATAATAGAATTGAAATACTGAAATCGTTAACGATATATTAATTTATATATTAAAAGAAATTTTCTTTTGAATTTCAATTAAACATAGTTATTTCTTTGATTTACGTTTATGAAGCTTTTGATTAAAATGTACTACGAATTAAGACAAATCATTATTAAAGGAATTTGTGGCGAGTTAATGATAATATCGCCCTTATACAACTAACTGTCAATTGTAATGTTTGTATAACACAGGTCAACTTGCGTAGAGTTTAACCATTTCAAACACGTAATATTTGAGTCCATATTAAACATCTCATCTTGAATACAGTTTAACCATTTCGAAGCACGTAATATTTGTGTCAATATTAACCAGGCCATTTTGAATTTAGTTTTACTATTTTTGAGAATTTTTTTGTGTCTATATTGCACAGACTATCTTGAGTAAGTTTCAATATTTCAATGCACATTATGTTTGCGTCTGTATTATTACACAAGTCATCTTGAATATAATTTTACTGTTTCAACGAACATTATGTTTTAGTGTCTATTACACAGGTTTGTACAAATATAATTCGATCAACTCATCTATTACGTGTGAACAACTTACCCTGGGATCCCCTAACTGGCCATATTTCGCCTGCAGCTGTGGTAAGGATTATCTGTTGATAGAAAATGGAAAATGCGCAAGTAATAAAGGTATGATTAAGCCATGTGCCATAGCAATTTACAATATCATTAAGACAAAGTCACTTGACGACGTCAATAAGCCATAAGACTAAGAAAAGGTACTTAGAAATATTGACTTTAAATGGATTTACTGATATTATTATTGATAAATAAAAAACAGGCGAAAATATTAAAAAAATAATTGAATTACTTTTGATAAAATGTATTGATTATCATATGAATTGGAAAATTCACCTCAGCCAAAGGCATTATTTATTAATCACGAGAAAATGCCAAAGAAAAATTCAATATTAAAACTATACAAAAGAAAAACCGTTGGTAAATCATTTTCACACCTTTTTGAAAGTTAGATTTTATTGTAACGTTTTCATGAAACAATTATTTTCAAGCCTAGGCTTATCAAGCCCCTCAAAACGTTTATGACCGTAAATACAATGTTGTTGACAAGTATGTTGTTTCTGTGTATAAAAATACAAATAAATGAATATTTTCCATAGTTCCCTGTTTCGTTCAATCTAAATTTTGCTTGTTCACGGGTGTCGCATGTTAAATCAGATGTGATTAACTCATGGAAAACGTCCCTGGTATAAATTCACGTGTTTAATCAAATCTGCCAGTTTACAAAGTTTTTACATTACTTTTGGATTATGATTTGGACATGCATTGGTGTGTTTTTGTTTTCAAAATAAGGTTTTAACTATGGCTGCAAAACATTATTATCTATTACGCCAACTTTTATATGGCAACTGATGTGTTTTAGATTTTTTATGTTTAAATGATCGTCTTAATCGAAAAATATATGATCGTGTGTGGTGTTAGGTTACGTTTCTAAATGGCATAGATAGTGTAAAAATTAAGTTCCTAAGATCAATTATACAAATGCATCAGCACTCTAGATACCACGCGTTCAATCTTTGATAAAACACACAAAGACTTTACTTCATGGCCAAAATTTTAAGTTTTAATGTGTTATAAATTGTCATAAATATCTTTAAGGTAAAAATAATTTTCTCAAAAAACTAAAGCTCAAAGTCTTTGCCAAGTATGAAAAAAATTCATTTCAAAAACATTAATCATATTGATCTCATATAATCATGTAATGGGTCACACAAGCTTTCAATATTGAGACAACACTTCAATTTTCCCTATAACACCCCCAAAATGATCCCTTTAGTCAATGACTTGGACACAAGGTCAAACCATATGAAATCATGCTTATGGCCTATAGGTTATATTAAGTCCAAATGTCGTAGGTATGATAATTATTTTGGCAGATGCTAGTTCAATATTGAATATTGGCTTTGATATAGTTCTTCCAGCTGCAGAAATAAATTGACATTCTAATTGTTTGTTACTTCCACGAAAAAGTTCTAGGTGTAGTGAGTTTTATATAGGTCATTTGATCTTTATCCTATGATTTAAATTGGAGGTATTTAGTCCAATATCTTTTCAAACTTTGTCCGCGAAGTTGCTTCAAGTTCAATTCCCTTTAGATCTTGTCCAGTACTTTACTTTGCGCAAGACAGAAACCTTTTGTTTAAGATCTTTTCTTGAACTGCAGTCTTGTTAAAATCTCGAAAATTTCTTTAAAATATGTAACTGATACAACTGTAGATAAAATGTAAATTTATGAGGATACTTTTAAATTTTGTAGAAAAAATAAATAAAAGTGACTATAAATGTGACAAGTAGTTGATGAGAAGTCTATTAATAAAAATGGTCACTGACGCTAATCGAAAAATTAAAAACGCGAGGGACAATAAAATCGCTTTGCAAATTTAGTGTATCCCATATTTTGTTAATTTATAGGACTATTTAATATGTCTTTTTTCGAGTGTTTAATTGACACAAATGCATTTCATTCATTTTGTTTGACCAACATCAAATAAATTCATTTTCTAAGACATGTGTTCATCATCAAGACAAAAACTTTCATATAACTTCCTTACATATAAAAAGCAGGTGTAGATAGCAAAACAGAAGGTGCGTACCCTTCCGGAGCACCCGGCCTCACTTCCCTGGTGGAAGTTCACGTGTCTAACCTAGCTTGCCAATTCCAAAGTTTTTACTTTGCTTCGGGATTGTGATTCGGACATAAAAAATATGTTTGTTTTTGATAATGTAACTTTTCAAAATGCTACAGAGGAAAGAATAACTTTATGTGTGTGTTCATGTTCATGACACTATTGATAGATTAATTAATACTATGCGACTTCGTGTCATAAATCTCCACTGAAGACATATATCATATCTGAGTGACTAAAAATAATACAAGAAATTTGAAATTTCTCAGAAGAACACTTATTAAACTAAGATGCTGCTTGTTTTGTCATTGTCATTCAAGCTTTTCAAGATGTTTATCTTAACTTGCAGTTTAATTCCCTTATATATCAAACACATCAGTGATTGTACGGGACAATATCATTTCTATCACATACACTTTCTTTTTCTCACTCTATCTTTATCTTTATTTATTTATCTCTCTAATTTAAGAACAATTGGTAGAATGAATGATATGACATAGTTTATGTAACATTCATAAATTCGTAATCAAAAACCATTCAGCTATCTAGAGGCCGACTGCTTGGCTTTTATCCATCTAGTCTTAAAAATCTTATTGAAATCAACTAGGTATATAAATATTTAGGTCAAAGGATGATGACTATTGAAGACGTTAAGTTATCTAAAACCAATTACAATATAAGTGCTTGTTCCTGTCCATTGTAATGACATTGGCATGCTAGTGTTTTTCGTACGTAAACTTATATACACGAATCATGGTTGCAATAATTAAGACCTGTTATCTTCTTGTTAAGAGCTATTGTGTTGTCATAAATAGCGATGCTAAATGAACTTAAATGATTAATGGAGCTATTCAATACTGACAAAACTAAAACAGATCAAAATGAAAACAAATATTCTTTATTATTAAAATGTTTGGTGTTACGCCAACTTTTAGCAGAAATGTCAATGATTTATGTTGTGAAAAAGAAATAACTTTCAAGTGGTTTTTGACGCATTAAAAGATTTTGAAAGTAACAATTCTATCATTAACTGCTTGCAATGGAGCAGTTATTTTTAAATTCAGGTAATGTTTTCAATTATTTGGTGTAAATATATTGGTTCAAGGTTTTTCAATAGTATTAAATAATATATACACTTATGAATGTCTTCTAGGTTTCTTGAAATGATTTTAAAGTATAGTATATACAATGTTTTGTTACACTTAAGTAAATTATAAGCCATATTTATTACTTCTATTTTAAGTTGAAATAGAACTTATTCTTGGAACCGAAGCTGGAGTGCTATTGTATAGTAATAAGTCATATTCGCAGTTGTACGGTGGGCGTTTTGTATTAAGTTTTGACTTCTTAAAAGATCAAAATGAGATAGTGCTTCGATGGAAGCATGGCGTAGCTATAGGTGACTTATGGAATCTAACCTATACTTTGAAGCAGCAAGAACTCGATTTCCGTGGATTTGCACAATCAATTCAATTCGACTGGATTGGTGAAAAAGTATACTTTATTGGTGTGTCACTAATTCAATCTGTGATATTTATGATGTCAGCCATTGATGACAAATATTATGATATGCCTTTGGTCAGATTTAATTATAAAATCCTAAAGGGCATTGCTTTAGATCCTGCTAAAGGGTGAGTGTATTAAATGATAGCTAACTTTTTATAATGTCATGTCCGCTTATATTATACTGTATAGTTATATCGTTATATGTTTATATGTATGAGGTAGTTGTGATCGCAGGAATGCATGTGTGCATTATTAAAACTTATAAACAACTTATTTATTTGTAAAATATATCAGTGAAAGCCAATTATAAGAAGTTTATGCGGTGTCATGATCTCAGATGCAACTCATTAGGCTTTCAGAGGTTTACCTATCAAACGCTCTGCCAATCGTCAATTGTTCATCTTACATTACCTTGTTAACTTTGATCTCTTTTGAAAAAGCTTAACAAAATTCAAATACTAATACAAATTATCCTGTCTGCGTTAATGAATATAAGAGAGGGTTTCCTTGGAACTCAAGAAGTTGAGAGTAGCAAATATTGTTAAATAAATTGCTAAATGTACAACTGCATTTACATGCATATTATGATAATCAACATTACTTTGATATTACAAAATTTAAAAAGTGTATACCAGTTTAATGAATAATATAAATGTTTATAAATGGCACTTCAGCTATAGCGTGATTGCGACAAAAATTTTTTAATTTTACAAATATTTGGTTGTCAAGGAAGGGATTTCGATATATTTTTTAATATAATTAATAATCAAAGTGTAAATTTTAGAAGCAACCTTAATGTTTTCAAACGGAATGGTATTGTAATTTAAACTGCAAATATACAATGTTCCGATGTGATATTATAATATACATCGAATTAAATAATATCCTTACCCTTCCGGAGCACCCCGCCTCACCTCCCTGTTGGAAGTTCACGTGTCTAACTTTCCAGTTCCAAAGTTTTTACTTTGCTTCTGAATTATGATTCGGATATGAAATAGTATGTTTGTTTTTAATATCATAAGAATATTAAGATAGACAGCAAATGTATTTTCAATGGGTCAAGGTGTATTTTGAAAAATAAAACTTACATAATTAGAACTCGAATTATGAAATTCACAGTGGAATTTAAGATAATTGATATAAACTGTATCATAAGGAATTTTGATTCGCATAAAATATTATTGGCATGCTTCATATAGACACGGTTTCATAAAAGCACGATGTATGAACGAACATTTGGCTAAGCAAAATACATGGATAATCAGTTCTTCTTTACCGAAGTATATTTTGTTGATTTCTGATTTAGTATTTTCAGTGAGTCTACAAGATTGAAATTTATCTCATATTTAGGACTTTTTGTAATTTTTGGTTATTTATGTTAACATAATTGTAACTATCTTCAACTAAAATCCAATTCCACAAGCAATAATGCATTCTGAATTAACATTTTTTATTCTTGATTATAACTGTTCCATAAATGCCACTTTGAGTTAAAAAATTTAGGGGTTACATATTTATTTAAATCCAATTGGTATTTGGAAACATGTAGATATTTGTATTGAATAAAACTCGCGTTTCACATTGAATACATCATCATGAGTGCCTAGATGAACAGTTTCAACATTATCGGAAATAATGATGATTTTATGTCGATATCTCAAATACAGACTATGCTAAAATTTTTCTTTTTTCGCCAGGTTACTCTTTTTCATCAGTGACCACACTATAAACAAAATGTCATTAGATGGAAACAGGTCAACTATTAAAACTATTCTGAACCGTACAAATATCAACTATGTTGGTTTTCTTTTAACTGCTGATGTATATGAAGAAGATTTGTATTGGATTTCTGTGGACACACATTACTCAGTGAGAAGAGTTTCATACAATGGTGACATATTGGAGTACCCATTTCAGAAGACAACAATGATAAACCTTTATACGACAAGGACACATTATATAACAGATGATTACAGTGACTTTGGAGATAACTGGATCGTGTGGATGTGCGACAAAAAATTCGGGGGCGATTGTACAATGCTTCTTGAGACGTCTATTTATATAGGAGAAATAAGAAGATACCCTGAAGAGAGGGAGTATCTAGGTAAGTATGTTGTTAATTTTACTTGTGTTTTCTGTATCAGAAAATGTTCTGCTCTCTGCCTTATTTTTTGGGGGGGGGGATATGGTCGGGAGAGGGAAATTAAGACGCGCAGATCAATACCTTTCTTCTGTCAGCTATTAAAATTGTTTCTAATAACCTACTAATGATTATGCTTCTAAAACCAAAATTTATCTCATATATCTAAGCAAAGTTAATATACACCGTTTTGTTAGGCACATATGGTTTTTATTGAAATTGAAATTTTAGCTGTCTATTAATGATTGTGATTTTGGAGTATTAGTACGATTTTATATTCTGTACATTTTAACAAATACTGTTAATCTCATTTACCTTTTGCGATGAATATTCATAACGCCTTTCTTCTATGATCCGTATGGGATTGCTGGGTGGGAAGGTGCTTATTGAAAGGGTCACTAATACAACATTAATATCAGTTTTTTTGTGTATGGTTACTCTTGAGAGGTTCTTTAAAGTTAGGCATAAACTTGCCCGATACGAATACAGAAAAAATATGGAGTGGTGCGAAATTGTGCCAAATTTAATATGGATTTTTGTTAACGAATAACGAAGTCTATTTCTCTTAACATATTGTTGAAGTACTTGCAGTATATCTTTGGTGGAAGCCTGCATGTATATTTCTGATACAAAGGTAAAATGTTCAAAGGACTGGATCTTCCAACATTGAAAACATCAGAGGGTCCGGGTTGTATATTGATACGGGTTTATTTGCTTTGTTACACCTCACACAAGATATATTCTTTGAAAATTCCTAATTACCATTCAATATAATACGTAAAGTTTTCTTTTTTGTCTTTAAGTGATAGTGCCATTTTAAGGTCATACTTCATCCTTGATGTTGAAGTTATGGAATCACTAAAATATATAATATAATATGTTACGTCGTTTAATAATTCTTCTAAATTTGTAATTAGCAAATTATCATGTGTTGGAGCATCTTAATATGCTAAATGAACGTGGGCTTTTGTCTATAATAGTATAAAATCTCTCCGACTTTTAAATACCACAACCGTAAATCATTTGATAGAGTATTGGATTTGTATGTGAATTTTATTGGGCTCATAATTAGGCTGAGATGTAAACAAGACTTAAAGTAGGTAAGTATCTTTCCTTTCCAAGGAATTCGGCATTTAGAAATGAAAGTCATGGTGCCCTTCGCAAAAGTAATTGAAAAACAATGTTTCTTGTCACTGCAGGATCGACACATTACAGAACCTTCCCTGATCATGGTGGCATTGGTTTGTGTTCACTACAAAGGACAAAATTTCTGCTTTTTTACCTAATAGCTATTGTCGTCTCGACATAAATGAAATATTCTTGACCGGGACGTAAAACGCCATTCATTCAATCATTAAATCAGCCCTGTTGTTGATCATTAATATCTTAAATTGTTAATAAAAACCTTTGTACATATTTCTGCTAGTGGAAATGTCTTGATAAAAAATAAGAATAATATAAAACGAGCAATTTTAGATGAATTAAGCGAACATTCACTAGAGTAGTGAAAATTTAAAGATTTGTTAACTTTGCTTTCATTCGAGAGCATAGTGGTTTTAAATAATCGTTATACAAACGTAAAAGAGAAATGTAAACAAACATTTGTAGCTATGCTGATGCATGTCTTAATTAGATGCCAATTCGGACTCTTGCTAAAACCATGGATATACATGTATGTGTAAATTCACAGTAGGTAACATGACATTTTAGCGATATTCCTTAAAAAAGCTTAAAACTCGAGGAATTTGAACAACGTTAACTTGCACTGTTGATCTGTGAAACGAATGTAACCTGTCAAAACCAATCCTGTACATTTAACTTATTTTGTTTGCACTATATAAGTTTTAATTGATTTTGGTGAATAAATTTCAGGTGTTCATCCTTGTCAAATCAACAATGGCAACTGTTCAGATTTGTGTGTGGTGTCATATCAATATCCATATTTTACATGTCTCTGTAGACGTAACTCTATACTAGCAATGGATAAAAGAACTTGTGGTAAGCATTTGTTCGTTTCATGTTAAGGATTATCAAATCCTTGTTTGTAAATATTCGTCGTTTTGCTTGCTTCTTTGAACATGAATTTATCGAAGTGAATTACATTCTTCTTGGTATAGTATGTTATATGTAATAAAATCCTCGACAATAAAATTAAAGATAATTTTATTGAACATACATTGTTAAGTGTAAAACATGCGAATGCTCTTTTAAGTATCAATTCTTTTTTATTTTCTGATTTTTTTAGACAAAAACCGTAAAAAAACGTGAAAACCTTAATCAAAATACAAAACCCGAAAATCGGTTTAACTTACATACCTTTAAGACCCTTATATGTATGTGAATTTATAATATATGTTCAATCAAAGTTTAAGAAAACTACTCTTTCTTATGTGATTGAAATCCGTCTAAATGATTTTGGATTTGGATATGCTAAATTGCATAAAGTAATCTAAATGATTTTGGATTTGGATATGCTAAATTGCATAAAGTAATCTAAATGATTTTGGATTTGGATATGCTAAATTGCATAAATAATATAAGCTTTACATGTGTGTAATGAAAACGTATTATCGATGAATGTTGAGCTCTCTTCGATCAGATGAAATATGACATATGTGCAAATGGACTTTATAATTATAATGCTTCAATCCAAAAGCCAGCTTAACTTATGGCATAGTGAAGAATACGCGTGTCTGTCTTCGTAAAATTAATCTACAGTCAAACCTGCCTTAAAGACCATCTCTATATAAAGACCTTATTCTTATAAAGGCCAGTGGGATTGTATCTTATTTGTTCTTTATTCATATTATTTAAACGTGTATATTAAGGTCACCTGTCCATAAAGGCCGCCTTTACTTTTTCCCTTGGATGGTCTTTATAGACAGGTTTGACTGTGTTACGACTAAAATTATTAAGATGGTTTCTATGACTATATATAGCTCGCAGATGACCAAAATAGCTTTAATTATCAACGTTTCTAACTATCATAAAATTCTAGATATAAGATAATATCCGAACAAAACGTATTGATTGGCCATTGACATTCGTTTTCATAATCAGCCCCTTTAATTTATTGCCAATTGCAATTTTAAATAAACTGTGAATATAGTATTTGTAGTAACGTCAAATATGTTATTTAATTGATTTTGTAAAAGAAAAATTCAACACTGAATAAATGTAGGGCCAGTCTGTCAAACCATTTAACCATAACCAAAGTAGTGATTTTTATGTCTTTTTTTATGATCACAGATTTTCTTATAGGTTGATGTTGGTAGATCAATGCTATTTACTAAATCATATAATGATTTCATATCTAGTATATTGCTTCAAGTTTCATGCGTAATTAGGCTCGCAAACATGCATAGACAAGTTATTTCCCATAAAAATACTTAGGTCACTGTGTATGGGTTGAGTGCAAACATTCTCATTCGGATATGCATGACAAATTTCTTAAGAGGACAAAACAGAGAAGAAGGGATTGTTCGTAGAAATGGCTATGTTTATATGTTCAAAATCGTTTTAAACACAGGTGATTTGAGTCATTGCTTACTTTATCATTTTAGTCCCAGTGAAGTCATATTTTATATTAGATATGTGCATCACACTCGAGGATATATTGCTATTGCAGTTTTATTTGACTTTGTATGGTATGTTAAACGGGAATTAATCAATTGCTTGTATGTTCAAACCAGAGGTTATCTGATCCAAGGGCTCAATAGTCATCGTTAATATATTTCAATACATATCTATTTTTGTATTAGACCACATTTGTGACAACATTGTAATGACAGCTTATCCAGAGGGAATGTAAAGAAAATATTAAACGAGGGACAGGTTATTCTGAAACCAGTAGTCCAAATAAATGTAAACCACAACACAAAAGTTGATTCCTATTATTTAGACAGAAATAAAGTGTTAGGATTTGAAATGCTGTAATTTGATTGGTGACGGATTGTTATTCTTATTTCTATATTAATATATATTAATTAATCAAAAACAAACATACTTGATAATTGCCTGAATTACAATTCTGTGGCAAATTAAAAACTTTGAAACTGATAAGTTAGATTAAACACGTAAACTACCACAAGTGAATTAATACTGATAGCTCCGAAAGTATAAGCACCTCCCGGGTAGCTAGCTTCACCGGCAACCTGTGCAATCAAAATTAAATGAAAGGATCATGGAACTTTCTGACGTCAAATATATACCCAGAGAAATCCTGGACACAGAATCATCGAACTGATCAACACTACTGTTGAGCGCCCCAAAAACCCTGTGCTTGCAATATCTCTGGATCTTTCGTAATTCTTGAAAAGTGTTTTCCTGAATACCATTTATTGTTTGACATGTAAAAGGTATATGTTAGGTTGAATAGTTGGTAGATAGTTACAAATGCTACTTTTAATATTCGAATGATTTTAAACTTTTTTAGACAATTTATAATTTGTTTTTAAATCGTGACTACGTTTTAAAATGTTTGGCTTCTTAATAAGCATAGTTTCGGATTGGATCATTGTATCTAGATAATTAAGATTGTACTCTGTAATTGTTTTAAATAAACGTATCATCTTTGAGCTTTTACAAAGTTTCTTTTAATATTATGAACATGTTGCGATCTTATTGGAAGTTGAAAGTGTCAATTTATAAAATCAGTAATTATAATCATTGCTGGTCAAGTCATCCATGTGGATGACTTACTTTGGCAAGATTCACAAGTAAACGTAATCTAATTACATTACTTTAATCCATGACAAGGTTGAAGATTCTTAAAACTTACTAAAAGTGTTAATTTGTAAATTACAATAATAAAAACCGATTTGGATGAAACAAAATATCTATGACGCTACTTGTGACTGAATTTTATTGTAGTTAAGAAGAGTTGCTTATCTTTAAACGGGAAATGTACGATGATATGCCAAGATATAGACGAATTAAATTATAAATGCCTCTGCGAAAAAGGATACCAACTTGCCAGTGACAACAAATCATGCGTAGGAGGTTTGTAACAAACAGGGTTTGCAAAGACTTTTCGGTCAAGTCAAGTTTATTACCAATTTTTAAACTATGCAATTTTACTAGTATAAAGCTACATTCATTCATATCTAGGGTTGATGTAATGTACAGTTGCACCAAGTTATTCAATTTAAGTTACACAAAGTTCAGGGTTGCGACCTTTTCATGAAAAAATACAACAATCGCAATACAAAAGATATGTCAAAACTAAATTAACTTTAATTTAATTGACGATAAAAACAATCTCAAAAAACCTCTCACACAAAGTGATAATTATAATCTTATAAAAATGTCTTGTGTTGAATCAGAGGATCTCAATTCAGAATTTAGCACGTGTACATTATCCCAACAACAAACGCAATAAAACACTATACAACAAAAAGTAATGGAAAAAACTTGTCAAACATGACAGATCAAAACAGAAATTACACTACCGATTATAAATTAGCTGTAGTACTAATTGTGGAACTTGCTACCCCTATTATATTACAATCAGTAGGTCATCACTTCGCATATTGATTAAAAATCAAATTTAGTTTACCAAGCAATAGATAATAAACATGTAATACGTAAGAATTGAAAGGAAACGCGTATTCTTTGACCTCTGACCAAATTATGTATATTTTTCAATGGTGCTAGATTTTTCTGTCTTGTCGTGGCTGTAACAGATCACAAGATCATTTTCCCACATTTTCGGCTTTTTGTATCCCGTCATAGGCACAGTGCCGAAAATTTGACTCAAGGCAAGTAATCACTGATCCTTTACCAATGACTATCAAATTACCAATACCAGTTATAATATCTTTAAAGTACCAATTGCGGTTAGTTGAAGTGGTGTCAGCCAAGGAGGTTGATTTAAGAGATAATTCTATTAATTCAACACAGGATGTTACAAATTTAATTCATACAGATTACTTGAGTAATATTTATTAGGTTATCCCAAAAGTAATGTGAAAATTCAAACAAAATTATTTTTCAAGATCACATGCATTTTGAGTTCAACTGCACAAATGATAAAATATATATGACATGATTCTACCATAATTGTTAATGTCATAGTAGAGTGGAGCAATTTTGATGCTGTTTTAAACAAAAGTCAAGATTTTTTCAAAAAGGCCTTAGTGGCCAAGTCTAAAGCAAACAATTATTGATCATCGCGTCACTCACTGTCAAAGTCTGATTCCTACTCAGGCAAATCCTAGTGTAAGAAAGTGAATGATAATATGTGGTTTTCTCTGGACATTTCGGTTTTCTCCACCATTCCAAAACTGATTGCCTTGGTATGAGAGAAGAGTAGAATAAATGCTATAGTTAACTTAGTGGATAAGTAATCCGAACTCAAAAGACAAAATTTAGAAAAAAATAGTTTTTATTAACATTTCTGTTTGATTTATGAAAAAAAAATATATTCATAATTCAGCATTTAAAACAAAGTGATTTTGTGATGAGTAGGGTAATGATTTTACAATTGAAATTGTTTACTTAGATTTTACAGTATGTTTTGTAGTATATTAATTTTAATTTTTGATTTGAAATCTAATTCAAACTAACTAAAATTTTAACATCTTTATTGCTTTATTGTGTATATTAATTGACCAGGTGCTAATATTTAAGTCTAACAGTGTTTTCTTAAGCTGGTCATTATGTAAAGGAATTAAATATGGCTTGAAATGTTCACTTTGTCATGGTGGATTAATATCCAACTATTAGGCTGGCTAGCTGGATTTTCACAAGGATGGGTATTGTGCTTAGGACACTATCTAATTTTATGAAATATAATTGGTATTCCTCCCGAGAAAAATCCCTTACAAAGACAAAAATATTGCCAATGGTGGAATTTAAAAAAAAATGCAGATGAAATAGCAAAAAAAAACAAAAAAAACAAAACAAAACTGAAAAAAATATGAAAATATTTCTCAATGAATTATGATTTCAGAACAAACATAAGGAAGATAATCTGTGTGTCGATATTTCAGCTAAACGTTAAAACATCACCATCGAGATATGTAAAGCACTAAATGCAGTTTAATTGTAGACTTGTACTTCAGAGATGCTATTATTATTTAATTATTATGTCTATATCATATCACAAGCTAAATTGTTAAACAATTGGTCTGAGAACACAGTGGAAATAGACTTTGAACCATTACGGTTTCGTGAAGTGGACGATGAGACATACGAGGGGAAGTCAGAAAGTTCATATAACAGCGTATTCAACCAAGCGTAACTCACATTTTCTTTACTTATTTAGACAACACAACATTCCGCCATTTGAAACATATCAACCATATTTGTCATAACAAATTTGTGTAATTATCAAAAGCATTCAAATTTGGTGACCATCAAGCAATGATGGAAAATCAAAATGTTTGAGTTTAGAGCAGTAATAAAGTTTCTCACAGTAGAGGGATCAAATGCCAAAGAAATTCACCGGCGAATGGTCGAGGTGTACGGTGACAGTGGTCCTGCCTATTCCACAGTGGCAAAATGGTCAGCTGAATTTAAACGTGGGCGTACCTCACTGTGGATGACCCACGGTCAGGTCGGCCAGCTGATGCCATCACAAAGGAAATTGTCACATCTGCGGAGACCCACATCATGAATGATAGTCGAATTAGTATTGGTGAAATAGCTAGTGAGTGTGACATTTCATATGGAAGTGTATACACGGTTATCCACGAGCATCTTGGGATGTCAAAAGTATCCGCAAAATGGGTTCCCAGAAACCTTAATGTGCAGGATTGCTTTCAAAGACTCCAGTCAAGTCGGGAGCTTCTTGACATATATAATAATAACCCGGAGAGCTTCCATTTACGTTCAGTAACTAGTGATGAAACATGGATTCAACATTGGGACCCAGAAACCAAAAAAAGAGTCCATGCGATGGAAACACCCTGGTGCACTCCCACCAAAGAAATTCAAAACCCAAACATCAGCTGGCAAAGTCATGGCCACTGTGTTTTGATATTCTAAGGGTGTTCTGTTAATCAATTATAAACATGCTAAAATCTCTATCACTGGGGCTTACTATGCTGATCTAATGAAGCAGCTGATAACTGCTATCAAATTGAAAAAGAGGGGAAATTTGAGCCGAGGGATATTGCCTATTCAAGACAATGCTTCTGTGCACAAGTCAAGGATTGCACAAGCAGCGATTAGTGAATGCAAGTTCGAACAACTTAATCACCCACCTTACAGTCCCGATTTGGCACCCAGTGATTATTTCCTATTTAGAAATTTGAAATCCCATTTACGGGGAATCAGATTTCCTGATGATGATGGACTTAAGGCTGCCACAGAGGCATGGTTACAGGACCAAACCGAAGACTTCTATTTCAAAGGTATAGACAGTCTGAAAGAAAAATGAGCTAAGTGCATTGGGGTAAATGGGGACTATGTTGAAAAATAATTATAAAATGTATGGTTTGTTGCAGCAATATATACCCCGTTCTATGAACTTTTTGACCTCCCCTTATCTTTTTGTAATCATCTTTACAATTCGTTCATAAAATTTGATGAGTTTTTTTTTTGCTAAATTTATTTTTAATTTAATTTATATTTTCCAAACTGTAAAAATTGATTTACAATGTGTGCACAAATCAGCTTCCTATTTAATCCACAATGAATTATTATTCAATGGCAAAAATTCAGAAATAGGTGGTTGCAGCTTAGTATTATATCAACTGTAATGCACACAACCAGTTAAGCGCCATCTGATTTATGGGCCATCTTGTTCAATTAGGTCCAATGTAATATTTTTGTCAACGCAAGCCCTTTGTATGGAACCTTAAAGTGAGAAATGTAGAGTAAGTCCTTTAAAACATGTTTGATTTATATTAACAAACAAAATATTATCTTATATATAGAAATCAAAGTTCTGTAAATTCAAACTAAAGATTTTAGAAAAATCCCTATTAAGTTTTCAACTTAAAAACAATCATACGTCAAAAAAATTAGATTAGGCACGCGAACTTTCACTAAGAAAGTGTGGTTGGGTTTTACGGAGAGGTAAGTATGTCATATTTAGCTACCTACGACCGCAGCGCGTGTAATCAATATTTTGAGTAAATAAGGATGTTACTAGGGATGTCAAATATAAATAGGGTAATTGTGGATAAATAACTATCAAATAAAGATCAACTTAGTACAAATGCATGTCAACTAATAAAATATTTGTATAACTTTGTTGCTCATAGAAGGTTCTCATTAAATGTCCAACTATATTCAAAATTCTTCATTTGATTAGTCACTCGTCACTCTTTATTGATCAGTTGAATAACTTCTTATCTCTCAGCTATATATTCTCAATTAAAAAAACAGAAATGCATCAATCAGTATATATTTTAATTAAAAATCAATCTTGTTCTTTATTTCATTTTTGTAAGAAATGGGACTTACAGTTTTTATTACAAAAGGAGATGGATGGCGTCTCGCCACTTTGAACTTGAAACCGAATGTCGAATTTTCCTCATATCCAGATTTAAATGCACAACAAATGTATTTAGCATATGATCCAGTGAGACGTCAGGTTTACATTCCGGTGATATCAATAGGGTATAGTGCAATATGGAGGGCCAATATTTTTGGAAAAGGTATTATTATTTTATTCATTATGTTTCAAACCAACGCAACAGTAAATATTGAATACACAACCGCAAAAAAATAAGCGAAGAAAACACCTTGAAAATTGGCGTGTTTAATTCAATACAGGTTTTACTTAATTTCTTTAAAGTTTTAACGTTTTACTTTGTTTTCTGATTTTGATTCGAAAAAGGATCAGTATATTTGTTTTATATTCAAAATCTCCGATATATTATCAGTCTAAATTAGTCAAGTCTAACCGACAATAAAATAATGTTTTTTTTTTAATTTACGTTTCAAGATTGCTTAATCATTTTCCATTCAAAAGTACCAAAAAATCTAAATCAAATATTTCATCATACCATTCTACTCAAAAGCATGTCACAAATCGGACAGCACTATATGGTATCATTTGTTTCAATGCCAAGGTTCTAACCTCCGTAAAGCGCAAGTGCATAAGCAAGTAAAACAAAATAGTTTCTTTGTAATTAAGTTATCTTAATTTCCAATCCTAACGAGATCATTCAAAACGTAAAAAGAAAATGGCTTTTCAACCAAAACCTACAAATTGAGTATAAAAACGGCAATCTCGAAAGTTTACAGTATAATCACCATATCAAACTTTGTTAATACATTTGAAATACTGAAATTGTGCCTGTTTTTGAAACCGATATCTTTATTTTATAATCTAATTGTATGTCATAAGGTTGTTTTCTTAAAAATCAATTTCTTGGAATTTTCTGAAATATTAGGTGAAATTATAAAATGTTTTGAAAATTATATTATTCAAGATAAAAACACTATTCTAGTTTAAAAATGAGCAATTACAGCATAATGATGTTTCCAACAATTTAACTTTCTGACAATTTTGAGCCTGTTATGACAGGACCTGTTTTAAACACGCATAATAACTTTGATTTTAGAGCAGATGCAGCCCCAGGATGCAGTTCTATTATTTTACATACATTCATAAGCAAGTCATTACAATATTCTTACATCATCATCCATTATCCTTGTGACATGCTTATCAGAACAATGAATTATCAGAAAACAAGCTGCATCAGTATTTACTTTACTATTTTATTATAGTTAAAATAGTTCCTTAAAAACATATGGACAACAGAGTATTTTTCCAATTGAAGCTATTTTTCTATCTTTGTATTCCTCCACAAGATCTCTGTTTTGTACTTTCACTGTAATAATTATTGTGTGATGTTAAATGGTGGTTTAATAAGTGGTTATCTAATCTAGCTCCACCGTTTCTACACCATATAAGAGGACCAATTTTCCATTTGAGTTCAATATTGGGTTTATCTTTTTTGTGGCATAATGGCTTTCCATATGTTTCTTTTGAATGCTGTTCTAGATTTTCTTATTCTTGCCTTGATGTCCCGTTCTGTTTCTTCTTCAGCAACAATCATGTTCCCTATGTAACATACCTCACGCCTATTCAATTTTATAACTATTTACATTTATATATTATATTATATTGTTGTTCAACATTTCGTTTTTTTTTGAGTTGATCTTCATTTCAGTTTTTAAAACTGTTCTTTTAGTAATGTGGTCTTAACCTGCATTTGATTTAATATGCAGGTCAATGGGAAGATATCGACGAAGCCCATATCATCTACCTGAGATGATACTGTTCAAGCATTCCATTTATACCTTTCTTTGTAAAATTAATCATTGTAGCTTATAGTAATGACAAAGACACTTTGTGATTTGTATACAGCTTTGAAAATCACATGTATGCACTCGAAAGCTTGTAATTTTTTTGCGAGGCTTCAACAAATGTAGTCTTAAAGGCTAAAAAGAGACTGCAGCGAGGGTAGCGATTTTGTCTGTACAAGACTTTTTTTTCCAAAATCCAGCTTGTTGTGTTCAGAGAACCTCGTCTATTCCGTATTTTAGTCTTGTCAGAATTTGTCCAGCTACATTCGGCATTATGGCACCTCATTGGTTCATAAATTTTCATGATCTCCCCTCTTTGATATTTTTATAAGGTAGTCCATTTCTAATTATTTGAAATTTTTTCTCTTAATTATCAAGATGTTGCATAGTAATTCAGATAGATAATTATATATTTATATCTGCTGATATTGCTTCTGGTGACATTTCATTAAGTCCAACAGCTTTTCCTTCTTCCAGCTGATTTTCACTTTTGTTATGTTATCCTTTGTTGGCATTAATTCCTTATTTCATGACCATAAGTAGGTGGTAAACAAGTTTGTCACATTTTTTATATTAAGATGTTATTTAGACCTATTAAAAGAGAAAAAAATCTGCGATTAAGGAGAGTTGCACAAAACATGTTAGGCGGATCTGTACGTTTTTCTGCTATTCTATTTAGATAAAAACAATCATATGTTAACTTGTTGACTTTGTTCTAAATATGTTTACTCTGGTCCAATTTATAAATAGTTTTAAGAGAGAATATTAATTTTAGCAATTGTTGTGTCTTCTACTATATTTATAGCATATATAAGAGAAATCAACAGTTTTGATTTGGAAATTTATTTACAGACACAATGACGAATTAGTTTTTCTCGAAATTAAAGTACATGAGTTTATTCAAAAAGGTTATTGGCAGTATATAAACCCTGTAATGAATCAACTCTGAAACATGTAAATAAATTGTTAAATAAATCTAAGAGGTTCCAACTGTTTATATAATTTTTTGAAGTTAAAGATCCAGTGGCAAATTCAATTCATTGATGTCACTACGTTGTAAAATACAATTCCAACTATAAACTAACATAAAGCGACTTTTATCCAAACATATATATGTTTAGCATTCGGATCTTATCTACAATAAAATATTATTTTGCTTTCTCCACTTAATGTATATCCTTGTTTCAACCATTGTCTATTTTTTCAGACTTAGAGCTTATCATGACAGACCCTCGTTCAATACCGCATATGTTCATCGACTGGATCACAAGAAATCTATATTTCCAAATAGACACAACATTTGTAAAAGCTGACACAAATGCAACCAATCAACGACGTGTTCCGTTGTTCGATATGTTTGATGGTATAATACCTAATGTAGAACAACAGTTCAAATCACAAAGGGTCATTATAAATAGTGTAGGACATGATGTTTTTAAAGGGTAAGTTTATTATGTACAAATAAATAACTTAAAATTTATTTTGTTGAATAAAAGGGAATACAGATATTCACTTATTTGAAAGCAGTTTGCTTTGTTGTATAAAGTTCAGGTGGAGGATTAAAGATTGACCAAAGCGTATAAATAGCGAAACAAATACATCATAAGCAGAAGCTGATATATTTCCTCATATAAAAGAAAAGTCGACAAACTTACATTGGAGTTCTAACGTGTTTTGTACTGCTTCAAAACTAGCCTTTTGTGGTTGTCATAAGTCTATGCAGCCGACTTTGGATAATCAATGTTAATCACAACATTTATTCAAAGCTGACAGAGATAGATGTCATTCAAATAATCTGCAAATTTAAGATCATTATTAGATAGAACTCCATATATTTATCTGTATTCAGAGTTAAAGTATTTGGCGTTAATTTACCTGTTTTAACGTTTAGCCATGATTCTGGTTAAACTATGGTATAACTTGTTGCCACGATAATTCGCCACTCCAGTTTCCAACTCCTACAATAAACCTATTGGATCCAAAATATTTAATTTAAAAAAACATTGTAGTGTTTTAACTTTCATAATTTTACTCCACCTATTTGCTATTGCTCATCTTCTACCTATATTTATGGACCAGTTGGGCATGTAATAACTGGTAATCTCAACATAATCGAGAACACTATATTAGGATCTTTACTTTGAAAAAGGTCCTAAATATAGAGAAGCTCAACATTTAACTTGGATACAAAATTTCAGAATGGTCATATATTCTGTTGAAGAGTACTCTAGACGTAAGGCTAAATTAGAGTTTGTTGAGTTTGACACTTTTTCCGACTGGATAAAGGTTGTGAGGTCTTTCGTTAAAACGAGGATTGCAAAACGAAAAGGGTCTATGAGTACTAAACAGTCTTTAGTACTCAGGGATCTAACAATTTCCGCAATTTTAACAGACATACAAAGCAAATATGTTGTCGTCCCAGCCGATAAGGCTTTCAACAACATTATTCTCGTTTGTAAAAGATTCTATCTTGAAGCTTAGTTAAACTGAAGATACCATCAAGAAAATGTTGAATTTTTGATAGACAGCTTATTTGTTGTGCTTAATAATATAATTTTCCAGCAAGCAATCGGTATACCAAATGGGTATAAACTGTGAAAAATTGTTTGTTGATTTGTTTCTCTATTCTTATGAAGTAGAATTTATGCAGAACCTAGTTAAATCTAGAGAAGACTGTCACTAAATCATTCAACTCCACATACAGATATATAGTTGACCTTCTGTCTCTTAACAATCCTAAATTTGGAGACTATGTGAATGTCATCTATCCTAATGAGCTTTAAATAAAAGGTACGACTGATTCCTCAAATTATGATTTATATTTAGTTTTAAACCTGAATTATAACGCAAACGAGAGGCTACATTTGGAACTTTATGACAAACGTGATGACTTAAATTTTTCTATTGTAAACTTTTTCGTTCTATGCAACAATATACCTGCTTCTTCTGCATATGGTATATTTGTTTCCCAATTAATACGCTATAGTAGAGCCTGTTCTCTCTACGGGGACTTTGTACATCAAAGCAGGCTGCTTCCAAATTAATTGTTGACTCAGGGATATTGCAAGTCTAGGCTTTTCAAGGCCCTCAAAAGTTTTATGGCCGTCATCACAAATTGCTGATTCGTTTGATATCTATGTGACCAGGATTGCCCGGGATATATTTGACTTCCCATAGTTCCATGTTCCTTTCGCACATTTTTGCTTACATACGTGGCGGATGTAGTAGTTAAACAGGTTGTGCTTACCCTTTCGGAGCACCGGACAAAGCTTCTTTTGGGGATTTCACGTGTTTAACCTGACTTGTTAGTTCAAAAGTTTTTACTTTGCCATAAGATTGTGAATCGGACATAGATCAGTATGTTTTTTATATTATAAATAAATAAAGCTACTTACAAATTAATATTGTGCAAAATATTTAAAGCCTAGGCTTATTGAATCTCTAAGAAATGTAAAGCCGTTATCAGCTGGTACTGCTGACACGTATGATGTATCATAAATTAATATTATAGTACTAGACGGTCGTTTTTGAAAATTACAATGCCTTATCAGCAGAGTCTGGACCAAAATTGCTAATCGAAACATTTCTCAAAGAAAGTGTGAATATAATTATTAATACAAATATCATATGTCACGCAAAACCACAGAATTTAGACGCAGGATCTTTTGCAGAGAACACAGTTTCTCTTCCCATGTGTACTTTCAGTTTTATGATATATAAGTATGTGTATTGTAAATTACATTATCTTTCTTTGAAGGTTATTTTATTTCCACCTTTCCAAAATTGGAGTTGATGGTAGTTATCTTGAAACGACAATTGTCAATAATTATATTGTGCCGGTTTATGCTGGAGTGTTTGATCAACATCTCCCCTCTTGGAATTCCACACTGATCCATTTTTACCAGTCGAAGACTACATATTCTTTAACAACAGCCGTTGACCTAACAAGCGATCGTTTATACAAAGAAGAAGTGGGCCTGTTTAACGATTCTGTCAATACTTACATAGTATCCTTCAATACAGACGGGACTGGAGTGCGCATTCTTAAAACGTCAAAAGAATATTTTTCAGTACAATTTTATGGTAACCTATTTTGTATCAATAATTTATAAAGGTTATTCAAAATTAACGAGAGAAAGTTTCATTAAGTGTCTTATTTACATGATACTAAAATGTGTATCATTTCCAAATCCCGGTTTTACTTTTTTATAATTTTTTATCATCATTTCAACAGATTAAGCTTGTATTATTACAAAATGACAAGCTAGGAAGCATGCAGGGGTGATTTTTTGATGTCATAAAATGTAACTAAACAATTTATATATGAGTAACCGGGGTATATAAAATGCAAAAATAAATAAGTAAATACCTCAAAATAACACCCTTTTTATAGCCACCATGGTGATTTAAGACTCCAAGGCAACAACCTGTTTTCAGCATAAAAATGGTATACGTTTTCAAGTAAGAGAATGTCTAATAATTTGCAATTATCAATCAATCGTTTTTAATTCATATTGCATGATTCTTAGCTGGGCGACTACTGGAACATTCATCTCATTTTTAATCAAAATGTTAAATATTTTTAAATATTTAAATATTATCTAAAGCAATTTATATATTTTTTGATTTAAAGATTAAGTGAATTTTAAAAAGTACATTTTAAAAGTCCGCTTAAATTAATTTCAGTATTTACATTACCTTCATTTATGTATTTAACTTTGACTTTATTTATCTGATCAAAATAAATGCACAAATCATGATTTTTATTTTTTTTCTCTATCGTTATTTGTACAATTAGTAATTAAGTTATAAATTAAGAATTAAGAACAATATGTATTCTTTTGAAACAAAAAACAGTTGAATCTCACATAAGTCGCCATAATACTTAAAATGAGATAGATTTTTCTTTTCGGCATCAAATATGACTACAATCTTTTCAATGCTATTATAGTGATTTGTATCTATATGCTTTTAACCAGGTGAACATTTATATCTACTAAGTGACGGTGGTTTCTACATTAAAGTTAATCCTGATACACTAGAAGAAAGTATATTGAAAAAAACGGACCCAGTATTAATGGCACCTTCTTTTTTCATGATTCATGATCTCTGGACTGATGGTAGGTATAATTACAAAATATTACCATTTTAGTGTATGAAAATAATTAACTGTATCTCAGAAAGTCACATAATATAGCGGGGTGACCTAAAGTCAAAATCCAAATACTTACATCTAAATCCAAAAACAAAACATAAAAATGACAAGTTAGATTAAACACATATATTCATGCAGCAATATACCCGTTTTTCAACTTATGTTGTATTCGTTTCACAATTAATACGTTATTTGTTGAGTTTGTTGCTACCGCGGAAACATTTTACAACAAAGCAAGTTGCTTACGAATAAATTGTTAATAAAAGGATATTGCAAGCATAAGCTTGTGAAAGCCTTCATAAAGTTTTATTGTTGTCTTCAAAATAAATTTGACAGCTTGCAAAAATGCTAAAAACCCAAAATGCAATATAAAACCAAAGTAAAAACTTCGTAACTGACAAATTAATTTAAACACGTGAACCTTCAGTAGTGAAGTGAAGTCAAATAAATCCATGTTAATTAAAGGTATGAAGACATTGTTATCAGCATTATTATGATGACTGTCATAAATCTTTTAAGGTCTCTGTTAAACGTATGCATGCAATATCTATGATTTAATCATTTGTAAGGAGTTTGCTTCCTTGAAAAAATTCGCGTAGTGAGAACTAACTCTACTTTAGCGATACACCATACGCAGGAGAAGCAGCATATATGCTTCATAAAAAGGACATAAGGTTTACGATAAAGAAAATGTAGTCTTTCGTGGGCGGCCTCATAAAGAAGGCATAAGACTAAATATAAATTATAACGTAAAACAAATCAATTGTATCTTTTATTTCATTTTCAATAGTATAGTGACATTCGTATTTAGGAATATTAAGAAAAACAACGTCATCTATGCATCTGTTTATGTTGTCCATCAAAAAATATCAAATATTTTGTTGATGATATATTCTGTATAGTTTTTGTTTTGAATCCTTGATACTTGACAAAATAACCAGGCTTCTTGTTCAGCATTTCATATTACTTGACTTACCGTTTTTGTCAAAGAATGACAAGTAAATGTTTTGTTTTGGACGTTCTGTCAATTAAGAAGGACGGATAGTGTTGTAAAGTGCAGAAACAAAGTTGCTATAACCGTTATAGTAGATAGAGCATTAGATGCAAGATGTTGAAGTAATTCGTTTTAGATGTTTTAAAACTTTTCATTGATACGTAATGTAGAATATACTTTATATAAATTCAATCTATGACGACTGTCTAAACTTCTGTAAAATTTCTTATACGGATTTAGAAGTACAATTAGGAGAACCTGCTATATATCTTTTATGGTATGAATTTTTGTGAAGTTAAGTTATCCATGTAAGGAATGTAAAGTTCTTCCTCTTTTCAATTAATACCAAAAAAAGGAGGGCTCATCTATTGCTGGAAAAAAACTTTGTCATTCTTAAAATCAGTTCTTATATTATGGGATATACCATCTAAACGAAGCTCTTTGATAACACATTCAAAAATAAGATGAGACAATCTCTGGAGCATGGGTAGGTTGGTAATTATGTATTTTAAAAATGCATCCTTTAAAAGAATATTTCAACCAAAGAGAGTTAAAAACATTGGTCTTAGATGTTTGCAAAGTAAGGTAAAATTAACATTGCTAACAAAATATGATCTATTATTACAATTAAAACCCGATTCAAAATGAATTGATCATATGTATCCAATGCATATTATAAATGTTTAAGTTTCAGTTACTGCTACCTGAACCAAAATAAATCTGAACTTAGTATCTTATTAGCACCTTCAAAGACTTAAACTTAAGAGTTTTAATCGAAACTCCTTTTTGAAATTCCAGTCGTAAATGATGTTTTAGTAGATAAGAAAGAAAGAAACGCCTTTTATGAGACGTATACATATTGACCACTAAGACCCAATCTCTATTATCTGTAAAACTGTATTGGTGATGATGATGATGATGATGATGATGATGATGATGATGAGAATGATGATGGTGGTGATGATGATGATGATGATGATGATGATGATGATGATGATGATGATGGTGGTGATGGTGATGATGATGATGATGATGATGATGATGATGATGATGATGATGATGATGATGGTGATGATGATGATGATTTGCTTTAGACAGACACTACCAATAAAATTTTTTACTAATTTTACTGTAAAGTTTTATTTGAAAAAAATACTTTGAATTTTAGATATACATTTTTTATACTTTTTTTAAAAAGTGCTTCCAAAATGTCACTTGTGGACATGTAGTTAAACTCAATAATGAAATTACTTTGTTGTGACCATAAGTAAATTTAAATAAAACACTTCAAAACACGATTCGAATGTTTGGAATCACTAAAATAAGCATAAATTACCAATATCCGTTCGTATAATACAGACACTAAAACAAGTAACCAAGTACAATTGGTACCCATGGTCAATTATACAAACTGCCCATAGTTACCTATCGGTGAAATACTGAACATAAGCAACATTTAAGTTATTATATTCACAAAATCTTATTATCATACAATATCCAATATCCATGCAATCAATTCAGATTTACTGATGCAAACGATATTTACAGTACTTTGATAACGATGCGATTAAAACAATACATTGAAATGTTATCCATTCTGAATTTTATTTCTTTTTTATTTGTTATTGTTTGATGTTTTAGGCGCAAAAGATGACGTGTGTTCAGAAATTGATACGTGTTGGGGTATAAACAACACCTTTGAATGTTTAAAACCAGAGGATATATGTGATGGTTCAGTGAAATGTTATGAAGGACAGGATGAACGGTTCTGTAAAGTTTGTGCTGTAGAAGACTGCCAGATAACCTCTCTTAAATTCTCGTGTTACCAATATGATATCATTCAATCAAAATTGTATTCCGAGATGATTGATGATTATGTAAGGTGGACATCTCACCCCTTGTCGAAGTTGATATCACTTAAACATATTCTAACATATGATTGCTCAGTTATGATGGAAATGACCTCTAGTAACCCAAATAATATGAAAGCATACACAATTCAATCTTTATACCACCTCCACCGATTCAGACAAGCAATTTTGTCAAACCTATTGCGTAATCTGGATTATGTTGAAAATGTCAATTTCATTGGATCAGTCTTATTATTAGATGTTTCTCCAACCGGTATGGAAATCTTTGGACGATTAAAGTCATTCAAATTGAAACAATCACACATAAACTATCTTCCATCTTTTATGTTCCAGAACAATTCTTTACTGAGGGAGATTACACTTCTAGATAATCAGTTACTTAACTATTTAGACCCAAAATGTTTCAAAGGGCTAACTTATCTTGATAGTTTGACAATAAAGGGATCTTTTCTCCAAAACATTGATGGGAAAAATTTCGAAGATTTGAGAAGTCTCACATTTTTAAATTTGAGTGCAAACGGTATCAATATCCTTGGTGATGGTATTTTTGACACTCTCCTAAAACTAGAGATTGTTGACTTAACAAAGAATGATATCAAACTGACAAGTAATATTTTTCGTATGACAATTGTGCTACAAAACATTTATAGTGACACGTTCACTTTATGCTGTATAAAACCAGATAGCGTTAGCGAAGAAAACTGCACAGCCGAAAAAGATGACATATCTAGTTGTAGCAACTTAATAGAGAACAGAGTCTTGGCTACCTTTCTCTGGATATTTGGTATTATGGCTTTTGTTGGAAATTCTGCAGTTTTAGTCTATAGATCGTGTATTGATCGGAGTATATTCAGAAAGTCGTATTATATTTTTATTTACTGTCTGGCATTCTCTGATTGGTTAATGGCGGTGTATATGTTAATTATCGCCTCCCACGATGCAATGTATGATGGTGTTTATGTTTGGAATGACTACACTTGGAAACGAAGTCCATTATGTATGGTTTCGGGTGTTCTGTCAATGGTTTCTAGTGAAGCGTCTGTCATTTTTGTCTGTCTTCTGACAATCGAAAGATTTCTTTGTGTTAAATTTGCTTTTGGAGAGGTGAGGTTGTCAAAAAAGAATGCGTTCTTAACGTCTATCGCAGTATTTGTAGTTGCTATTGGTTTAGCTTTAGTACCTGTGTTTTTTTATCCAAAGTTTTTCTCGAGATCTGGCGTATGTATTGGCATTGCTTTAACTCCAAGTAATGTGGAAGGTTTAGAATATTCTACATTCATATTTCTGGGATGCAATTTCATTCTCAGCACTATTATCCCATATGGGCAGTATATGATTTTTACTGAAGTAAAGAAAACAGGCCGGGGAGTTCAGAGTAGTCAATCAGGAAGAAATATCACTGTTGCTAGGAGACTTGCCGTTGTGGTGATTACAGATTGTGTCTGTTGGTTACCTGTTGGAATTCTGGGTAAGCCAAGATCAGGAATGTTAGTTCAATCACGTGACATTGCTCATGATTTCAAAAACACAGGCATCAATTTAAACAAAGTTAATCGGGACAACGAAAAAATACTTAAATCACCAACATAAATTAGCAATTCCGAAATATAAAAATACTATTTTATTTAACCTGATGTAAAATAAAAAAACTTACATTAATCCGTGACTAATATATATATATAATATATATATAATTAAATTAATTTCAGGTTTCGAATATCTTTGCTTCTGAACAAAACAGCATGATAATTTTTTTTCTTTAGCGAATTATTGTTATTGTAGCTTCAATTTTATCTGAACACTCAGGTATCATCAACTTACTCTGAATTCTGAACTGAACTAATAACCAACATATTTACCAGAACTTTTTTTCAACAACACGAGCAAATTTATAATGAAGAATAATATTGACTGTAATTACAAAGTGGCCAGAGGTATGGTTAAAGTGCTATTAGAGAGTGACATCCATTCAATTAGTATTATGTTAAAAAATAAATACATATGAAAAAATAAAAACATGTACATTGCAAGAAACAGTTTTTGTCGAACAAATGATAAATGAACTAGTCATATGAATATTATACAGTGTATATATATTAATCAGAATGTAATCGTTTGATATATAATTTATTTTTTCAGTTATTTTGTCATTAGCGAATGTGAAAACACCTAGAGAAGTGTATGCCTGGGTAATAATTTTCATTTTACCAGTCAACGCGGCAGTCAATCCATACTTATACACTTTGACAAATGTAGAAATGAGCAAGGTATGCT
Organism: Anadara kagoshimensis; assembly: GCA_021292105.1. Classification (NCBI taxonomy): domain Eukaryota; kingdom Metazoa; phylum Mollusca; class Bivalvia; order Arcoida; family Arcidae; genus Anadara; species Anadara kagoshimensis. Next base: position 18,256,785 of record CM037865.1, read on the forward strand.
ATAGATAGATAATAATTACCGTATTGCACTATAATTTTAATTAAGTTGATTCGATAGCACATTGAACTTGACACTTGTCAGTGAGCAAATCTTGCATTAATTTGTATTTTATTAATTAATATGCATTGTACATTTTCTCTAATCATCTCGGTTAGCATCCAGCCACAGTGGTCATGCTGGAAAATACGGGGTTTACGGTTAACAATGCTTTCACTTTAACAAAAACAGGTCTCATTTAAACGTTTATATGCCCCTGAAATAATGATTATGATTGAACATCAGTTTCTCAACTATATTTAAACCATTTAATATGGTCATAGTTAAAACATTTGGATTATTTATAATACTGTATAGAAAAGGAAGGTAAATTGAAGTCGTCACGATTACCATGTTTTCTATCGTTTTGTCATAGTGAGGTAAATGTCCAAATACTTTGCTGAATTGAAAAGGAAAAAATATGAGAGATATCCATATGATATATATAGATAAAGAACAACACCAAAATAATTTTTTGATGTACGCGTAAAAAAGTAGCTGCTAGTAAAGTAGTCTTTAACCGTCTAAAACCAATTACAGGTTTTATGTTTACTAAAACTAATACCGATGTATATTTTCACAAGTTTTTTTCATTTAAAAAGTCTGTTGCCAATAAGAAATTTAAAAGTTGAGAAGTTTTCTTAAAAAATATTCTACTTGACCCTCCTTTGAACAAAACGCCGCACGCTTCAATTCTCCGACCACATCCAGGTATTTTATTATATTTAAGTGTTTATAATATTTATTTATTTCCGTAGGTTAAAGAATGTTTTAATATGAAAAAGTAAGTTGTCGACATATATGAATGGTGAAAGAACGTCTCAAACAAGTCCTTAGAGGAAAATTTGAATATTTTGTGTTATGAATGAGATACATACATATGTATTGGGTACTGTGTTGTGATATTATACTTGTACTACCGTTTACATTTTTTGTAACAAAACATAATCAAATATATAAGAATTATCTTATTATTGTGTAGTGTATTCACAATTTTATGTAGACTTTTATAGATGTGTAGTATGTTAAAGAGTTACTGTGATGTTTTTTTTATTTCATAACATATCAATATCACGATATCGAAAATCGCATCAACATTGATGACCAAATAATAAATTTATAGGGGTTGGAAGGCCACGAATTTAGCTGTAAGTGAAACGAACAACATCGAGGCTGATCAGTGTGTGATGTAACTTAAGTAACCGTTGTAGTAACTAACATGGCAGACGGTACTCTTAATGCTGATTTGGAGACTTACGATATGATGAATGGACAAAAAAGTAAAGACTATGACATGCACTTGTATATGTCAAACGATTCGTCATTATTTTTATAGATATAGACAACTTCAAAATTAATGAAATTACGTTAAGCTGTATTTATTTGATCCAGAGATAGACGAATCATGACAAACCGAGTGAGGATCCAGGATTTCTGAATGTTAGTGTAGACATAACCAAATATATGTGACGAGAAATATTTATCAAATATACAAAAATTGTCACTTGTTAAAACTTAAAAAACAATTATATTAAATCATACTGTACCGGCTATACAGAACACATCCTGAAAATTTACACCAAAACATCCCGGCTTCAAATACAACAGTTGTTCACGCAATTGAAGATTTAACGAAGTTAACTTATTGACAAAAAATGAAATAAGTAAATGAAATAAATGGGATTTTGACAGTTTTTAGTCCGAGAAGAACCCTGATTTCCATACACAGTAATCTTAAACGCATCTTGCATTGAATGTTTGACCCAGAAACTAGAAATTTCATGAAAGTAAATGCTGTAAAAATTTCATAGAAAAAAATATACGTCTGGTCGTCTGCGTTCAAATAATATTAATCAAGCATCACTACCTATCAAGTTACTACCTTCCTGAATCGGCTTATGATGCTCCATATTTTATTTATTTATTTATTGATATTTGACATGAAAATCATATGAGAAATACAGAAGAAACAAATGAATAAACATTTAATATTCGGTGGTAAAATGGTTATTTTTCAAAATATGCGACCGTTGTCAGTTATCAGTCTATTCATACTAACGTAACTCTAGTTTTTATACATAATTATCATTTCACAATCAGTTTACTTATGTGAAATTCTAAATTCAAGACAAACGATTGAGATTGAAATATTAAACGAATTCTCAGCTAGTTCAGTATACAAGTAATGTAGATATATAGTATTCTTTGGGGACTGCTATTTTCGTAACGTCACTGCATGGGGTCCAAAAACCGACCTTTTTGGTTTAGAAATTCGCCAATATTCCCTTATTTCGGCGTTGATTTTAATAAAATTTTCGCATTAAGTGATACTTCCGTATGGAGAATAACACATGTAAAAGTAAAAAAATCGTTACAGGTACTCTTTAACACATGTACATAATCGGAATCAAATAATATTAATATATATAGTTTGTTCTCTTATAGTTTCTATGAGATTTCACAAAATTTTATTATGCATTAAATAAAAAAATAAATACTGATCCATTTCGAAATCACAATTCAAAAGAAAACTGATATCTTAAACACGTAAAGGTATATGAAATTATCAATCAAAAAACTAACGTGTAATTTGCACAAGCATGGGAGTGGGTCTTCAGATGGAGTACCGATTTTTAGAAATCAATTACCACTTAAATACAACAGTTTGGCTTAAGACGTAACGTACTTATTACAAGCACAGATTGAATAATACAAAATATCTTCAATTGCTCCTAACAATTCAAACTTTGCGTGTTTGTTCAATGTATTTATATGTTTTTGTTTGTTTGTTTTATTTTTGTTTTGTTTTGTGTTGTTGTTGTTGTTTATCTTTTTATTAACTTTGAGATGAGCTTGTAATTATAACTGGATCAGTATTCTTGTTATTGATTATATAATTGTGAAGTAAAAATGTTTTGCCTATGTTATCACAACCTACTTAAAATTCTTTAGACATAAGATAATGTTGATATGTTTCGTTTTTTTAAACTAATGTCTATTATATTTAAAGTGGATACACAAACAGAAACTGTAGATGTATTCATTAATTATAACACACACCAAAAATAACAATTTTACTATATGAATAACTTAGATGTTATATATATGTATCATATTTAAACAGATTTTATGTAAAGGTGTATAGATGTGAGCTGCTTACTTAAAAACGAATAGGGGTACTTTCCATCTTTGGTGTGCATTTAAAGCTAATTTTCCCAAATCTCTGCAGATTCGTTGCAAAGACTTTTGGTGTTTCATGATTGGCGATTAGTGTGTATTCAAAAATGACAATTAATTCCAATTTATGTTCTGTAGTACCTCGGTACAAGAAACAGGAAATTAGTCAAACTTTCCAAACTGCTAAATGTAAACTTTGATAAGGTAAACCTTGGAAATTGAGAAGAAATGAATGAAGAAACTCAGCATCGTTATGTATTTTTCAACTTTTCAAATGTTTTGTCATTTGTTATTTGTTTGGATTTGTCCTTGATTTTATACAAGTATTAATAAATGTTATATGAATGTAATTGTTATTATTGATTTAGATCCATACACAAATACATAATATAATCCTAATATTCAATTTATTATAATAACTCATTAAGAGTTGCGTAATGGTGTTTAACATACCAGACATGAATATTTCACTAATATCGAGACGTCGCCTGCTATAAGTGAAGGTTCAGAAATTTAGCCTGTGCGTTGTTGGCACTATACAGCAGGTTTTTATTCACCGTACCAAGTTCTCCGTGACACGGAACTTGTTTACCTTAAGTTCCCATCCGAGAATTTCATTTCATAATGTCGAAATGTCGATCAGTCAATACCCACTTACAAGTTGAGTCAAATCCGGCCGGGGATCAAACCCACGACCTTCAACTTATGGAGTGAACATCCTATCAACTGAATAACTCATTAAGGTCTACTTTGATAGGCAATTGTACATTTACGATTGTATACTTAAGCTGAAAAAATCCCCAATAACACAACATAAAAAACATAAGAACAAAGCAACATAAAATTATCTGATTAAAGATTTAACGATATTTTCGAAAAACATTGATGCAAATATTTTATGTTCAATATATGTTCAGGATGTGAAATGGCAAATCCAATATGTAAAAAAAAACTTTATGTAGGAGAATTCATGAGAACAAGTACTTGACCTTGTAATTTGGACAAAAAGAATGACACGAAGGGACATATGTAACTATAGATTAATTCGCCACATCTAATTGAGAGCATAGACACCAACTAACATAATTTCATATTCTGGGACATTACAGATAGTTATAGCAGAGACATTTAGTTTACACTCAACACAAACATATGATATCTTTAAATACCGGATGCGTAAGTGTATGTTACTTTCCAGTAAGGAATTGAGTCCGGAACAGTAACTCGTTTGTATTTCAGAGCACCAAGTATAAATTTTTTCCTACTAGGAAGCGTGAATAAATTATTATTTCTCTGCAACATATCTAAGACGCTAAAACACGGAGAACATTTGATGTTAAAGTTAAGGAAAGATTGTAATTTTTTTCTATCTATGGGGTCATAGATAAAATTATTTGGTGCACGCAATAAAACCGCAGAGCGTGTATGCATACGCGTGCACCAAATAAATTTATCTATGATCCATAGATAGAAAAAAATTACAATCATTCCTTATAATTAAATTCAAAATAAGTTCAAGATTCATAACATTCATGTAATCTTTTACTGAATTATACTCATGAAACAAAAAAACAGTGCATTAAAAAAGGCGCTTAATCTAGAAGCGGAACAAACTGATTGCAATACAACAGCCGGTAGCTAGACTTGCATGAAATTTTCTGCCCAATATGACGTCATGTAAACAATACGTCATGACGTCATCGGAGAAATAAAAAAGTAGTCCGGCATGCTTAAAAAATTTGATTTCTTCATCAATGTGCTTTATCAACAAGTAAGGTCGGCTGCTTCAAAAGCGTTAGAACACCCTGTCTAGTTATCTACATCAGCCGCTTGCGAGTTCAAAATTATAATTGAAAAGAAGATAGAAGTATGTGACGTCAGATATATCCTGCATAATGTTTAATACAAGGACATCATCAATATTATTGTAATGAAGGTCTTGACAGTTTTTAAAGGCGTTTTAAGCCTAAGCTATACCCGAGTCATCAAATTATTTAAAAACAATTTGCTCTGTTGTATAAACTTCACATAATAAGAACAAGCTTTATCATAACATATTTATTGTTAATTGATAAACCATATGCAGGAGAAGCAATTACATTTCTGCGTAATAAAAAAAGTTGACAGTAAATGTTTTACCTAGAATCTAGATCAACAGAGAAGTACAACATGGACGACACGAAAACAAAAATCTCCAAGACGTGAATATCGACGTTTTTTCGGAATTTAGTGCGCCGGCCGTCGTAACAACTATTTTAAATCAAACTCTAAGAATTTTTAACGGTTTCATGAATTACTTGAACAGTGTAATTTTCAAAATGAAATAATTCAATCAATTTTTAAAACTTCACTTTGAAAACTGACGCTAAGTTTAACGCCATGTACGTCCAGTTCTGATATTTTGAATCATATTCAGTATAGGCACTGAATATGGAAATTGAGTGGTGTCAATATTTTTTAAAACATTGTGTAAATAATAGTGCAGGTCCTTTTTGCGTAATGATTGGGTATACAGACAAAACTCACTTTGTCCATCCTCTCGAACGTTCCTGTGTCTGCCTGGCTGACTTACCATTCCAATGTCGTATCCACTCCATGTATTTCATGTCCATGTCCATGTCCATCGATGGATTTCGATCAAATTTTGCGGAAATATTAACCAATACGATGTCATGTATCGCATAGCAAAAAGACTCAACAATATTGTGGACGGGATTAGTTGTCATTCAAACGACTGACCTACATATTATAACAATATCATTAACATTAACAATAGCTTTATGTCTCTGGTTAAGAAATGACTTTTTTATATTTGGTTTGTTAACAGGAGTCATACGTATATTTTATTTTAATTACAGTGTATTACTAATGTTAACATTATTTTCAATAATGTAAATTATTATGTGAAACTCGTAATAGATTCTCTTTATACAATATATCAAGAGGCTTATGACTGACTAGTTTTCATACAATGACAGTGATGCATATATTTGCTACTACAACCACAACTAAAAATATGTTTAAACTGTTAATATTTTATTTGGTGAAAATATAATGATTGAAATAAACGAAGGATATGAGTCACACCAATACTTAGATTCTACAGCATTGTATTTTCAAAATTGATTTTTCTGTGCTGTATTTTACATGTTGTTGCCTATAACTCGCCAATTGTTGTACATACATTACAGAATTTGTTTCGTTATGAGAACAATTTAATCAAAATCAAAAATACTAATCCATGTCTGAATCACAATACAGACGCAAAGAAAGAACTTTAGAACTGACAAGTTAGGTTAGACACGTGAACTTCCACCAGGGAAGTGAGGCCAGGTGCTCCGGAAGGGTAAGCACTTCCTGTTTAGCTAGCTACACCCGCCACGTGTGTAACGAAAATTGTGTGCAAGGAACATGTAACTGTGAGACGTCAAATATATCCAGGGCAATCCTTGACACAGAGACATCAAACTTATCAACAATACTGTGATGACGGCCATAAAACGTTTCGAGGGCCTTGATAAGCCCAGGCTTGCAATATCCACAAGTCAAACGATAAATTATTTGCATTTTACCTCATGAATTATTATCTGGTATCAACATGTGGGTAAATGATTCATAGAACAACCATACTAATCTAATTTAAATCACAATCCCAATAGGAAATCGGAACATCAGTAAGCATCAACATACGCCATGTGTGAAATCAAGGAAATCGAAAATTTGAGAGGTCAAATATACATGTGGTGATTTTGGGCACGGCAACTTCAAACAATATTTTATGACGGCAATAAAACTGTTTTGAGGGTTTTGATAATCTTAGGCTGGCGATATTACTCTGTGAACTATCTAATCCTAAGGAGCGTGTGTCGTTACATATATCACATCTGGGTAAAACACAATTGTTACAAAAGTTTTATTTAAACTTTCCATTGTCCACTGGTCCTTCTCTTTCCACGCGTTGCTGTAATATTAGTTTGGTTTATAATTAGAAAACAGCTTAACCAAGAACATTGTATATAGGCAAACGATATTGACCTGTCCGTTTGACCTTTTATCAGGAATATTCATATAGAAGGGCCCAGCCTGTACATAGGTAGTAGTAGGGTTCATACTTAGGAATGTTCACACAAGATCAGTGATTAGTGATTCCATTATGTATGCAAAATAAACCTGTGTGATTCTTATATATAAAAGCTGTCGTCCACATAGAATATTTAAAATGACCATTTAGTACCAAGGTACCATAACCATTTTGTACCATGACCATTTCGTACCCAAATTTAACATTACTATGGTACGAAATGACTAGCACATTTTTAAAAATCTGCGAAGACCATAACGACTTTTCCTTTGATAACACGCATTTCTTGTTTATATATTAGCAGCAACATTTATATCAGTACGTGAATTTATCGTCTTACCGGGAACGTATTTAAACCCTGTGTGCAGATGATTATGTAATGACGTTAACCACCAGTGCCAGTAATGGTGATACGATTTGGAAAGCAAGAAACTAAATTCATCGATGAACACGCTTGCTGCATGATCTGTGATAGTTTTATATGTAATTAGTATAATTAATCAATAGTATTGTCCCGAACGCCTAACCTCACTAGAGATGGGGATTAAGGGACCTATTCAAGGGTGTTTTACCTGTAATGTTACTTATAATTTACCTGTTCCAGTTTAAGTTCTATATTACCTCTATTTTGATGTCATCATAATTATTTATATTTATTTATTGTTATCCCCATTACATGATATATAGTTATTTAATTATGTATCTTATCTAATTATATAACAGAACATGTGAACAAACATTGCATAACCATGAACAGAAACAATTGAACTGTGAAAATTAATAACTATTTACAGTATCATTTATACAGCATATATATAGTAAGAAATTATGAGTTTTCGGGTATCCGCGGAATAGTGTAAATCAAGCGTTCAAGGTTCATATAGGGTATTAAGAAAATAAACATCATCACAGCAAAGTGGTCATGTAATCGATAATTTTATCCGGGTGAAAATGTGTCCGGGAGGATATGCTTTCATGTATATAATTAATCAATAGTGTTGTCCCGAACGCCTAACCTCACTAGAGATGGGGATTAAGGGACCTATTCAAGGGTGTTTTACCTGTAATGTTACTTATAATTTACCTGTTCCAGTTTAAGTTCTATATTACCTCTATTTTGATGTCATCATAATTATTTATATTTATTTATTGTTATCCCCATTACATGATATATAGTTATTTAATTATGTATCTTATCTAATCATATAACAGAACATGTGAACAAACATTGCATAACCATGAACAGAAACAATTGAACTGTGAAAATTAATAACTATTTACAGTATCATTTATACAGCATATATATAGTAAGAAATTATGAGTTTTCGGGTATCCGCGGAATAGTGTAAATCAAGCGTTCAAGGTTCATATAGGGTACTAAGAAAATAAACATCATCACAGCAAAGTGGTCATGTAATCGATAATTTTATCCGGGTGAAAATGTGTCCGGGGGGATATGCTTTCATGGTAAACTTTATCCGGTGGAATAAATGTCATGACTTATCCGTAAAATATTGTATATGAACAATATTTACTTACATGGACCAAAGAAATATTACCCTATGAAAATATTCCATGTGGATAAAATAAACCATTCAATGTACATTATTTCGAAATTATCTACACTCGAAACGATGATATAAATATAAATCTACTGTATTTTGTGTTCGGTGAAGCATAATAAATATTTTAGTTGTTCCTATTTACAGAGGACAAATTGATTTATAATTAAATTTCTATTTTATTTATCGTAGTTTAGAAAACTAAATGCATTTAAAAGAAATACATAGGCACGGTAAACACCATACCGGCAAATTAAAAATGGCAGCTGATCGAGGGCGGAACATTTATTAAAGTCTGTTTACGACCAATTAATTTCTTGGATTTTGTCCCTTTTTATGGGGTTAACGTGTGAATAAAAATCATAGCTTTTTGCATCGTAAAAACAAGCCTATACCGTAATGTCGCCTGTTGTAACCGGTGTCTAATCTACTCTCTTGACTTCATATTAAAACTTTTTAATATCGCCTTCTATATCGCTATGTAAATTGTTTTAGCGCCATTTTCCTAACCTTTGCGGCGATACCAAAAACAGGAGTGAGAAGGTTTTTCATATGCTAATCAGTTTCTGTTACGGGTCATTAACACAATCTTAGCTTCTTCGACTCTACGAAGAAAGTCATCCCCACAGTCCCAACCGCGTGTATATTAATATCACCATCCGTTTTCCTGAAACTCGTTTCAAGTAAATGTTTCTAAAAATCTACACAGCTGTTGATTTATCGTTATTATTTAATCCATATTTTCTGCTACAACGATCAGAAATATTTGTTAACATACGCCTCTAATTATAATCCGGTTACATAATGACTAAAGGCAAAGTTGACCGACTTTTACAACACGTGTACACCTGATCATGAATGCGGTAGTTCTTGCAAATCACCAAGTAGATTAGATAAAGTTCTTGCAGTCTTACTAATTATCCGTACACACTATTTATAAGTTTAATTAATTACCATAATTTACCATTTCTTACATATTAGAATTTTACTGTTCAAAAAAGTATCAATTTTCCCTTGATATAAATTCATTGAAATTTGGGAAAATCAAAATCAAAACAATTCATTAATAATTTAATTAAATATTTCGAAAAGGGAAAACCGTGAACACGTTACTGTAATGAATTCAGACTTCCCGCGAGGCATTTTTATAATAGAGTCTATAGTATCTTCATTCAACGTTTTAAGTTTTTCAAGGTTAAGTAGACCGTTCTTAAATGAATTTCAGTAAGAATTATGAGAGAGAGAGAGAGAGAGAGAGAGAGAGAGAGAGAGAGAGAGAGAGAGAGAGACGTTTTCTCAAATAATGATTTGCATGTCAGGTTAAGTTTTTCAGGGTTAAGTATGACCGTTATTAAATAAATTTCAGTAAGAATTATTGTACAACGAGAGAGAGAGAGAGAGAGAGAGAGAGAGAGAGAGAGAGAGAGAGAGCGCTGTATCAAATAATGATTTGCACGTGAATTGTGGCAAGAATGCTATTTCGCAAAAAAAATCTTTTGTAAACAAATTTTTTTTGTACATGACATACTCGTAGGTGCAGCATTATAACATGTATATTGATAACTATTGATAAATTTAAACAATTTTGAGTAATTTTATCAACAAATTTATGAAAACAATATCCGTCCTTGTCAGTTATGTGTAGTGTTGCGTGTCAACATCGTCGATAAGTATTTCTTTTGCAAATTAGGTCAGTATTTCCCTGTCCAAAATGGTTTCGACCAAAATGTAGGACTTAGACAAAATAGCCGTTGTTCAAAATTGACCAAAGTTTACGGAATATGGGGAAAAACTGAGAAAAGTTTAAGAATAGAAATATTAAAAATTAATTACGGCATGAATTGTATAATAAATGTACGATGTTACTTTTTGACTCTTTGCACGTCGGTGAAGAAAGGCAAAATGGCGCGAATTGAAAATTTAAATTTTTTTAAATACTTTACCGTAATAATTGGACATTTTCCGGAATAATAAGTCAAAATCCGAAATAATCAGGCAAAATGATTTTAGATTCTTTTGATTCCGGAAAATTTACCGTAAAAAATATAGCCTAATTATTCCGGATTTTGACCGATTATTCCAGATTTTGTCTGATTATTCGGATTTTGCCTAATTATTCCGGATTTTGCCTAATTATTTTGGATTTTGACTTATTATTCCGGATTTTTCCAATGATTACGGAAAGTGTCTAACTATTCCGGAATTTCGAAATTATTCCGGTAAAACCCCCTTCTAGTGAAACATGGTATAGACATGAAAAATGGCGAGAAAATATAAAATTACGTACGCGTCATTCAGCAGTACAAATAAGACATACATGTATAAGGCGTCTTCTACTACGTCCGTAACATACTTGTACGATTAGGGGTCAAATATTAGATCGTTCCTCTGATAGAATTTTTTGTTGTCACCAAAAGTATTAGTCTCATAAATATATGTCAGAGTGTGACCTCCCAACGGAACAACACCCCGCCTGCTTGACAGCATTATATCATCTTGGTATACTGGTAACTCTGTAAATAAGGGTTTATATGTAAATTTAAAATTTTTAATATTGATCTCAACCAAGGAAAAGTATTAATACTGTGTCTTGATAAATCCTAACCAATTTTAAGCGACAGTTTAGCCTAGGCCATTTTTTGTTGAATTTTCCATCGGCAAATGTCATTTTCCCCTTTTTGAATTTTATAGTTGCTTTTATTCACTGGGAATTTAATTTTGCTATATTCGTGGTTTGACTTCATAGCACGAAATTAAATACAAAGTCAATATTTTCATGTTGCATTCATTAAACGTGGACCGATATAATCCGTACAGAAAATTGTTAACGACGCCACTGGACTGCGAAATTTTATACTCGTGAATACGTTCAGTGTCTGAACAGCAAAATTTTTTCCCGAAGAATTAGTCAACATTACAGAAAGAAAAACAAAATTCAGTAGCAAAAATACCACCATTTTCTCTTAATTGGTATAATATTGTGCAAATTCTGAAAATCTCAATCGCAATTTTATCTTTTTCGTAACTCAGTAGGCAAAGTGATCGCTCCGTATTTGGCAATCGACGGTTCAATCCCCGTTAAACTGTGACCAAGATATGAAAGTCAATAGTGCCTGTTCTTTCGACGAGCCCCATGCATTAAGGAATGAAAGGTGTAAGTCATTCGGGTGAGGTCTTTAATCCCAATGCCGCATGTAACTGTAGGCGTGACAGTAAAATCCCTCACTGCACGACCGACCGGAGTGGTTCAGTGGTAGTGTGTCCGCCTGGAGAAAAGGGGATTTTAAGTTAGAACCGTGACTAGGTCATATACTGCTTCTTCACCTGTCGCTCGGTATTTAAAGAGTAGCGATTGGTTCACCCGGTCTCATTATAAAATGACTAGGGGAGTTGAGTTGAGTAATGGTGTTTAACAGTCAAAAATATTTCACTTATATCAAGACGTCGCCAGCTATAGGCGAAGGTGCAGAAATCAAAAAAAGTAAAGAAGTCAAGCCGGGGAGTTCAGAGTAGCCAATCAGGAAGAAACATCGCTGTAGCTAAGAGACTTGCCGTTGTTGTGATTACAGATTGTCTCTGTTGGTTACCTGTTGGGATTCTAGGTAAGCATGGTTTTGGATATAAATCTTGTCGCAATTAAATATTCCCCAGAATAAAACATAATGAGGACACAGAACAAATAACCAGCAATAAATTTTAGTTTCGAAATATACGGTAAAAGGAATTGTTTCTAGCTTTGTTAATTTACATCTATCACAAGTCATCTATAATAAACGTGTGATTACCAAAAACAAGAAAAGTACCGTATTACCTTCTATAGAGTCCACCTCTATATAAAATATATCTGTCTATAGTAACCGATCTATAGTATCATCAAATAATTTGACTATATAATTACCCTCTATATAAAGTGTGATTAAAGTCCACTCTTTTAGTCCCTATTATCAATTTTTAGGCTTTAAAATTCTATTATTTTTAAAGTTTAAAAAAATTTAACAGGTAATTATTTAATCCTTAATGCATGAAGATTAGAAATATTTTATTACTATTATTAAAAATCTTTAATCAGTGTATATGGTGACATTCGAGGTTTTGCAATTTTCTGTTGTAAAGAGTACAGTTTTGAGTTATAAAAGTAAACTGTTGAGGGAAAATATATGAAGTCATTATTTTTCTCAAGTCAATGACTCAAGCCACAACATCAGAGGGTAAAAATAGTCTTTGTTATTTAAGGGTTGTATGTTTTCTACACATAATGTGTTAGTTAGTTAGTTAGTTAGTTAGTTAGTTACTTAGTTAGTTAGTTAGTTAGTTAGTTAGTTACCCTACCTCAATTAGTTCATTAAAATTACATAAAAAAATTCACAAAAAATATAATTTTAAATAGTACAACATAATTTTTCCCGCATTTATAATACAGTATGCTTTTATCGTCAATATATGTATGTTAACTAGTTCATTCATTTCAACATACAGATATATAGATGACGTTCTGTCTCTTAACAATCCTTAATTTGGAGACCATGTAAATTTCATCTATCCTAGTCAGCTTGAAATAAAAGACACGACTGATTCCTCAATTTCTGCTTCATATTTAGACTTATACCTGAATTATGACGCACAGGAAAGGCTACATTTGATATTTCATGACAAACGTGATGACTTCAATTTCTTTATTGTCAACTATCCATTTTTATGCAGCAATAAACCTGCTTCTCCTGCTTATGGTGTATTTGTTTCCCAATTAATACGCTATAATAGAGGTTGTTCCCACTACGGGGACTTTGTACAACGAAGTAGGCTGCTTGCAAATAAATTGTTGACTCAGGGATAATGCAAGCCTAGGCTTATCAAGGCCCTTAAAAAGTTTTGTGGCCGTCATCACAGTATTGTTGATAAGTTTGATGTCTCTGTTTCCAGGATTGCCTTGGATATATTTGGCGTCTCGTAGTTCCATGTTTCTTTCACACAATTTTGATTACACACGTGGCGGGTGTAGCACGCTAAACAGGAGGTGCTTACCCTTCCGGAGCCCCCGGCCTCACTTCCCATGTGGAAGTTCACGTGTCTAAACTAACTTGTCAGTTCCAAAGTTTTTACTTTGCTTCTGGATTGTGATTCGGAAATGGATTACTATGTTTGTTTTTGATCATAAGAGATGACCCTTTATATAAAGTCCACCTGTCTATTTGGTCCAATGTTGCTCAGTCCCCGGGGTGGTTCTTATACACAGGTTTTGCTGTATATTAGTGAAGCTTTAACTACTGTATCTAACGGCGACACCTCACTATTGATCATAGCTACCATAAACAAAATATCGGACTTCCTGATAAACAACATAAATGTTGTGTTTGGTTATATAATTTTCCAAAAACAATCGGTATTGCAATGTGCACAAACTCTATATCATTGCTGGTCGATTTTTTTTTTTTGTATGATATGAAGTAGAATCTAAGCAAAGGATTTTAATCTGAAAAAAGACTAAGCTAATCCTTTCAACTCCTGATACATATGCATAGATGACGTTCTACCTTTTACGAATCCTAAAGATACGACTGATTTCTAGGGTGTGTTTCATATTTAGACGTATATCTAAATTACATAACTTATTTGTATTGTATTTGTTCTTGTTTGATATATTTAAAAAAATAAATATAAAATGAACTTAAGATCAATAAGATAAAATCATTCATTGCATTGTATATCTGTTTCAGTTATTTTGTCACTAGCTAATGTGAGAACACCTAGATATGTGTATGCCTGGGTGATAATTTTCATTCTACTGATCAATGCGGCAGTAAATCCATACCTTTACACTTTGACAAAGATTGACACTAGAAAGGTAGGATATTGCTAGCTTTAACCCAAATTTTGTCTTGTACATAATTTTATTTTGTCAATATTGTGTAACCTTTTATTGTTGCTTAGCGTCCTTGTAAGCATGTGGATAACTGTGGTAGAGTACATAAAACCGAGCTCACGATCAAAAGCGCCTGTAACTTGTAGGTTCCAATTTGGACATATCCATAGGCGGTATTTTTTCGGAATCTAGGTGTCCTTAATCATCCATGAAGATTGCAATATCAGAACAAGAGTCCTGGCTTGGAAGTCCAATATGTAACCAACTTCAGACAATGAAATTGTCTTTCTGTAGTGACATTCAATACATGGCTAAAATAATTTTTTTAATTCTTTCTTACGATTGTACATAACTTTGTGGATGTCATAATTATTCCCTATTAAAAATGAGACGCGGTATCAACCACACATAACATAATTTATTTTTCAGCTTTCCTGAAATTTTTAAAACAACATGTGCTAAATTTTACATCAAAATTGTGGAAATAGTTGGTTTGTTATATATATATATATTATATATATATATATATATATATATATATATTACTGTTTCTTATACCGATGGTCCTTAAATATGTTCAAAGACAGATGTAATTTAATTTCTTAACTTAAAACGGGATTTTAAATGTGGTGATATGAATTCGCATTGTGATTACGACCTTATCAATATTATTTTTGAAACCGGCTTCTTTTGTTTAATATGGAATAAAGGTAAAAGAAACATCAAATACCCTTGTTCAAACTATAGTAACTATATTTCAAAAGGTTACATAGATATAGTTCCTGTAATTTCATAAAGGTCTTAAAGCGAATGAAATGTTTCCCAAAAAAATTATAAAATTAAAACGAACATGGATTCGTATGGTTTTTTAAGCCCATTCGGATGTTAACAAGGTTAGTTTTTGCAGGTTAAAGAATATTTCGGTATGAAAAAATAAACCGCCAACAGACATAATACGATGAAGGATAAACTTAAACGTGACTTCTGAGGAAGATTTACAAATGAAGTGTAATACATATGATACATACATATATATTTGGTACGGTGTTGATATTGTAGAACTGAATTCGCGAAAATATTTATGTTTAATATACAGCTTATATAAATACAATATAATGTACAACTTTATATTATAGTAAAAGATATAATAAGTCACAGTTGCTTTTTAGAAAAGTGTTTATTTTCTTAAAGTATATTTTATTTTTTATTCGTGATCATGGATTTAAACAATATTTTAAAATGTTCACATTTTACACATCTTAAAACGCATTGAAAAAAACTTCCTTAGAAATTAGATCTAATTTTCAGGTACGATTGATTCGGGACCATAAATTACACATATAGACTACATATTATAATTCATTTCACAGGTATCAATAACATTTGGTTGTAATTACATATTTGACCAGAGTCAATTTATTTTATGCTAGATATATTTGTTACTAATATTATATTCAATAAATGTTATGTAAGTGTTACCTGATAATTTCTTTTTGTTTTTATCGTGTAATGCAACATAGTTACATATCAAATCAAACCTGCCTTAAATGAAACCTTTATATAGAATACCCCTGTTTGAAAACGGCAGTAAAATTGTATTATAACTGTTCTTTGTGCAATATATATAAATATGAATGTAAAGGCAATCCATCCATAAGTGTCAGTTTCACTGGTTTTGTTGGAAGACTAAATAGACAAAGTGGAATATTTTTTTTATTATATTATTTAGCTTCAATTCATAAGGTGTGCATTTTTGTTCCTATTCCTGGTTGCAAAAATCGCCGCTGACTACTAATTTCTTAAACAATTCTCCAAAATGAATCAGGGCTCCAAGTAAGATATAGGTTTCACTAGCCTTCTGACTACCATGTACAATTTCTACCAAAATTTACTACCTAGGGTGTCACCAGTGACATTGTTACATTTATTATAATTTTATCGCGTCTTCTTTTTTATAATGTATACGGTAATTCTGCGCTGTTCGTCACCGTGAATAATTGAGTGTACCCAGTGATTTGTTTATGAACGCGTTGGTTCAGCCATAAGGAAAAAATATTAGTAATTGTTATAATCAAAGGCTTAGGGATATCTCGAGGTCATTGGTAATGGTTATGGTAGCGACCACAGACATATATAATTGGTGGGTTTCGAAATATGTTTCGTGTTTTTTTGGAACAGAAGGTTTATAAACTTGTAATTTCATCTGCCGATGAATTGTGCAGATGCTATAGGTGATAACAATGGATTGTGTGGTACCTGTTTAGCCGCCGTTGGACTGTGCGGTTGATCACCGAAGGACTGTGTAATACCACACATTTTTTAAACTGTTCTGAAGAAAGTGTTGATTTTGTATAAAAGCTGTGTTATACTGTGTTATGCTGTATTATGATGTGAACAATAATATTAATTTTTTTATGTGATGAAGATGTTAAAATTGTTTGTTGCTTGAAAGAACTGTCATCAAAATATTTAGTGAAAATACCTATTTTCTGTCCTTATACGATAATGACAGAAACTATAACCGGAACTGAAAGCACCGATATATACTTATTGACTAAATGTCCAGGTATCGGCCTCTAGGGCTCGTTACAATTATGGTGGCAGTGGTGGGATACATCAAACAGCGGTGGGATACATCAGGGTGCTGTGATACATGGACATAGTAATCCCAGTCTGAATATTGTTGACATTTTGTTTATTTGATTTGTGATTTTTGTTGTATTATATGTGATTGGATTTAAGCAAGTTTTAAGGTAGTTAGGATAATTTGTATTACTGATTACATGTATGACCTCGGGAATATTCGATAGGTGTAGGTAGGATTTATTTGTTTATTTGAAATTTACTCTGCGTTGCAAACCCACAAACATAAATGGAAAGTCCTAAAGATATTATTACAATTAGGGCACAGTTAGGATATGCGGATGAAGCATTGCAAACATTTGTCAAAGAACAACAAGAAATGGAACGTCAGGATTAAGCTAAAAACATGAGGAGAGCAAATATATGAAGAAAGGAAATGGAGGTTACAAGAGATACAACATCAGAGATAAAAGTTAGCAATGGAAATGGACTTAGAACAACAAAAAAGTAAAGAAACAAAGAACACCAAAAGAAACTTGAAGTTTCAGAACTGAATGAAAAAAACCGAAAGGCAAAATTGAAATTCAGAGTAAACCGGAAAGTATTAGTACAACGTTGTTCAAATATTATCTAAAATTACCAGCATATGATGATACGAAGGACGATATGGATGCGTATTTGCGACGATTCGAAACATTTGCACAAGCTCAAATTTGACCTGTGGATAAGTTGGCTCTTGGTCTAAGTACGTTACTGAAAGGCAAAGCGTTAGAGGTATTTTCGCTTTTAGCACCAAAACAAGCATTAAGCTATGCATAACTCATCGAAAAGCCCGAAAACATATCAGGGTTTAAGGGATTTGTTATTACGTGAACAATTTTTATCAAGTTGCAGTGGTGAACTAGATCTGTTTTGTGCGAAAGAATTCCGTCTAGTTTGGGTGATATGTCAAAACTTGCTGACCAGTTTGTTAAAGCTCGAGGTAGCAAAGCACTTGTATTTACTCAGAAAGTCAAGACTTTAAATATGCAGCAATCGAACGTTCAAAGCTTAGCTCAGCCAAATAGATCGCGAAATGAACCACATAAAGAGGGAGAAAAGAACTTTGAATTGAAAACGCCAAAATTTAGTAAAAGATGTTTTATTTGTAATAGCGTTGACCATCTGGTAAATAAATGTCCGCGAAAGTTTTAAAGAGGAAAAGCGGCAAGAAAACATGTCTCACCGTTAAATGAACAAAACACAAACACGGTAGAAATAGAATACCCAAACCCAAGTCGGAGAGTAAATTAGCGAATGTTTGCGATTTTAAGTCGTTGCAAAAAGAATCAATGCCAGTGGTAAGTGGTCGTTAAGGAACAGAACAGGTTTTAGTACTACGAGACTTGTTGCAATGGCGTCGTTATAAGGACATCCTTAGTCAAAGACAATGAAATGCTTGGTAGGAAACAAACATGTAAATTAGTCGATGGTAGTGAGGTTAGAGTTCCGGTTGCACAAGTTAAAATAGAGTGGAATTACTAATGCGTGGTGTTTGGAATCGCCGCTATATGACGTGATAATCGGTTACATTTCCGGTGCACATCCACCTGACAATCCAAATAATAATTGGGAGAAAGAAGTGATTAGCGCGGTTAAAACAAGAGGATTGAAAGTTAGAGCAAGCAAAGCGGATAAATTACTAGTTTCACCGAGATCTAAGGCGTTGATCGGATCAATTTAAAAAAATGCGCAAGTTCACGATGAAACACTTGTTCCTTTATGGAAAACTGTTCCGGTGCACACCCACCTGACAATCCAAATAATAATTGGGAGAAAGAAGTGATTAGCGCGGTTAAAACAAGAGGAATGAAAGTTAGAGCAAGCAAAGCGGATAAATTACTAGTTCCACCGAGATCTAAGGCGTTGATCGGATCAATTTAAAAAAATGCGCAAGTTCACGATGAAACACTTGTTCCTTTATGGAAATTAGCGAAAGAGAATTATAAAACAGAATCAGCAAATCGAGTTAAGACTAGATTTTATGTACGGAATAATATTCTACTTAGAGAACGTATAGACAAACGGGGAAAGCGTACTCAGTTAGTGGTACCAAAACAGTTTTGCGAGGCTGTGTTGAAGTTAGGTCACGACTCGGTAATGTCTGGACACTTAGGTATAACAAAGACTGTTGATCGAATGTTGATGAAGTTCTTTTGGCCAGGTATTATTACAGACATTACGAGATACTGCAAATCGTGTGATGTATGCCAACGGACTGTACTGAAAGGACGTGTCAGAAAGGTCCCGATTGGTGATATGTCTATAATCGATAAATTGTTTGACCGGGTAGCCGTGGATTTGATTGGACCGTTATATCCTGCGTCAGATAGGGGGTATAGGTATATTTTGACAATCGAGATATCCTGAAGCAGTCGCATTAAAGCGTATTGAGATTACAGAATTAGCAGAGGCTTTGGTTGATATGTTTAGCCGCGTAGGAATTCCTCGCAAAATATTATCTGATCGGTGTTCGCAATTCACTTCTGAAGTAATGCAAGAAGTTTGTCGACTTTTATCAATCAAACAACTTACGACAACACCGTACCATCCCGCTTGCAACGAATTGGTTGAAAAGTTTAATAAGACATTAAAACAGATGTTGCGCAGAATGTGTGTTGAGTGCCCTAAAGATTTGGATAGGTATGTGAATGCTTTGTTATTTGCCTATTGCGAAGTTCCTCAGGAGAGTTTAGGTTTTGCTCCTTTTGAGTTGATATATAGACATTCTGAAGGGGGACCTCTAAGGATTTTAAGAGAATTATGGACGACGGCTGTACCAGATCCGGACGTCAAATCAACATATTATCATGTACTTGATCTTAAAGAGCGATTAGAAGAAACATGTAAGTTGGCACATGAGAACTTAAAATTGGCAAAGATTAAACAAGCAAAGAATTACAACAAAGCAGCAAGAGCGAGAAATCTAACAGTTGGAAAGAAAGTTTTAGTATTACTTCCGATGAAGAGGAATAAACTACAGCTTCAATGGAAAGGACCATTTGAGATTGTGGAACAGTTGAATGACGTAGAATATCTCATTTAAAATTATAGTAAGATAAAAACATTTCATATTAATATGTTGAAGGAATATGTAGATAGAAATGACATTTGTGCCTTAAAGGGTGTAGAAACCAAAGGTGTGTTTGCGTGTGCAAGTATATCGGTCATAGAGGAAAATTTTGAGGACAGTGAGGATGGACACATGAACGAAAAAGACAGATCTCCATTGATGTCGTTACAGTTAGAACCTGCAGAGACTGTAAATGATGTGCACATATCTAACGAGTTAAATGTGTATCAACGAAAGGAAATAGAAATTTATAAAAGGGATTTAATTGTGTTATGACAGACCTCCCAGGACAGACACATTTAGCAACACATGATATCAGAACAACAAAGAAGGAACCAATACGGGTCAAGCCATTTTCGATACCTTATACAACATGTGAAGCGATCAAAACTGAAGTGCAAAAGATGCTGGACATGGATGTTATAGAACTGATCGACTCTGATTATTCATCAACTGTGTTTTGTTACGTAAGAAGGATTCTACCTATGGGTTTTGCGTAGATTATAGGTAGTTAAACAAAGCTACTATCTTTGACGCAGAACCTTCAGTCGACGATCTATTTGTGAATAAAGCTAGATGTAAACATTTTAGCAAATTTGATCTCAGCAAAGGATACTGGCAAGTACCAATCACTGATAGTGCAAAGAGGAAGAGCGCTTTTACCACTCCGTTTGGACTGCATCAATTTAAATTCATGCGTTTTGGGTTAGTGAATGCTCCATCGACGTTTAATCGACAGATGCGGAAATTACTCCATGGAATGAAACACGTGGATAACTTTCTGGATGATATTTTGTTGTTCATCGAAACATGGGAAGATCACGTGAATATACTCAAAGTTTTATTTACCAGATTGAAGGAAGCCAATTCAAACGGCTAGACCAACGAAATGTTATATCGGGTACCGAAGTTTAGAATGTTTAGGGCACATAATAGGTCAAGACATTTTAAAACCGACTCCAGATAAACTAGAGGCAATACTTAATGCTCCTCAACCTGTTACAAAACGTCAAGTTAAATCTTTTATCGGTTTAGCTGGAAATTACAGGAAGTTTATTCCTAACATTTCTACAATTGCAGTACCACTACCGATCTAACGAAAAAAAGTATGCCGAATAAGGTAGAGTGGAATCAGCCACAGGAAAACACATTTGCTACACTGAAGCAGTTATTGACATCGAAACCGACCCTTCGCTTACCTGATATACACAAGACATTCGTATTCAGGACAGATGCTGCTGATTTGGGCATTGGTGCTGTCTTACTTCTGGAATTGAATGGAGTAATGCACCCAGTAGCATTTGCCAGTCGTAATTTGTTACCTCGGGAGAGACGATATGCCGTTATAGAAAAAGAATGCTTGTAACGAACCCGAGAGGTCGATACCTGGACATCTAGTCAATAAGTATATATCGGTGCTTTCAGTTGCGGTTAGAGTTTTTGTTATTTATATATCACGACAGAAAATAGGTATTTTCACTGAATATTTTGATGACAGTTTTTTCAAGCGACAAACAATTTTAACCATATCTTCATCACATGAAACATTTAATGTTATTATTCACATCATAACACTATATAACACAGCTTTTACACAAAATCAACACTTTCTCCAGAACAGTTAAAACAAACGTGTAGTATCAAACAGTCCTTCGGTAATCAACCACACAGTCCATCGGCGCTAAACAGGTACCACACAATCCATCGGTAGCACCTATAGAATCTGCACCATCCATCGGCAGATTAAATTACAAGTTTATTAATCATTTGTTCCAAGAAACAAGCAACATATTTCAAAACTCAGCAATTCTATATTCCTGTGGTAGCTATCATAACTATTACCAATGACCTCGAGATATTCCTAAGCCTTTGTTAATTACAATTACTAATAATTTTTTCTGATGGCTGAACCAACACGTTGATAAACAAACCACACCCTGAATAAATTCCGGACCCAATAACCAATGAAAACACTGGGTACACTCAATAATTCACGGTGACAAACAGCGCAGAACTACCGTAACCTTTATAAAAAAGAAGACACGATAAAATTATACAAAAAATAACAATGTCACTGGTGACATAGGGTAAAATATTTTCTCTAATATTATGCATTGAAAAAAATTTGAAATTTCAGAACATTTAATTCTAAGGCAAAGCTTATAGTAAATGGTATATGTGCCTAGAAGTTTGACATAAAATATAGTATATGTGCATGGAAGTTTCACAAAATTTATAATACATTCACCCGTCGTTTTTTTACATTTAGCCAACATAATTCATCGCACAATATCGTTAAAAACTTTTGCAAGCTGAATTCAGCAGCAAATGGTTTGTTTGTCATTAACATCAACACATCGATGGTATATAGCGAACCGAATTGGGACATTTCTTCTGTATCTGGCTTCACCATGATATTTTCTATTATAGCAATATTCTCATAAGCTACAGGAGTTCATAAGACGTTTATAAATGCATAACAAAGAAGGTCTCCTGTGTATATGAACAGGGGCTATAAACTAACAATTTGAAACACTTGCAACCGATGTATATCAAATGTCCGGGTTGAAAAAGGATCATTGACTTACAAAATACATTTTCGGTCCTAACCTTTTCATTTATTGATCGCAGTTCGGCGAAAACATTAGAAATTCTTTAATCATTTCCGATTGTTTGTCGCAAAATGTATTTAAGGCTATATGTAAAAGTACTTTGAAATCGAAAACAAACATACAAATCAATATACAAGACTTTATGTAAAAGTACTTTCAAATCGAAAGCAAACATACAAATCCATATACAAGACTATATGTAAAAGTACTTTCAAATCGAAAACATGTACACACTATAAATCCAGAGTAAATGATAACAAATAAAACTTGCAGATTTATTTTAACTTCTATCATGTTCTAACAATTTCAAAAATTATATTACTGTAGCAAATTTCTAAAGTTTGTAACTATTTAGCCAATGGCTCATAGTCCCATGTTTGTTTTTGTTCTCAACTTTAATGGCACACGTGACTTATGTAGATAGCTTAACTGGAGACGCTAACTCTTCTTTAAAACATGGCCCAACTACCATAGCTAAAGTTAACTTGTTTCAGACACAATAGTTTGCCAGCTTTTTTTTTTACTTCACTTGGGAATTGTGGTTTTAGCATAGAATGCTACGTTTGTTTCTGATCGACTATGTCGCTTTTTAAATGAAATTAAAGCCAGACGGCAAGAAAAGAAACTATATTATATTACATAATGCATGCATCTATCAATTAAAGCTGTTCAAATATGTGCACTATGTTAATGGCTATTTTAGAGCATTGATTCGCTTATCAAAATGAAGATCACTAATTTACCATTCTATTAAATAAGCTTTTGTAATTTTGTGTTGTGTTATGGAGGTAAAAACTTGGTATTAACGAGAAAAGAAAGAACATGAAATTTGTTAAATATTTTATTTTTAATTAATGTTCTTCAGATCATGTTTTGTTATTCATTTTCAGACCTTACTAACAAAATATCTCTCTTGAATTAATATAAAATGTTTTACCTGAACAGAATAAAACAGATGGTAATATCAAACTTGTGTGTCATATCTTTACGTTTGAATGGTAATACGTATATTCGGGAAAATTGCTCACATGTGATGTTTAACTCTAACCTTCCGGAGCACCTGATCTAACATCGATGGTAGTGTAACGAACCGAGCGTTGAGTACGTTGTAATTACTTGTGGGTTAGAACCCTAGTAAAGGGTTAGAGCTTATATGTTTTGTTAACTCTTGCTTCAAACAGGATTACA
Source organism: Anadara kagoshimensis (assembly GCA_021292105.1). Lineage (NCBI taxonomy): Eukaryota > Metazoa > Mollusca > Bivalvia > Arcoida > Arcidae > Anadara > Anadara kagoshimensis. The sequence continues at coordinate 18,280,996 of CM037865.1, forward strand.
CTTTTTCCAGTTATTCTGGCTGGTAAGTAATGCTGAAAGTACAACTAACGAAAGCTCTCGAGGAAATGCTTCCCAGGCCAATTTATATATTCCAGAGTATGGTTGGACAGATGTACAGGTGTATTGTATTAATCATACGAGTCACAATAGCACAAGCAGGTTAAACACTTAAATGGATTGATGCTAACTAATCTAGATCCAGCAGAAACATGAAAAATATCAGAGGTCTCTGATCCCAGTGTTGGAGGTCTTCTTTAAATCACAATTAAGTCGGCAAAATTATATTAAATTTATATTTATTCTCAGTATCATGCGTTCATTTTAATAAATAAAATAATATCAACGAGCACACTCTCTAGCAGACACAAATGAAGGTTAAAACAATGCTAGAACAGGTAAAAAAATTAACACCTGTAAACATATAAATATAGGCTGCTTCAGCACTAGCTTATAACACTTTTATGTAAATTCGCGTTGGCTATTATTTCAATAGTATTCATTTTATTACTATAATCCAAAATAGAATTAAATCCCCGAAAACGAAATAAATTCTGTGAATAGATTCACTGCTAAAAATGAGCCATAAATTTTTTGGACTAGTAATTCCTAAATTACCTAGTAAGAGGTTCTCGTCTCAAAGGCAATGCTTGAGTGCACACGACAACGGTCAGAATAGAACTGAATTTTGCGCCGATTGCGCCACCGCCGCTCTATTTATACTCCGACCGGGTACTCATTCGGGATGCTGGAACTGATTCGGAGATCGGTGTTCCATTGAAAGTTTAGGGAGAAGTACTGATTCGGCATTTTCCGTAAACCGGTGCACTGGTTATGGCCAGAGATACGGCGCAATACAAAGTTGTGCGTGAAAATAAAAATAATTAAAACAAGTAAAATGCCGTAATAATAATCATTATTTCACTTAAATAATCCTAATATGCTAAAAAACTTAAATTAATCGGGATTAATTGTATAATCAAGTGTTTAGCTCAAAAATATAAAAGTACAAAAGCAACTGATGCTGGCTGTGTATCAAAGTTTGCAGAGCGAGACGGACAAACTTGAATGTTAAATTATATGAATTTATACAAAATTTATGCTCTGAACAGACAAAACAGGTATGTCATTCCGATATTTTGGCCTTGGAAATAACTTACATAAGTTAAATTATGTTCAAAATGCTGTACAAGGGTTCTAAAACCAATGTCAAAATATCGAACGCTGATAAACCAATGTAAACAAAATGGCGGCGCGTTCTCGATGACGTGACAATAAAATAATAATAAATTTATTAAAAATACTTAAGTACAGAAACAAACTGTGGCATTAACCATGGTAACTTGTAAAACCATTCTGCCGATAATAAAAACCAGTATAGTCAAAATAATAAAATAAACATTTAGTATATCACTGATTTTAACGTATTATAACAACATTACAGCATACTATGCTTTAAGATATTTGGTTAGGAACCATAATTTGTCACATTACCCCCACCTTATAAAGGCTGCGCGTCCTCGGACAGCAATTAACAATATAGACAAAATAATTTATATATATTATATCTCTTGACTAGTATTAAATCAAACTGAAACAGTTAGGGCACTTAGATTTGCATAAAGTCACGATATTAACACCATGAAAACAATTATAAAGAATCATGGGAAAAATCAAAAACATTCCAATTCATGTCTGTGATCGAAAAGTAGTCTGTATACTTGACACTAAGTAAGGGTTCTATAATCTTGACTGTAATACAGATATCTCAGATTTGAGCATTTAAAACACCTCAAACTTGTATAATACTTTGCTCAAAAACTGAAGAGCACTGATACGATGCTTTAAATAATGCACTTGACATTTACTTTTCAGGTACACAAGAACTGATGAATGAATTTCAATTACAGGTCATACACCATTTATCCTCCTGCATTATTCAATTCATTATATACATACAAGAAGAACAGACCAAGTCATAGAAAGATAGGAAGAAAGAAAACAGATTAGAGTAAGATGTTTTATATGCATCAATGACATAAATATAGATATTAAAGTATCTATAAAATATTTCACAATATCCATAAATTCACTTTGCCTTTATCTTTACTTTACCTCTGTAATATATCCGATGTATATCGCAGGTATTTAAGTAGCACTAGAATAATCACAACTTTAAATAGTTTGTCAGTAATTGATCCAAATAATGAAAATTCCAGTGTTACCGTCTGAATGACAGGGCATAATAATCCATTGAATGATTTTCAATCTCGCATACAAACAGGTTCCAACACAGAGAATAAACCATATTAGTAATCCAAATTTCTTTATAAAAAAGCAGAAACTCTTGAATTTCACAACACTGGTAAATTTCCAATTTTATTAATAATGACTATCAGTACTTCGGATATTCCAATGGTAATTATGATCCTGATAATAATTTACGAAAAACACTTAACATTCCATATGACTTTGGAACTACTACATGTAGATATTTTACACGTTGCAGAACAGTTGCACTTATGTTATATTAGTCAAACTTGAATTACACGGCACTAGTAAATTGTTATGAATATCAGCACACATCTATTGGTAATTATAATCTTGGTAAAAATTTACGAAAAACACTTAACATTCCATATAACTTTGGAACTATTTGAAATTTTGCACATGTTGTAGAACACTTGCACTTATATTATTATTGTTATTATTTCAGTTTACGAGAACAAAGATCATCACAAGAAGAGTCATTGTCACGCAGAAATCCTTAAGTTCCAACAGAAGTAGAAATCCAGGGAAAGATAGAGTTGAGGATGGTGTCCATGAATATAAAGTCTTTGAATGTTTAATGAGTCTTCCGTAAAAGTATGCGGATGTTTTTCAGATTAAGTTGTTTCACCAGGTCGTCAGTATCACAATTGCGGTTGAGATAAGCAGCTTTGAAGAGATCTAAAACATGAAACTTGTCAAGTCCAGTTTCCAATATCGATTTTACCATTAGGAAATTGTAATACCTCATATGTCGGTCGATCTGATTTTCCCTCTCCCATTGTGGCATGACTGTGCCTGGAAGGATCTTCCTTTACTTAGTTCCAGGGTTACGGCCGCGTACTCCAATGACATCAATTTATTATCAGGAGACATAGTTTGCCAATTGGAGGGTGGCCAGGTTAATCCGTCGGATATTTGGATAATGTTGGCAGTACCCCAGTTCCTCATAGCCGGCAACATAAGGGGCATACACCCAAACTGAAGCGTCTGTGTGGCCGTAATCTGTATATCTCTTTCTCCAGGAGCAGGTTCCTCTTCGTCAGACGACAAACACTCGTAACGATCATCGACAAAGTACACTGGTCCAGATGTCATAGACGAAGCCGATGCCATCACAGAAAGTTTCTGGAAAAGCTTCTTGAATACGGACGATGATGCTGGAGTAATAAATCCAGAAGATATAATAGAGTTGGCAGGTACGGCTGGTTGATCATTGCACTCACTGGTGGAGGTTACCGGGACGGACGACAAGTTGTTAAAAGTGACTGGTGTAAGGTGAGGAGGTGAGCTCTTTCTCGCTGTAGCGGTTGACGAAACGGACCATACCACTGGAGATGGCTGTCTGGGTAAAGGACTCACCACAGGCGTAGATAATACTGACATCAGATGACGGTCTGTAGCCATGGAAGGAAAACCGAACTCCGGTGAATTAAGTAGCGGCATGAACAGCACAGGGGCTGGTGTAGAAACTACAGACGTCAAGGTAGAGGTCAAGGTTGTCAACTTATTTTGCTTTGAAGTACTCAAAGATGCTGACACTGTATTAAATGTTGACAGAGTAGATGATAGCGTGGAAATAACAGACATCTGCGTGGTCACTACAGCTATAGGTGCTGGTGAAGGTACTGGTACGTCCTGTGTACTAGAAACAGTACATTTTCTTGGTGGGTCTGGGAATAACACCACAGGATCAAGTAAAGTGATCGACTCTGGCGAGCTCACGTCTGACATATGTTCGCTTAAAGGAACATTTTCTTTTCCCGAGATCTTTTCGAAGCGAGGTTTCTTGGCAGCCATCTTCCAGTTGGAATTTAGTGAGTAAAAGCGTTTCTCCAGAACCTGATGTTTATTACGTCTGTGTCTATCAAGATATGCTGGCTCATCCTTTGGATACTGATAGTAACATCCCTCGTGAGGGCAACTGGCCAGGTCTCCATGTTGCGACCTCTCATGACGCCTGAGAAGCTTACTCTTTGTAAAAGAGGCAGGACAGGTATTGCAACGATACAACATTCTGAAAGTAAAAAATTGTATAGCTACTATAAGCAAGAGATCTTGCAGTTTGAGAAGGGAATGCATCTCTAGCTCACTTGTCCAAAATCAGATGTCTTGGCATGTGTTTTTGCGTGCACGCATGTGTCCATGAACTTCGCTTAAACTCTTCTTCTTCTGAACTCTGGACAGATTTTGATAAAACTTTGTAGGATTAATCCAGGAGTAATGCCATTTTAAGTTTGTGAAAACCATTGACCTTGACCTTCGTTCAAGGTCAAAATTGCTGAGAATGGCCATAAGTGTAAAATCACTAAAATGTACTGAGTTACCTAGGATTTTCTAACTGGATATACATATTTAACGTATCAAGCTCTACAAACTTGGCAAATAGATTTGACCTTGACCTTCTTGGTTAGAGTCACAGTGACCTTATATAAAAAACCCACATAAACTGGCTTCTTATGAACGAAAAAGCCTATAGACATCAACTTTAGATATAGAATCGACGTATTGAGTTTGACAAAGCTTATTAATACATTTGTCTTTGACCTTAAACCACAAGGTCACAGTGACTCTTTTTTTTAAATTGCTAAAAAACGACCTCTTATTACCAACATGTTTAGCATCTGGTATTAAATTCAATATATAGAAACAGAAGATATCCATCACAGGAAATTGCTATACAGGCTCTACTAGACCTTTTACAGTTATCTCGGATTCAGGTATATTTACAAATTCAATTCTGTGTTCTGTTACTTCAAAGACGTATTCGCGTTTTTTGTTATAATCCCGGTTACAAGCAGCCATTATACAACATTATACATGTACACTAAAATCAAGCAAATCATCTCATACAACACTTCATCATACAGTAACAACGAACTAATGTTTTATTTACATTTGCACTAATACAGAATTCAATATAACTGTTAGACTTTATTTAATTCAAATTTTCTGTATGATAAGTATGACCTAATCTTGCCATGATGTCTCTCCTGAAATAGTTCTGTTCTTCTTTTACAGTTTAACAGATTACAGCATTTTTCACAGGCTGCTGCTACTTGAAGCTTGATTCCATTATACAGGTCACAGTTTTTACCGGTACTAGGTCCAATCGTCATGCATGCTCCTAGTCAATAGCTAAGACTTTAGTGAGGATTGCCATTCCTGGTGAAACTTTACTGCATTATATCACAGCACATTTTCAGGTATTACAGATCATTTAGACAGAGATTAGTATATACTCTTATTGCCTCATTGCCTGGCACAGAAACAGAACCTTATCAAGGCTTTATAACTCAACGACATGTAACAATAACTCCTTTAATAATCTTAGACTGCTACTAAAACTACAAAATGACGTTGCAAAATACCCTCGTCATCAACAGACTATAAAATGATACATGTAGTACTAAAAGGCTACAATCCAACCAACACAAACAAATATATTGCGTCTAAAAAGAACAAAAACAGAGATCCAGCCACAAATTGTGTGTTTACAGATCAGTCCAATATAATACAACTAGCTGAACTAGTTCAACGACAAAATACAGACTATAACATAAATAATTTACTATACAGACGCCAACTCATTAATACCAATGTTTGGCAAAATCCTTAGTGCACAGAACTAACTACATACAAATTCAGACTATTTCGACCAAAACTGAGCTTTAGTTCATCGATACCTTGATTTATGACTTAGTAATTCATAGCCTAGTAATTCCATTTTACTATAGGTACACAGACTTCTAATTTCCTACTCAAAGTAGATAGTTCATTAACAGTTATTCAGCTTACTGTTAAGTAGACAATTTCATAAGTTGTGCTCCAAAGATAGAAAAAAAGCAAACGCACAACAACAGCAACTTTATATTTTTAAACAGTTAAGAACACTACCGGTATACAAGTAAGCACAGAAATGACATGCAACAAAAAGTTTCACAACAACCTCTACGGATAACACATCATTAATAACAAGAAATAATTTTAAACTCAAACAAGTAACAACATAAATCATATGAATGGATTGTACATCCCAAATGTACACACTGCTTCATTATGAAGACAAGGCAAATCAATTTTTTTTACAGTTGCACTGCAATACTACACAGAAAAACTCAACTCAACAAACAAAATCAGACATCCATTTAGGCTGCCTGCAAATTTTTTGCTTCTTCTCAACCCACTGGAAGTAGGTAAATTATCTGAACTCCTACTGTCATCCGAGAATTCCTCATTTTCTGTCTGGGTATTAATCGCTTTATTTTCTCCTGTTTGGTCAAGTAAATCTTCATAAACTCTAACTTCTTCAGTGGTAAGAAACTCGGTACCACTAGACTCATCTCTAGCCAATTCAGCATTCAACCAATTGTGATACTCCCCTTTGAATGGCTTCAATCTGTTATGATGAACCACTTTCATCTTTGACTTTTGTGACCGCTGTATCTTGTAAACCAAATCTGAAAATATATCAATAACAAGATATGGACCCTCCCATTTATATGATAATTTTGGAGATTTACCCTGTATTCTGTTTGTAATTCTTAACCATACAGCATCACCTTTATTATATTGATTTTGGTATGCCTTATGGTCATAGTTTTTCTTTTGAGATTCACTTGCGACAGCCATGCTTAACCTGGCATTTTCATTTATTTCCCACATTAATTCTTGTTGAGAAATAACATATTCATTATAGGAATCATATTCTTCTATTGTAGGCGGAGGCCCATACAGTAAATCAGCTGGAAGACCAACTTCTCGGCCAAACATTAGTTTGTTTGGTGAATATCCTGTACTCTCATGAACAGATGATCGGTATGCCAACATAACAAGTGGCAAATGTTTGTCCCAATCACGTTGGTCATGAGATATATATTTCGTTAGCATTTCTTCTACTGTGCAATTGAAACGTTCAACCATTCCATCGCTCTGGGGGTGATACGGGGTGGTTCGGGTTTTATCAATATCAAGAAGCTCACTTAAATTTTGTAACAATTTTGACTCAAATTGTCTCCCTTGATCAGTGTGGAGTTGTGCAGGCACTCCAAATCTGCTGACAAATTCACTCACAAATAACCCAGCAACAGTTTCAGATTCTTGATTCTCCATAGGATAAGCCTCGGTCTAGCGAGTAAAGTAATCTGTCACAATTAGAATATACTTTTTATTACTTTTTGTACGAACCAGTGGACCGAATATGACCATGGCTACGCGTTTCATTGGGGCACCTACTAGGTATTGCTTCATCTTGGCAGGCATTGTCTTTTGGGGATTCTTCCTAGCCTGACACTCTTAACAAGTGTTACACTAAAGTGTCACAGCCTTTATAACCCACCCAGTAGAATCTTTTTTAACCCTGCACAGTGTGCGTTTGATCCCAAGGTGTCCACAAGTCGGATTATTATGTAACAAGGTTAAAACTTCTTTTTTAAACAATTCTGGTAATACAAGTTGCCATTTGTCTTTATTACCATCCATCCATTTTCTATATAGAACCCCATTAAATAATTGTAGTCTGTCCCACTGGGACCAATATGCTTTTACTTTGGTATTCTGGCTTGAAAACTCACTCCATCTTGGCCTTCTTTCAAGTTTGTCTTTCCACATGACAATCTGACATATTATTGTATCAGAAATCTGAGCTTCCTTTAAGTCCTTGGAGGTCTTATTTAGAAACCAAACTTCTGTACAATTTTGTTCACTGCACCTCCTGCAAAGGTTTGTAACCATGTCTACAGACTCTGACTTTTTATTTTCTTTTACCGTACCTTCTTTGTCCTTATTTTCACGTTGCGCACAATAGTCACAAGACACGCATGGTCTTCTCGACAAACCGTCAGCATTTCTATGCTGCCTTCCAGGCCTGTGTTGTATAGTGAAATTATAAGTGTGTTAAATCTCCAACCACCGGGCCATTTGACCTTTTGGATTCTTGAACCGTAAAATCCAACTCAAAGCACCATGGTCAGTACGTATGATAAACCCCGAACCATATAAGTAATGATGAAAGTGTTTTATAGAACCAATTATGGCTAATAATTTGCGTCTTGTCACACAGTAATTTCTCTCTGCTTTGCCAAGTGATTTGCTGAAATATGCCACCACCCTCTCCTGATTATTCTCGTCTAATTGTGATAGAACTGAACCTATCCCATAACCACTGGCATCGGTATCTAGTATAAACTATTTTGCGATATTGGGACAACAAAATACTGGTGAGGATATCAAGTGCTTCTTTAATGTCACAAATGATTCTTCACATTCTTTTGTCCACTTAAAATTATTTGTTTCGGTCAGTTTATGCAATGGCCTGGCCAAGTCGGCAAAGTTCCTTATGAACTTTCTGTAATATGAACATGTACCTAGAAAACTCCGGACATCGTGTACATTTCTGGGCTGCGGCCAATTCTTTACTCCCTCTATCTTGATTGGGTCTGTGATATCCCTTTATTAGATACAATGTGCCCTAAGAAAGCCACTTCCTTTTGAAAGATATTACACTTCTTAGGAGAAATTTTCAATCCTTTTTATCCTGTTCAAAACTTCTGCTAACCTTTCGAGATGAGCTTCAAAAGTATCCGAGAAGACGATTACATCATCTATGTATACTAAGCAAGTCTGCCAGTGTAAACCAGCTAGCACGAATTCCATTAATCGCTCAAACGTTGCTACAGCATTGCATAAACCAAAAGGCATCACCTTAAATTGAAATAAACCACTGGCTGTACAGAAAGCTGTTTTATCTGCATCCTCGGGTTCCCTCTACTTGCCAGTAACCCGACTGGAGGTCAAGGGTCGAAAACCACTTTCCACCTCGAAGAGCATCAAGTGAGTCATCTATCCTGGGCAAAGGGTACGAGTCTTTTACTGTGACATTGTTTACGAGTCGATAGTCTAAACAGAATCTCACTGAACCATCCTTTTTGGTTACTAAAACCACAGGGGCTGCCCATGGGCTCGTGGATTTTTCTATTATACCGCAATCAAGCATCCGCTGGACTTCTTGTTTCTCAATTTCTCGCTTAGCTAGTGGTAGCCTTCTTGGTGTCTGTTTTATTGGAGCTGCATCTCCTGTATTGATTTTGTGTTTTACTAAACTTGTACGTCCTAGGTCATTCTTTGTTTTTGCGAAAACTTCTAAATTTTTCAGTATCAGGTTTTTGACCATATCTTGCTGTTCCTTACTCAGGTTATTGCTGCACGTATCTAGCATTTGCTGTAAATACGCTGGGACAGGTTCATCTACCGCACTCTTGCATGTCACCATTTGACAGCACTCTAGATTATTCTTCTCTGTGTGACCAAGGTCATCTAATTCAATATTAGTTACAGGTTGACATTCGGCAGCACAAGTATTCTTAAAAATCGTTTGGGTTTCATTGCTTACATTAACAAGCCTAAGAGGTACTGTCTAATCTGTTGGTGAAACAACAACTCGGGCAACAAGTATTCCTTGCTTGCCAAGTTTTACACTACTGGGTTCGATTAATACCTGATTAAAATTTGCATCATGGTCAATCTTAGCTGTTAACACAACTTCACTATGTGGCGGTATTACTGTATTGTCTTGTATCCTAACCCGATAAACCATTGACAATTGATCCTCTTTCAGACAGACTATACTGTCTTCATTCAAAGTAATGGTTCATTGGCCCTATCTATCTGACAATTATGAGCATGTAAGAAGTCATACCCTATGACCATTGGTGCCTCAACTTCAACCCTGTGATGAAATATATAACCTTGAATCCTGATTGGCATCACTGCACTTCCTGATGGCACAACAGAACTTCCATCTGCCATTCTGAGTTGCGTTGAATCATTTTGTAAACTTGGCCTTACTTCTTGGTGTATACACTTAAACTTTTCTGGATGTAAAATATTTATTGTTAAACCTGAATCAATAAGGCAGTTTACATCAACATTAAAAATTTTGATTTTAATATATAAAGAATTATTTAAAATATTCTGCCTCAATTTGTAAATTCTATCTGACCTTTTCAATTCATCAGCTGGTGTTTGCCTGATTCTTGTTTTTCTCACCTGACTTTTTAACAGCAATATCAGGCACTTTATTAGCCCCAATTTAACTTCTATGCCATGGAGTATTTGTATCAGCCTGTTGCATATTCTTCTTCCTTTTAAAACAGTCAATTGTCCAATGACCAGCTTTGCCGTAGTAAGTACAGTTTCCTTTTCTTCTATTGCTCTGCCTCTGGGTGTTTGCAATAGCCTGTTCCTGATTTCCCGGGCCATCCCGACCAGCTTCAATTTTTGCTATTCATCCCATTACATCCTGTAGTAAATCGGAATTTGGAATGTCATTCCTATTGTCACTATTACACATTGAAACTTCTGCCTGGAATCTGACACAAGTTCTACCTAACCTGCGTTTTCGGCCTTGCTGAAATGCCTCATATTCTAGGGCTATACGCACAGCGTCCTCTATAGATGATGGTTTGCCTTGATGCACAGACCATTCCATTTCGACATCATTCAATGCGTCTACAAAACAGTCTCGAGCCAGCTGTTCTCTAAATATTATGGGAGCACTTGGGTAAGCTAACCTAGTTAACCTCTTTATCTCTTGTGCTAGCTCCGTCAATGGTTCACTCCTTTGTCTCAGTCTGTTCTTGATCTGAGCTCGATACAACTCGGACTGATTATCAGGTTGAAATCTCGCAGTAAGTGCAGATACTAGATGTACATAACTATGACACAAGTCGGGCCTAAGATCACTCAGAACACTTTGTGCTATACCTCTGAAACTTGTGGCTAACTCCATAGCCTTTGTAACATCATCCCATTTATTCATTTCGGAGATCATTTCAAAATGGACCAAATAGTCTTGCCAGTTAGTTTTTACATCATAAACACCTGGTTTCCTCGGTTTCTTAATTTGGGTGTCACAACCCCTGCTTCTTTCCCTCCAAAGGTTGGATGGGGAAGCTCTGTTTCGTGGATCATAAGGTTGCACGTTTTCTGCATTGCTTGAATGGTAATCAAAGTCTTGTCTATAAACAGGATAAGGAACACTACGTGACCGGTTAGACATGCTAGTTGGCACCGTTCTAAAGCCAGAATCGTCCATGTTGGCAAAAGCCAGAGCATTAAAATTTTCAAATCCAGTGTCATGTCTGTCCCTCAAATCTGGTTGGTATATTCCACTGTTCACATAGTATTCATAACACTATTATGTAAATTCGCGTTGGCTATTATTTCAATAGTATTCATTTTATTACTATAATCCAAAATAGAATTAAATCCCCGAAAACGAAATAAAATCCTGTGAATAGATCCACTGCTAAATATGAGCCATAAATGGTTTGTACTAGTAATTCTTAAATTACCTAAGAGGTTCTTGTCTCAAAGACAATGCTTGAGTGCACCCGACAACGGTCAGAATAGAACTGAACTGATTGCGCCACCGCCGCTCTATTTATACTCCGACCGGGTACTCATTCGGGATGCTGGAACTGATTCGGAGATCGGTGTTCCATTGAAAGTTTAGGGAGAAGTACTGATTCGGCATTTTCCGTAAACCGGTGCACTGGTTATGGCCAGAGATACGACGCAATACAAAGTAGTGCGTGAAAATAAAAATAATTAAAAATAGTAAAATGCCGTAATAATAAACATTATTTCACTTAAATAATCCTAATATGCTAAAGAACTTAAATTAATCGGGATTAATTGTATAATTGTATAAGTGTTTAGCTCAAAAATATAAAAGTACAAAAAGCAACTGATGCTGGCTGTGTATCAAAGTTTGCAGAGCGGGCCGGACAAACTTGAATGTTAAATTATATGGATTTATACAAAATTTACGCTCTAACAGACAAAACGGGTATGTCATCCCAATATTTGGGCCTTGGAAAAAACTTACATAAGTTAAATTATGTTCAAAATATTGTACAAGGGTTCTAAAACCGATGTCAAAATATCGAACGCTGATAAACCAATGTAAACAAAATGGCGGCGCGTTCTCGATAATGTGACCATAAAATAATAATAAATTTATTAAAAATACTTAAGTACAGAAAAAAACTGTGGCTTTACCCATGGTGACTTGTAAAACCATTCTGTCGATAATAAAAACCAGTATAGTCAAAATAATAAAATAAAAACATTTAGTATATCACTGATTTAAACGTATTATAACAACAACATCACATACATATGCTTTAAGATATTTGGTTAGGAACCATAATTTGTCACAGTAGACGTTTATTTGTGCTCTCTTGGGATGCTGCTTGAATATGCACCTGTATTACCTGTTTGTAATTAATTGTATATAATATTGTTTACAATACTATACGATTTTACATCCACCAGAATAGGGAGAATAGAAATGAACCATTTAATACTTTTAACGAAATACTAATTTGAACAGGCTTTCACATGAATAAAAGGATAAATAGCAATATGCCTTTCTAGAGTGCATTATATCTTCTTGATTTCCATATTCATCAATATAATATAAGCAAAAAATGAAGACATTTTTCCATGTAAGAATCACAAATATCCAAGCAAAGTAAAAATAGAAAACTGATAAACTGATAAATTTCGCTTAAATATCTGGACATCAGACGGTGCTCATGAGGGTTAAGTACGTAGTGTTTAGCTTACAACATCCGGCTATTAAAATAAATTAAAAATTCCAGGGACATGAAAAACTGTTGAAAGTTTATTTTGCTAGAGTTATTTGTCTTTAAGACAAAATAATGTTTTTCCTCAATATATTTTCCCCACATATTTATATTTCATAAATTACCGTGAAAAATTGTTTTCAAGAAAAACAATTTAAATAAAATTTAGTATGTTTTGGTATTAATATCATAATAACAGTTACACGGTCATAATCTCAACTTTTTATATTATATTGATCGCAATATAACATTAATTGTGTTTTTAAAATATCCAGATACTACAATTCCGATCATGATGTAGCAAAAACAGAAATAAACCACTCTTATGTATACATATATACTTTTGAAATAACACATGAGTACAATCATTATTATCTCAGTGTATGATCACGATTTAGCAAAAAAAAAATTAGCGGTATCAATCTTATATTTATTTATACATAGACACCATCTTAGTATAAAACTCCATAACCAGGCACTTTGATACTAAGCTTAAATGTAGTCCAAAGGCGTGGCAACTCGGACATATCTTTACTTAAATAAACATTTACACAGAACGTGCACTTAAATATAATTAAAATGGAATTGAAAATGTATAATTACTTTCCAATTTACACTTATCTAATATCTGCAATAACAGTTCTAAACATCAATTAAAGTAAAACAAACTAAGAAACATCTAAACAAAAACACTCAGCAAAGTAAAAACATTGAAGATGGCGTATCAGTTTAAACATTTGAACTGCCACTAGAAAAGTGAGCACGGGTGCTCTGGAAGGGTATGTCCCTCTTGTTAAACCGTTTGAAAGCACCTGTTATATCCTTGCGTCAATTTTTGAGTTATAAGCATCTTGTTTCGTTGTAAAAAATTCGTAATTGGTTAGAGTTCTACTATTGCTAAATAACTTTGAAACATTTACACAATAAGCAGCAGAACCAGGTAAAGTATTGCATAGAAAAGGACAGTTACCAATAGAAATGTGAAGTCACCACGTTGTCAGTTTTTGATATTTTTCAAAAACATATCTGGTGATAATGAACCAAAATGTACATGCAATATCAATCGTAAAGGTTCACAGGCCATTATAAAACATCCTTTTGGTTTGAAATCAATGAGTATATTTTCAATACTTGTAATATAATTACAATCGAAGCTAAGAAGCTATGGATCACATATTGTATCAAACCGTGCTTATAAATACAGTTTAATACATTATCTTGTGAGTGCATGCCAAAGAGATATGTGTCTGGCTTATTTTAAATTAACTTTCAACCTCAATTTTTTTCTCCTGCAATGAACCAATTGCCTCCACAATATTTAATTATATTGCATTGTTTGAACTTTTTTCCAAAACTCCCTGTCCTTTTGCTCCAATTTATGGACCAACTGGACATATAATAACCGGTGATCACATATATCATCAAGAGGTTGTTTCCACCACATGAACGACTAAGCTTTTAAATCAGGGAAAATGGAATTCCAGGTGTATATGCGTCCTCAAAAATCTCTATGGCAGTCATCAGAGCATAATGTATCGGTGTTTCTGATTGCCCTGGATATATTTGACATTTCATTTAGCAAAGTTCCTTTCACTTTTAAATTTTGATTACACACGCGAGTGTAGCAAGCTAAAAAAAGGGACTTAAATTTCTTGAGCTCACAGTCTCACGTCCTTGCTGAATTGCGCAAATTAAATGCGATTTGTCAGTTTCAAACTTATCTTTGGGATTTTGAATTGGACATGGGTTAGTTTGTTTGTTGTTGCTAGGATGAATTAATATGCTTGGACACAAGTCTAAATTTTAAATCTAAAAGGCGTCTGAAAGAATAGGATGTAATGCAGCTTATATAATTTGCACTTCGCAATAGCTTATCTAACAAAAAGAAACAAGACAAATACATAAGGAACACGGTCAAATAATTTGACACATATTTCATCAGATGATTATATCAGTAATGTGGTTTAACAAATAGTTATTCTTCAGTGAAATAACAACAAGCTATATCAAGTTTCTGCAATGCATGAGTGTATATTTTAATACATTGAAGTCTTGAGTATTTCAATTGAATCAAGATTGTCAGTTAATTTAGGATATTAAGTAAAACAACCGGCGAAACCGTCGATCATCTTCGTCTTCTGCAACCAAATCAACAACTTCCGGTGCAACCGGCTTTACTTTCCATTTGCTTTGCAACTTTTTGTTCGTATTTTAATTTTATATTTTGCTAAGATTTAGCTTTGTTTTGGAATTGTGGTTTGCAATTTGAGCGGTATGTCGTTTTAGAATTTAATTCGGTATACCTAACAACGTTTAAGTATTATTAATTGAAACTTCAAAATACCCCTGTCCTATTCTGCTGAAT
Organism: Anadara kagoshimensis; assembly: GCA_021292105.1. Lineage (NCBI taxonomy): Eukaryota > Metazoa > Mollusca > Bivalvia > Arcoida > Arcidae > Anadara > Anadara kagoshimensis. The sequence goes on from CM037865.1 coordinate 18,296,278, forward strand.
CAGCCTGCATATTTGTAATCATACGCAATGATACTCAATTATGATTACAATGTATAAACAAGCTAGATAGAGCAGCTGGAGTGACAAATTGATATTTAATATTATCATTTGTATATGATTTTTTCAACCTGTTTTCTCCGCAAATTTTTATATCTTTAAATAGCGATATAATACAGAAAAATAATAACTGAGAATAAGTTTGTAAAAACTTAGTTATTGTCTACACGACAGGTTCAAAACACCATTTATTCTCGAATTTTGCAACGTTGAAGATATTTAAGTATTTCACAATTTATTGAATCTTATAAAAGGGTATGTTATTGGTAATGACAGTAGTTCAGGTAAACTGAAACTAAAACTTTTTCATTTATAACATTCAAAGTAAATCCTATATAATATATACATAATTTATTGATGAGGTCCGCGTTTTATGTATACAATTATAAGGTAAGTCAGAGGTTTTTTCGATGAGTGTAAAAATAACTCCGCACTTAACGGGCAAAAATAGTAGTGTTCTAGGGGACAAAATTTCTATTCGCAATATCCAAACATTCGCAATAAACAAATTCGTTATAACCTGTGAATTTAATATAGACTTAAGTAGTGGAGTGGTCGGGACCAATATTTGACTTCACACTACCCATGTATTCGGTGTAAGCGTGTTCGTTATATTCGTGTTTTACTATAATATGAAATAATAATTTGAAATTATTAAAACCGCCAATTCTTTTTTTTTTTAAAAAACCCACGAGGTTTAGTCAATAAGTTACTTACTTTTCACGGTTCAGAAAAAAACCTCTTTTTCAATGTAATTTTATCTAGTATGATGTAAATAAAACAGCAAAGCAATTATTAAGAAATAAAAGTAATAGTTCTTATTTCCATTGACCTACTCCTCAACTGTCTTCGTCACGTTTTCGTCAGTACGGAACTTGCGTCCATTGGTATCATTTTTCGATGAACAGCAAGACGTCGCAAAAAGCTAAATCAGGAAATAGAGAGGATGTGGTAATACTCATACCCTTAAAATGTTGACTCGTCACACGGTGTATTTTTGCAGCAAAACACATTTAGAGAGTTTATCTCGACGTATATCAACGATGCAGTTCCAGGTCGGGCTTACAAATTGAAAAGTACACTCAAATTAATGTACTTCACTTGTCTAAAAAGTCCAAAAACACCTTTGCGTCCAAAAAACTTTCACAATTACATTGTCAGCAAATGGTTGCCTCTTGAACTATTTGTTCTCTGAAAACCAGTCGTTACCTACTTACGACTTGGAGTTTTATAATTATGACTCATTATCTTATCTACAGTCAACGAAATCATCTTTTAAATTAACATGCTTCACCTAGGCGTTGAATACTGATGCTTTAGTTGTTATTTGTTTATCGCTAAGAACATTTGGGACCCTACGAGTTGTTACCCTACGTAGGCCTGAACGAACATGTAAAGTTGGTAAAACGCTACAATGTGAAATGCCTAATGCCTGCGGTAGTTGTTGCGGCCTATCGGAGTATATTACATCCTGAGCTTTGTAACACAAACTTTATTGTTGGTATCTAATAGTCGTCTAGACCTAGCTTGCTCTTCCAAATACGTTTTACCGAATTTGAATTCAAACATCCAGAATTTAAACTGAGTATGAGTATGCGCAAAAAAATAGACACATCTTCTCATCTGGTTACTGAATGAAACACATTTACTACACATACTTATCAATTACTAACTGGGATTATTCGAAATTTAAAAGAGACTTTGTATAAATTAAATTATAAAAGACTTATTAAAAAAAAAGACCTAAGTGATTAGTGAGTATATTTTATAATGAGGTGATTATATGTGTGTGTGTCCTAATATTAATTAGAAATTAAAGAAACAGTCGTGTTTCACGTTCACTAGGATACGTCTTCAAATTTACGATTGTAAAGAGACAGAACGTCATCTATATATCTGTATGTGGAACTGAACGATTTGATGGAAGTCTTCTCTCTAGATTAAACAAAGTTTCTATTAATCAACAATTTATGTACAACACAAAAGATAGAAAACAATCTATTTTACGCTGGATGTCAATTGATGAAATATTTGTAATATTTCTTGTTACATTCAAGTAAATGTCACTTAACCATAGCTTCATATTTTGCACAAATTCTACGATTTGTTTTGGAAAAGCATGGAGTACAGTATTTTAAATCCTTAACTATGGTATACCACCTCATGCAAAATTTGGTCAAATATAGTTTCGTCCTTCGGATATTTGTTTAACGCCTAGAAACAATTTTGGTTTCACAATTTTGATCCAGGCACTACTGATGATGACCATAATTCTGACATGTCCGTCTAGCACTATAAAATACCACTTCTTTAACGTCAGAATATAAATTTGATACATGGAAATTAAAAATTTTGATTTTACGTTTTTAGGTGAATGATAATGATAATAATAATTATCATAATCTAGTATAAAGCATTTTTATTATAAGTTAAATTTTTATTAATATCATGGAACTTATTATACCGTTTATATTTTATTTTTCAAATAAAGTATCCAAATACTTATCATGATGTAGCAAAACAACGAATTTCAATATTAATTTTATGTATACACTAAGTATACAAGTAATACGTATAGTGTTACAATCCACTTTTCAAAAATTAAAATGTAGGATTGTGTTACTCCAGATTTCAAAAATTGATACTATTTCTCTTCAATCAGAATCAAATTCAATACAAAGAAAGAACATTTCTTGTTGTAATACGTTTTATAATTTTAATTTCAGAAAATAAGGATACATTTCAATTTTAATTGTCATTTTACTATCATGGTGAAGTATATACGTCAGACATTTGAAAAATAAACGACATGTGATCTTAACAAATCTGTATTTCATTTAAAAAAATGACCATGATGTAGCAAAAAATTCCCGTGGTATTAATTATATGTATATCAGAAAACTCATATTTAAATGGTCAACTGTGTATTAAAATTATGATAACTTTATTAAATCACTAAAATGGAATTTAAATGATATCCTGGTATCAATAATATCAAGACAATTCTGAAAAACATTATTGTTTATTGCGTGTCACAGATATCTGCGTCTGGTAAACAAACTGATTTTAGATTAAATTCAGGTGTTTACGTAAAAGTTTATTTTAAAATACAATCGTGGTGCTTCCTGATCGTAACACTTACAATAGAAAAAATTGTAACCATTGTACCCAGGTATAAAGTTAATTCTGTTTATGCTATAGCATAAATTGCTCTGAATTTACGTTTTGAATTATTACTGGGTACTACTGACATTTATAATGCCCATCTTATTGTTGGTTGGCTCGGGTTCTCTGTGTCCGGGATTGTCCTGGATATGTTTGCCGTCTCATGGTTCCGTGTTTCTTTCGCACAGTTTCAGTTAAACGCGTGGCGGATGTGGCTGTCTAGGAAAAAGGTGATTGCCCTTCCGGAGCACCCGGCCTCCCTGGTGGAGGTTCGCATGTTTGGCCTTACTTATTGGTGCCAAAGTTTTGCATTGTAATTCGAGCATAGATTAGTATGTTTCTTTTTGATAAATATTTAGTTTTGAATTTTGATAGTGAAAAATTTTCATTTAAGGAAATTTTGTAAATTGCCAAATAGATTTAAAACATGTGAGATACACATCATTTTCACGTATTTTAGTTATAATATTAAACCAGACAAAGCTATCTAATTTCATTTGCTATTATTATCATAATGATTAACATACGTTTTAGAGTGAGTAATATTCATTGTTTTATGATTAGTTTCATATTTCAAAAACATGATTGTACCAAAAAGAGTAAAGTAACAATCTTCCATCTTAAAAGACAATTCTAAAACGCCACATTGAAATAAAAATAATACTGATTTTGGTCAGACACTTAAAATTAAAATAATGTCTAAAAGAGTGACTTAATTACTTTGTAGAACTATTTATATACACAAATAAAAAAGACAAATATAACCTATTATTTATTTAGTCAAATGTATTTAATGTCGTATTCTCTCAGTATAAATGCTACATCTTACTTATTTATAATTCTACAGTACTAATTTAGCCTGCAATAAAGCACAATGAAATCCAATCCAGCGATGTGGTTAAATTGATTCTGTTACAATTTTTACAACTACATGAAGTGGCTAACAAAATATTTTAGTAGTGTATCATAATGTAGAATCATCTATACGCCTCAATAGCTAACCATACGAAGAATAAGATATTGCAAGAAAATATTAAGATCAAACCGCTAGCCAAAAAGTAATTCTAGGTATAATGTTCATCTGATAAAAAACATAAAATTAGTGATGTAATTTTACCAACGGTGAAATAACGATGATCCTACAACCAGCTATGACAAGTATTTATTATACACGGGTGATGTTAATAATAACTATTTAAATGCATTTCAGTCTAGAGTAATAGATGAAGACGTTCAGTTCATTCATTGTTGATCGGTGGAACAACAGGAGAAACCAGTCAATATCTTAAAACCGACCTTAACAAAGTTTTGGCCGAAGGTGCCAGACCTTCCGGAAAAAAAGCTCCTTCACTTTTTTCCTGAAAACTTTGTGTAGCTACATTTGTCTTTCCTAAGGTTTTTTTCATTAGTTGTGTTGTGGATGTTTGTTCTAATATGTTATATAGTATATTTTATATTTTATTTCACCATTGCTGACAACATATAGGATTATTGATTACAACCTAGAGATATGTTTCTATCTCATTCTGCTGAATAAAACTATACATTATAAAATCATGAACAATTATAATCACAATATATGAAGAAACTAATTGCAGCAGCTGAAGTGACACATTTAGGATAATCGTATGTATAAAATAATTCTCCGAGGCTGTTTTCTTTGTGAAATTGTAGAATTTTAACACAGAAAAATAATACTGACAGACATTTGTAGAAATATAACATAATAATCTCTGAAATTAATTATGTTTTCAACACGTTCAAAATTAATGCTAATTTCGTAACAGTACATAACTTGTTCTTTCACGTATATATTGGCCTGTTCTAAATGTTTTAGAACTGCACATAACGTAAACTTTTTTAAAGGCAGCATTACATCAACTGATATTTTTCAAAAATAATGCCAAAACTTGACACTTGACTTGGAAGAATAACAATTGGCGGTATTTCAATCGCGTTGAATACCCCCTGGTCCAATAAAAAGTATGAATTACCAATCTATGTTAAAAAAAGCTGGTAAAGCTTTAAAAAACTTGAAAACTCACAATTTCATTAAACATGTTTATTTCCACCAGAAAATTGCGACCGAGCGCTCTAGACGAGTAGGTAAGTACATCCTTGTTCAACTAAGTAATCCCGCCACCCTTGTTTTTTTAAAATTTAAATATAAAAGTAAACTTAATTTGGTTATTGGTACTTTAAGATACAGAAACATCATATTTTTAATAATGGCTGCCATGAAACTTTTTGATGTACTTGATAGCAAATGCATGGAAATATATGTTGTCTATCAAAAACACTGTCTTTTTATTGATGATTTTTTCAGTTAAATTTTGTTTGTAGTTTCTTTGGTGCTTGACACAATAACATAAAAGCATGTTCAGCACCTGATATTTGTATCTTTACTTACCTTTCTTTAAAAAGAATGACAAATCAATAATTTCTTTCAGACGTATGTATAAACATAGAATTCTGGAAAAAAAGTGTTAATTGTAGAAATATAAAACTTTTTTTTTTACTTTTACTCGAGATTAACAGTAAGTGGTAATGTATTATTTTTTTATGAATAAAACAGCAAACAATTTTGACGAAGGTCAGAATTTGTGTTAAAATTTCTGAAAAAGATTTAAAATATACATGTACAGAAATTTGATACATATCTTTCTTTTTTTTTTTTGAAGTTTGTGGATTTAATAGAAGTATGGACGATTATGGCCTTCATGTTATACCATTTTCTCCGGGTTTAGATGAAATAATAACAGCGAATAGCACGCTTTGTTAGAGGCAGTTATACTCCTTTAAGTTCATTTGTGATACAACGCATTCTTCTATCGCGTAATAATTATTCTCCTATGTATTATTACGCTTTTTAATTGAGGCGTTGAGGCGTATTTAACAAAATAGTTATAACGCATTCTTATTCGCGTCATGTTAGAGTGTTTTCTTTCATATACTTATTGCACATTTTACATAGACAGGCGTAACTTTACCAGCATCATAATGTATATAATTCAAATCATTTTGTATGTGTATCTAGCTATAATGGAGACGCCTTCCCTTCTGTAAAACATGGCCTAATTTCCCTTGGATCAAGTTGACTTGAGATACATTTATTTGCCAGCTTTATAGGTTTTTTACTTCACTGGGGAATTGTGGTTTAGGCATAGATTGGTATGTTTGTTTTTGATCGGCTATGTCACTTTTTAAATGGAATAAAAGCCAGACGGAAAGAAAAGAAAATATATAATATTGCATAATGCATGCATCTATCAATAATAACCTGTTCAAGTATGTGCATTATGTTACTAGCTATTTTAGAGCATGAAATCGCTTATCAAAATAAAGATCACTCTCTTGGGATGCTGCTTGAATATGTACCAGTATATATGTTTGTAATTAATTGTATATAATATTGTTTTACAATACTATACGATTTTACATCCACCAGAATAGGGAGGATAGAAATGAACCATTTAATATTATTAACGAAATACTAATCTGAACAGGCTTTCACATGGATAAAAGAATAAACATCAATATGCCTTTCTAGAGTGCATTGTATCTTCTTGATTTCCATATTGATCAATATAATATAAGCAAAAAATGAAGACATCTTTCCATGTAAGAATCACAAACAAAGTAAAAATAGAAAACTGATAAACTGATAAATTACGTTTAAATACCTGGATATCAGACGGTCGGGTGCTCATGAAGGTTTAGAACATATTGTTTAGCTTACAACATTCGGCTATCTGTGTGTTAAGAATTCCAGGGACATAAAAGCTACATGATAAAAAGTAAATTGTTGAAAATTGATTTTGCTAGAGCTATGTGTCTTTAAGTAAAAATAATGTTTCTTTTTTCAATATATTTCCCATACATTTTCATATTTCATAAATTACCGTGAAAAATTTAAAAAAAAAAAAACAATAATAAAATTTAGTAATTCTTTGTATTAATATCATGATAACAGTTACACGGTCATAATCTCAACTTTTTATTATTGTAATGATCGCAATATAACATTGTGTTTTTAAAATATGCAGATACTATAATTCCGATCATGTTGTAGCATAAACAGAAATATTAATAGCAATCTTATGTATACATATATACTTTTGAAATAACCTATGATTACAATCATGATAATCTCAGTGTAAAAAATATTAACTTCAACTTTTCAAAATTAAAATTTAGTATACTGTTTCTTTTCAATCAGAATACATATATATTCAATGCAAATTAAACTCCTCGTTTTTCACGTTTTTAGGTTTTAATTTCGGAGAAAAAGAATACATTTTAATTAAAATTTTGTCTCATTTTCATGATGATATTTACTTGCCAGACGTTCAAAAAGTTTTGGAAATGTGATACCGAGAGTTTTACATTTTAATTTTAAAAACTAATTTTTATCATGATTTAGCAAAAAAGAAAGTAGCGGTATCAATCTTATATTTATTTATACATAAACACCATCTTGGTATAAAACTCCATAACCAGGCACTTTGATACTTAGCTAAAATGGAGTCCAAAGGCGTGACAACTCGGACACATCTTTACTTAAATAAACATCTACATAGAACGTACACTTAAATATAATTGAAATTGAATAAAAAATGTAGAATTACTTTCCAATTTACACTTATCTAATATCTACAATAACAGTTTTAAACATCAATTAAAGTAAAACAAACTAAAAAATATCTAAACAAAAATACTCAGCAAAGTAAAAACTTTGAAGATGGCGAATCAGTTTAAACATTTGAACTGCCACTAGAAAAGTGAGCACGGGTGCTCTGGAAGAGTATGTCCTTCTTGTTAAACCGTTTGAAAGCACCTGTTATATCCTTGCGTCAATTATTGATTTGTAAGCAGCTTGTTTCGTTGTAACAACATTCCGTCGTTGGTTGGAGTTCTACTATTGCTAAATAACTTTGAAACATTTATACAATAAGCAACAGAACCAGGTAAAGTATTGCATAGAAAAGGACAGTTAACAATAGAAATGTGAAGTCATCACGTTGTCAGTTTTTGTTATTTTTCAGAAACATATCTGGTGATAATGAACCAAAAAGTACATGCAATATCAATCATAAAGGTTCACAGGCCATTATAAAACATCCTTTTGGTTTGAAATCAATGAGTATATATAATTACAATCGAAGCTAAGAAGCTATAGATCACATATTGTATCAAACAGTGCTTATAAATACAGTTTGAAACATTATCTTGTGAGTGCATGCCAAAGAGATATGTGTCTGGCTTATTTTAAATTAACTTTCAACCTCAATTTTTTTCCTGCAATAAACCAATTGCCTCCACAATATTTAATTATATTGCATTGTTTGAACTTTTTTCCAAAACTCCCTGTTCTTTTGCTCCAATTTATGGACCAACGTGACATATAATAACCGGTGATCACATATATCATCAAGAGGTTGTTTCCACCACATGAACGACTAAGCTTCTAAATCAGGGAAAATGGAATTCCAGGTGTATATGCGTCCTCAAAAATCTCTATGGCAGTCATCAGAGCATTATGTATCGGTGTTTCTGATTGCCCTGGATATATTTGACATCCCATTTAGCAATGTTCCTTTAACTTTTAAATTTTGATTACACACGCGAGTGTAGCAAGCTAAAAAATAGGGACTTTTATTTCTGGAGCTCACAGTCTCACGTCCATGCTGAATTGCACGGATTAAATGCGATTTGTCAGTTTCAAACTTATCTTTGGGATTTTGAATTGGACATGGGTTAGTTTGTTTGTTGTTGCTAGGATGAAGTAATATGCTAACTTCGCAATAGCTAATCTAACCAAAAACAAGACAAATACATAATCAACACGGTCAAATAATTTGACACATATTTCATCAGATGATTATATCAGTAATGTGGTTTAACAAATAGTTATTCTTCAGTGAAATACCAACAAGCTATATCAAGTTTCTGCAATGCATGAGTGTATATTTTAATACATTGAAGTCTTGAGTATTTCAATTGAATCAAGATTGTCAGTTAATTTAGGATATTAAGTAAAACAACCGGCGAAACCGTCGATCTTTTTCGTCTTCTGCAACCATATCAACAACTTCCGGTGCAACCGGCTTCACTTTCCATTTGCTTTGCAACTTTTTGTTCGTTATTTAATTTGATATTTTGCTAAGATTTAGATTTGTTTTGAAATTGTGGTTTGCAATTTGAGCGGTATGTCGTCTAAGAATTTTATTCGGTATACCTAACAACGTTTAAGTATTATTATTTAAAACTTCAAAATATCCCTGTCCTATTCTGCTGAATCATTCTGCATATTTGTAATCATACGCAATTATACTCAATTATTATACAGTGTATGAACAAGCTAGATAGAGCAGCTGAAGTGAAAAATCCATATTTAATATTATCATTTGTATATGATTTTTTCAACCTGTTTTCTTCGCGAATATTTATATCTTTAAATAGCGATATAATACAGAAAAATAATAACTGAGAATTAGTTTGTAAAAACTTAGTTATTGTCTACACGACAGGTTCAAAATACAATTTATACTCGAAATTTGCAACGTTGAAGATATTTAAACATTTCAGAATTTATTGGATCTTTTAAAATAGTATGTTATTGGTAATGACAGTAGTTCAGGTAAACTGAAACTAAAACTTTTTCATTTATAACATTCAAAGTAAATCCTATATAATATATGCATATTTCATTGATGAGGTCCGCGTTTTATGTATACACTTATAAGGTAAATCAGAGGTTTTTTTCGATGAGTGAAAAATTGACTTCGCACTAAACGGGCAAAAATAGTAGTAAATGTTGTTCTAGGGGACAAAATTTCTATTCGCAATATACAAACATTCGCAATAAACAAATTCGTTATAACCTGTGAATTTAATATAGACTTAAGTAGTAGAGTGGTCGGGACCAATATTTGACTTCACACTACCCATGTATTCGGTGTAAGCGTATTCGTTATATTCGTGTTTTACTATAATATGAAATAATAATTTAAAATTATTAAAACCGCCAATTCCTTTTCTTACAAAACCCACGAGGTTTAGTCAATAAGCTCCTTACTTTTCACGGTTCAAAAAAACCCCTCTTTTTTTAATGTAATTTTATCTAGTATGATGAAAATAAAACAGCAAAGCAATTAATAAGAAATAAAAATAATCGTTCTCATTTCCATTGACCTACTCCTCAACTGTCTTCGTCACGTTTTTGTCAGTACGGAATTTGCGTCTATTGATATCCTTTTTCGATGAACAGCAAGACGTCGCGAAAAGCTAAGTCAGGAAATAGAGAGGATGTGGTAATACTCATACCCGTAAAATGTTGACTCATCACACGGTGTCTTTTTGCAGCAAATCATATTTAGAGAGTTTATCTCGACGTTTATCAACGATGCAGTTCCAAGTCGAGCTTACAATTTGAAAAGTACACTCAAATTATTGTACTTCACTTGTCAAAAAACTCCAAAAACACCTTTGCGTCCAAAAAACTTTGAAATTGACATCGTCAGCAAATGGTTGCCTCTTGAACTATATGATCTCTGAAAACCAGGCGTTACCTACTAAAGACTTGGATATTTATAATTATGACTCATTATCTTATCTACAGTCAACGGAATCATCTTTTGATCTAACACGCTTCAACAAGGTGTTGGATAATGATGCTTTAGTTGTTTTTGTTAGCGCTAAGAGCATTTGGGACCCAACGAGTTGTTACCCTACGTAGGCCTGAACGAACATGTAAAATTGGTAAAACGCTACCATGTGGAATGCCTAATGCCTGTGCTAATTCTTGCGGCCTATCAGAGTATATTACATCCTGAGCTTTGTAACACAAACTTCATTGTGGGTATCTAATAGTCGTCTAGATCTAGCTTGCTCTTCCAAAAACGTTTTACCGAATATGAATTCAAACATCTAGAATTTTAACTGAGTATGAGTATGTGCAAAAGAATAGACACATCTTCTCATCTTTTATTTCTTTGCCTGTTTTGTCTTTTTAAAGACAAGTACCGAAATACGCTACGTACTTACTTTAGATGAATAGCATGGACTTACATCATTAGCCATGTTTGCCACACAATATGTTTTATCTATTAAGGAATGATTCCTAAATCACAACCGTGTTGGACAGGCTTGTTACTAAATGAAACACATTTACTACACATACTTATCAATTACTAACTGGAATTTCCCGAAATTAAAATGAGACTCTGTTTAAATAAAATTATAAAAGACTTATTCACAAAAAAAGACCTAAGTGATTATTTTGCATATTTTCTAATGAGGTGATTTTAATGATGGATCTGTATACAATCTGTATATGGATCCGTATTTATAAGTTAAAAGTATCAACACGTCACTAAATAAAATATCCGATAAAGATAGATCTTGAATATTAGATATCTAAGTGTAAGGTCAGATTCATTATAGACTTGCAATATTCCTGGGTCTACAATTTATTTCATAGCGTATTAGTTGAAAAAAACTACAAGAAGGAGAATAAGTATAATGCTGCATAGAAAAGCAAAGTTGACAATGGTAAAATTGTATATATATATATATATATATATATATATATAATATATATATATATATATATTATATATATATATATATATATATATATATATATATATATATATGTGTGTGTGTGTGTGTCCTAATATTAATTAGAAATTAAAGAAACAGTTGTTTTCACGTTCACTAGGATACATTGTATTTGCATAGTCTTCAAACTTACGATTGTAAAGAGACAAAACGTCATCTATATATCTGTATGTGGAACTGAGTCTTCTCTCTAGATTAAAAAAAGGTTCTTTTAAAGTATTATGTTGATCAACAATTTTTGTACAACACAAAAGATAGAACACAATCTATTTTACGCTGGATGTCAATTTGTTGAAATATTTCTGATATTTCTTGTTACATTCAAATAAATGTCATTTAACCATAGCTTCATATTTTGCACGAATTCTACGATTTGTTTTATAAGAGCATGAAGTGCAGTATTTTAAATCCTTAACTATGGTATACCACCTCATGCAAAGTGTTTCCTTAGCTAAATTTGGTCAAATATAGTTTGGTCTTTCGGATATTTGTTCAACGCCTAGAAACAATTTTGGTTTAACCATTTTGATTCAGGCGCTACTGATGATGACCAGAATTCCGACATGTCCGTCTAGCACTATAAAATACCACTTATTTAACGTCAAAATAAAGATTAATTACATGAACATTGCAAATTTTGATTTTACGTTTTTAGGTAAATGATAACAATAATTATCATAATCACAAGATGAAAAACTGTCTATAAGCCAGCTTATAGATGGCTTATAGGGGGCTTATAGAGGGCTTATAGAAGGCTATAAGCCACTTATAAGCCATCTATAAGCCGTTTATAAATGACCTATTAGCCATCTATAAGCCGGCACTCAAAATATAAGCCATCTATAAGCCATCTATAAACCACCTATGGGCCTTCTTTCAGTAGAAGTAAATTTTAAGGATCTTTAATTTGGTTTTAAGGTCTTTAAGGGTTTGTTTCAACAAACAAATACAAAAAACAAATTAATATATATTATTTTTAACTTTAAAATAATCTAAAATAATATGAATATATTAAAAATAATTATTACTAATTAAATTTTTATTTTAATTAAAATTTTTTATTGTTATGAATTATTTTATTTCATTAATTTTATTTCTTTTTAATTTAATAATAAAATTATTTAATTAATAATATTGTAATTAAAAAAAATTTCTATTAATTTCTTTTTTTTTTTTTTTTTGCTTTTTTTGTCCTTTGTTTGTTTATCTTTTTATTCATATATTTATTTTATTTGATGTTATTTTTCTGAAATCACATATGATTACTATCACTCTACTTACTCAATTTTGCCCCCAGCGGGACTTGAACTCGCGATCCTTGGTTCTCCTGACTACAGTCTGATTCTCAATCTACATCCTGATCCATTAGGCCACGGAGGACATGAATACAAATCGCTTATTTTAAATGTATATCAGTACCCAGTTATCTAAGATGTGATCACGTGACTAGCTCTAAAACTTTCAGATTTTTATAAACTATTAATAATAAATATATCTGATTTTAGTCATTTTTTTACATATTTATTATTTATTTATTTATATATTATTATTATTATTATTATTATTATTATTATTATTATAGTTTGTCTAACATTAGAGGAATAATTTTTAGGGTTACAGACCCAAGATATCAAAGGAAGACAGGAAGTCAAATCTCACCTGTAATATACTTATTTATCTGGCTGGCAGAGATAAATTATTAAGATCAATCATCGATCAGATGTAGATTCCTAATTAAGGCACATTTCTTTTTTGGTTAATATATATGTTATTTATATATTCAATAATGCTTGAGATCAAAACTGTAGCTATATAATTTTAAGTGAATTTTATTAAAACTTGTCCATTATAATATAGTTTTTATTGTAATACCGGTACTTGTTTTCTTTATTGATGGATACACGGATAATCTTCAAAGAAAATTAAATATAGTACAAGTTATAAGATAGAAAAACAAGTTTCAATGTTATTGTAATAATCTATCCTTATATCATAGAAAATATATAAAAAACTGAATGACTGACACTGAATCACTTGATGTAATGGTTGATTTTTCATGAAGTTGTTTTATGAGAGAAAGAAGTGAAGTATTTTTAAACCGCATGAGAGAAAGTTATATACATGTAAATAATTTCATTATTTAACAAATTATAAAATTCTTAACGAGAGAGAGAGAGAGAGAGAGAGAGAGAGAGAGAGAGAGAGAGAGAGTATTACACATTAATGTGTTGCTTTATGCCAATACATACTATAATTATTGTGTCCCTGCGGAAATACCTTATACTGTTTGATATGTTTCTAGAGAACACTTTTTTCAACATACCAAACAACAGGATGTATTTATTAATTAAGTCTGACATTTTTGAAATCTGATTAATTTGGTTGATTTTCAAGATATTCATAAATTGGAGTAGTCATTCTGAAGATCTCTTCAAGCATATTACATCTATATTCTTATTTTGTCGATATTTCTTATTTGTAATTACTTAGCACCCCGGTACTTGAGCCCACCTTACCCCAAATTCGTGTATGGAAAACGCATATTGTATGACACTTAGTTTATATGATATTTTATTCTATTTTTTATAAATATTTGAAAATACGGTATATATTTTATTATCATAAATAAAAATCTTTTTAATCGACGTTATACATATACTGATTGCATAGTCAGTTGCAGATCCAGCGGGGGGGGGGGGGGGAGGGGGGCACAGGTGGCCCGTGCCCCCCCCCCATTTGCCACGACTTTTACCCTCTCTCTCACAGCTAATTGCCAATCAACCAGCGTAAAAACCAGTTAATTAGTGGTACTGATTAATTTATTCGTGTACACTGGTAGGCAATTGCAATTAGGTGATCAATGGATGTATTTTACCAGTTCGCTGAAGCATGAAAGAATCTAGGTAGTACTGACCAGTCTTAGGTGATGATATTATCTACCTGATCGCTGAGGCATGAAAGAAACCAGTTAGTATCAGTAGATAACGATAATTAGTCATACTAATTAAGAGCTTCTATGAGAGTGATTCCATTAATCGTACGTGAATTCATCTAATTTACCTTTTTAAACCAAGGGACATGGCCAAGAGAGAGAGCGAGAGAAAGAGAGAGAGAGAGAGAGAGAGAGAGAGAGAGAGAGAGAGAGAGAGAGAGAGAGAGAGGGTGGGCGGAGAGAACTAATTTTTAGCACACAAAATTATCTTTTTTGTATATATTTACAGCACGATGTTCTATCTACATATAAAAGTACAAATTTTTGTACATTTTTATTTAACATTGGTTTTTATGGGGAAAAAATCTGTCTCATTTATTCGTCCGATTATCGGCTTTACGAAACAAATCAGTCTGAAATAATCAGTGTTTTTTTCTAGTAACAAGATTCTTGTCTGTTGCACCTTTAATGCGCATTATATAATGATGAAACTGACTAACTAGTCATTTTAAAACTAATACAAAATGTAATATAATAAAAGATGGATATCATACAGTTAATGTTAAACAAGTGTGGAAAAGGGGATGTGGTAGTAGGAGACCTACCCCTTCGGTATATGTAGCAGGCAGGTCAGTTGGTACAGTGTTTGTTCTTTAAGTCAAGGAGGTCGAGGGTTGGATCTCTGGTCAGGTCTGAGCCAAAAATTTGTTCGGCATTCAACATGAATGCGGGTCTTTCGGACAAACATTAAAAACCGAAGTCCTTTGTCACGGCAGGCGTGGCACGATAAAGAACCATCATGCCATCACCGCAAAGCACAGGTTAATATTTCTGCACCTAACCTATAGCTGGTGGCGTCTCGATATAAGTGAAATATTGTTGACTTTGAAGTTAAACCCCATTAACCAATGACCAATCAAACTCAGGACCGGGATTCAAACAGAAAGACTTTCCTTTATCAACTCAACTGGATCGCCCAGGCCACGTTCATCCATTTATCGACCAAGTTGAATCAAAACACTGGTATCCCTCCAAAAGATCGACGTATCGATCTACAATTTCCAAAGATCGAACGAACTCCTTTGATATAATAAAAAATGTCGGTCTGGATCTGCGGTGCACAACTACGCCTCGACAAATAAAAAGACCGACAATACAAGTTACCGACGGCGACAAATTTCGACAGTTCAGTTGATAGACATATATCGATAAAGATACTACATGTAGTATTATGAACTCACCGACACTCATAGCCACCTGCGTCAATATTACAATTTTTGAAAAAAGCTAGACTGGTTTAGATCTACTTTGAATGCGAGGTAAAAAGGACGCTCGACAGTGTTCAAGATGCAGGAAATTGCACCATTTGTACTGAAAAAGGTGATTTTTTTCGGGGGGGGGGGGGGGGGCATGCCGCCAGACCCCCCTAGAATAAAAGTTTTTCGCGTTACAACGTTTAGCGAAAAACAATTGTCTATTTGGTACTTATAAGTTTTTCTCTATATGGGGACGAGGTTTATAAAGAATGTCATTATACGCACGGGTGATATGGAAGCCATTGAAGTGTAAACGAATTTTACCCGTGATTTAAAGGTTCTATCCTGCGCTTTTCACGTTGATGATCACGTTTCATTTCATTTCTTTAATGTTTATATAAAACTTAAGTAATTTTGAAGTGAACAAAAATTGGTTATAATTTCTACTGGGATACTTATAAGGTTTTCCTGATACTTTTTCTTTATCTTACTTTTGGCGATAATTTTTTTATCTCTGGTTTTTCATCCTAGTAAGTGTTTCAGTATATATTTGTGGTAGTGTTTAAGTTCATAGGAAAAACAATTACTATAAAATGGTTTGGTTTTTTATTTTGTAATAGTCAAACTGGTCATTGTATAGTATTAAAGTTATATTACTTTATGTCAGTTATGTAATTATCAATGTTTACATTACAAATGCATTGCTTTATTTTTCAATCTCTTTAGGACCATTGCGTTAATTTTTCGATGACAGCAGTGTGTCACGTGTAAAGCGATACGTCAGTTAATATCTTCAGCTAATCCGCTTTCGATGTACAGCGGAGGAATACATACCACCAAGGAACTACTTATTCATTCATAATTTCCTGCGGGTTCATTCATAAATCTATCCGGCGACAGCAGGGACGCTCTTTACGAGAGGTAACAAACGTAGAAATTTGTCATACTGCACCAATTTTAAAAATGATTTGAAAATAAAAAAAGAATCATAAAAACCAATATTTGTTGTCTTTTTATATCAAAATAATTTTTTAATGATTTATGACCATTTCCCATGGCCTATAAAGATAAGAAGTGAAAAAAATAGTGAGTCCGAGGACACCACATTTAAATTATGAAAAACTGTTTGTTATTCGACTAAATATTTATATTCATAGTAATATCTTACCAAAAGATTATTGTTTAGTGAAAAAAGGAAAAATAGAATTTAATTTTCAAAAGTGTTTTACGGAACTATATTTTACGATCGCCAAGCAACGAGACAAATCAACATGGCTGTTCTCTTTATATGGTTCTACAATAAGAGTTATTTCGCTTTAAGTGCTCCAACCACATTAATACACCGACTTTCGGAAAATTAATAATACCTTTTTGTGGATAAAAATAATGTAAACATAAGGATTGAATGTCACTTTGAATGCTGTCATCGAGTTATGACTGCATCAGCTCACGTTCAAAGTAAACATAAATGTGTAGTCTTTGTATCTAGACGTCAAGTTCAACAAGGCTGGAGGAAACGTAAGTACAGTGAGAAAAGAACAAACATTCGGCAAACGAATTTTCTCGCACTGGGACTTGCCCGAACAAAATACGAACCAAGCTGGTGAGATCCAGATTCTAGGATTTTGGAGTAAACAGGAGTACATGGAGAAAACAACCATTTTTCGGCAAGCAAACACAAAGCAAGCAAAATTTATTTATAAATAAATAAATAAATAAATAAATAAATAAATAAATAAATAAATAAATAAATAAAAAAATAAATAAATAAATTGAAAACTAACAATCATAAAAATTTTACTACCGGTCATTATATTTGAAAGTGCGTATTTTCTAATATGATTTTTTGTCAAATAATTTTTTCTCATATATACAAACTGAATAAATAAATAAATAAATAAATAAATAAATAAATAAATAAATAAATAAATAAATAAAAAATATAAATAAGGCTTCCATAATGTAAGTATACGGCGATGATTTTATTTAGAAATAGAAACAGTCTATAAGCCACCTATAAGCAAGGCTTATATGTGGCTCATATTTTGAGTGCCAAAAAGCCAAGCTTATAGATGGCTTATAGGTGGCTTATAGATGGAGGTCCTAAAAGCCACCTATAAACCACCTATAAGCCAATCTATAAGCTCCTATAAGCATGGCTTATAGGTGGCTTATAGATGGTATTTCATCCTGTGAAACTAGTATTTAGCACTTTTAATATAAATTAAATTTTTATTGAGATTATGAAACTTATTATACCGTTTAATTTGTTTTTCAAATAAAGTATCGAAATACTTATCATGATGTAGCAAAACAATGAATGTCAATATCAATCTTATGTATACACATAGTATACAAGTAATACGTTTAGTGCTACACTCCAATTTTCAAAAATTGAAATGTAGGATAGTGTTACTCCACTTTTCAAAAACTAATACTATTTCTTTTCAATCAGAATACATATTCAATACAAAGAAAGAATATTTCTTGTTTTAATATGTTTTAAAATTTTAATTTCAGAAAATAAGGATACATTTCAATTTTAATTGTCATTTTAATATCATAGTGAAGTTTATACGCCAGACGTTTGAAAAATAAACAACATGTGATCTTAACAAATCTGCATTTCATTTAAAAAAATGATCATGATGTAGCAAAAAGTTCCCGTGGTATTAATTATATGTATATCAGAAAACTCATATTTAAATGGTCAACTGTGTATTAAAATTATGATAACTTTATTAAATCTCTGAAATGTAATTAAAATGATTGACGCCTGGTATCAATGATATCAAGACAATTCTGAAAAAAAAATTGTTTATTGCGTGTCACAGATATCTGCGTCTGGTAAATAAACTTAATTAAAATTAAATTCAGGTGTTTACGTATAAGTTTATTGTAAAACACTATCGTGGTGCTTCCTAGCACTTACAATAAAAGAAATTGTGCCCAGTGTACCAAGAGGTAAAATTATTTCTGTTTAAGCTATAGCATAAATTGCTCTGAATTCATGTTCTGATTTCTTACTGGGTACTACTGACATTTATAATACCCATTATAAATCGACTTAACTATGTCGATAAATCGACTTAGTATCTCGATAAATCGACATAGGATCTCGATTAATCGACTTAACAATTTCGATAAATCGACTTAACAATCTCGATAAATCGACTTAACAATCTCGATAAATCGACATAGCAATTCGATAAATCGACTTAGTATCTCGATAAATCGACTTAGTATCTCGATAAATCGACTTAACTGTCTCGATAAATCGTAATTATGAAATCAATTAAGAAGTGTGATAAGTAATTATTTGTACGATATATTAAATATGCATGTATCCTTTTTTGATTGTCATGCTATAGCTTAAACAGAAATAATTTTACCTCTGGGTACACTGGGCACAATTTCTTCTATTGTAAGTGCTAGGAAGCACCACGATGGTGTTTTACAATAAACCTATACGTAAACACCTAAATTTAGTTTTAATTAAGTTTATTTACCAGACGCAGTACGGAAGCGTATTAGGGCCACGACATTTTTTTTTTTAATTTTGATATGTCGACTTAGTTTCTCGATAAATCGACTTATTATCTCGATAAATCGACTTATTATCTCGATACATCGACTTATTATCTCGATAAATCGACTTAACTATGTCGATAAATCGACTTAGTATCTCGATAAATCGACATAGGATCGCTACATTCCACTCATTTCTTGTATAATTATGTCACTTTTAAAGGCAAATTTCATGTTAAAATTTGGTTTTCGCGCCATAACTTAGTAACAATTGACCAATTGAATTCATTTTTTGGTAAACAAGTATCTCATATTGTATCACAGGTCAACTTCGAATTTGGCCACAATCCAGTACTTTCTTGCAAAGTTATATGCCCTTTAAAAGCAATTTCCGTGTACAAATTTGGTTTCCGCACAATAACATTACTAACAATTTGTCAGTTGTCACCTACAGAAACCCAACCTGTCTAAGTTGCGTGAAATACCGTGCAAAAATGCGGGTGCTAGAGCGCTCATAAAGAAAAAATTACAAATGAGGCAAAACACACGTCGGACAAAAGTTTATCACGACATTAAGGCCCGGTCACACGGCGCTTTGCGGCTTAATCACTGCCATAACCCGTCAAAATTGGTCTCCCGTGAACCAGACGTTGTTGTTCGCGTTGATGTCGAGTATAAGACGAGCTCGACAGTCGATTTACAGGCGTGACAGGATGCGATGAAACATCTGAACGGCGTCGGACGTGGCAAGAAGTTTTGAAATGTTCAAAACTTTATTCCGCGGACAACCACGGACGGCACACGTGGTAAAGACGTACAACACACGTGATAATCCGTGTTCCGGCAGCGATTTAAACTTGGGGAGACGCGGTAAAACGCGAAAGTTTAGCGGTCTGTCACGGGCAAAGCACGATCATCGGACGCGTGATACGCGTTGGTATCACGGGAAATAGCTTGTGTTTAGCGGCTTATCACTAAGAAATGGATTTTTCCGCGTACATATCACTATTAAAGCCCGTTAAACGACATCTGGAACAAGTTCTAAATACGATTGATCACTGCCTAATTTCTAAGACCTCTGCACTTGCAGTCTAGATGTCAAGGGGTGAACATGAACCCTCAACACCGTGATGTCCTCATCTTCATGCTCCAGCACCAACAGAACTAATTAATACAGGTCCAACATATCCTTGCTGAGAGAAGGAGAAGGAGGAGGAGAAGGATGGTTAGGAACATCTATGTAAGTGACTGGATTGCGAGGAGACCTCAGCTGGGGCTTTACGTCCATATCATGGTCGAGCTGCGTAACGAAGATCCAAAAACCTTTCAGAACTTTATGAGGATGCCTCCTGCGATGTACGACGAAATTGTGCAGAGACTGACACCAGCCCTTACCAAGGAGACCACCAACTGGAGAGCAACCCTTGAACAAGGCCTGTAGGTTGCTATCGCCCTGAGGCACCTTGCTTCTGGCTCCAAGTACCGTAAGATGCAATATGCCTGGAGGGTCCCCCACAACGCCATAAGTCTTGTAGTGCGTGGGGAAACATATTGCGTGTAAAGCTGCTGCCAACACTGGGTCCGACTACTTCAACTAAAAAGGCTTCTTCAGAGTTATCCTCATAGCAGTCGTGTCTTCGGACTACAAGTTTTTGTGGATAGACGTAAGCGGCAAGAGGTCCTCCTCTGATACCCGCATCTACAATGATTTAAAAAGCGAGGCCAAGGAGGGTCTGCAGAACAATGACATTGCCGGCTTCTCACAGCCAGATCCTCTACCAGGTGACACACAGGATGTACCCTAATTCCTTGTAGATGACGATGTCTTCGGACTCCAGACCTACATGATGAAACCCTACGCTAATGTGGACATGACCAGGGAGCAAAGGATATTTAACTATCGACTGTCGTGGGCCAAACGGGTAGTTGAAAATTCGTTCGGGATCCTTGCCAACAGATTTCAAGTTCTCCTGACTACCATGATGTATGAAGCTGACACTGTCAGGCTGCTGGTCAACGCATGCGTACTCAGCCTTCACAACCTGATGAGAACACGTTACCCGGTGATGCAGAACAGGCTTGTGGACTTCGGGCGTCTAGATGGAGAACTGGTGCTTGGTGCTTGGCGTGAAGACATGAAACGAGATTTGATAGAGTACCAGAATCCAACAGAGATGTCAGGCTAGACAAGGCCCAGAGGAACCTCATCATGCAGTAGTGCAACTCCCAGCTAGAAGGGGGATGTGGCAGGATGACATGCTCCCCCATTAGCTATGCTTACTGATCATGTTAGTTAGGGAAGCTGGAGCACTGATATTTAAATGTTGATGTGATAATGACGATTGATAATACATATTTATTAATGTAATGAATTGGAAGTAAAATGCGCTTGGCAGTTTGACTTTACTAGAAAAACTAAGTTAAACTTTTATATGCGCGGCAAGCTGCGCTTCCGACGACGCCGAGCCGCGGTTACCCGTGATTGGGCAGTGCTATAGCAGTGGAGTGCCCGTATTACGTCCGCGCTCAACGCGTGACCGGCAGTGCTTCAGACGCGATGAGGCCGCGGTCAGTCGTGGTAACTTGTCGCTTTTTTCCCTCGTTCGAACACGTGCAAACCTATTTTTAGCCTCACACGTAGCTGAACATGGTAAGCCGTGCTTAGGCAGTGCTTGAGCAGTGGAACGGCCACCGACGGCAATACCCCCGTACAAAGCACGACCACGTCCACCAGATTTTCACAACTTTTTGTACGTGATTTAGACGTGGAGTGCTGTGTGACGGGGCTTTAGCACACCAGTAACTGTACATGTTAACTTAGTATTCATGTAATAGAATTTCGTCGGATGTGTAATTTGAACTCTCATGAATATAGAAAAACGGATTTGTTTCACGGGTGTTATGATTGGTTGATTGATCGATTAGTTGTTGGATTTTACGTCGTTTCGACAGTATTTCAGTCATTTTACGACGTGAACATTTTTGATAGTCTACTTTTTCATTCTTTATTTTGTGTGTGTGCGTTGATAGAGTGATGTGTGAGTAACTGGAGTGCAGTGATGTCGTCTTTAAGTTGCCAGTACACGGATAAAATAGCCAAAGCCTAACTACAATCCTGCTAGTCTGTTATCCTGACACAGGTTAAGTCAGTTTTTCCCTAACCCAGTAAAACTGAGTATAGCTGGGGAGCTGAACTACTTATTTTTACAACTTTAGAACCCGTGACCTCCCGCATATAGAGCGGACACTAAGTCGATTTATCGAGATAGTTAAGTCGATTTATTGAGATACTAAGTCGATTTATCGATATTTTTAAGTCGATTTATCGATATTTTTAAGTCGATTTATCGAGATTGTTAAGTCGATTTATCGAGATAGTTAAGTCGATTAATCGAGATACTAAGTCGATTTATCGAGATAATAAGTCGATTTATCGAGAAACTAAGTCGATTTATCGAGATAGTTAAGTCGATTAATCGAGATCCTATGTCGATTTATCGAGATACTATGTCGATTTATCGAGATACTAAGTCGATTTATCGAGATAATAAGTCGATTTATCGAGAAACTAAGTCGATTTATCGAGATAATAAGTCGATTTATCGAGAAACTAAGTCGACATATCAAAATTAAAAAAAAACTGTCGTGGCCCTAATACGCTTCCGTAGACGCAGATATCTGTGACACGCAATAAACAATATTTTTTTTTTCAGAATTGTCTTGATATTGTTGATACCAGGCGTCAATCATTTTAATTACATTTCAGAGATTTAATAAAGTTATCATAATTTTAATACACAGTTGACCATTTAAATATGAGTTTTCTGATAGACATATAATTAATACCACGGGAACTGTTTGCGTTCTAAAACGCCACATTGAAATAAAAATAATACTGATTTTGGTCAGACACTTAAAATTAAAATGATGTCTAAAAGAGTGACTTAATTACTTTGTAGAACTATTTATATACACAAAATAAAAAGACAAATATAACCTACTATTTATTTAGTCAAATGTATTTAATGTCGTATCCTCCCAGTATAAATGCTACATCTTACTTATTTATAATTCTACAGTACTAATTTAGCCTGCAATAAAGCACAATGAAATCCAATCCAGCGATGTGGTTAAATTGATTCCTTTACAATTTTTACAACTACTTGAACTGGCTAACAGAATATTTTAGTATGTATCATAATGTAGAGTCATCTATACGCCTCAATAGCTAACTATACGAAGAATAAGATATTGCAAGAAAAAATTAAGATCAAACCACTAGCCAAAAAGTAATTCTAGGTATAATGTTCATCGTATAAAAAACATAAAATTATTGATGTAATTTTACCAACGGTGAAATAACGATGACCCTACAACCAGCTATGACAAGTATTTATTATACACGGGTGATGTTAAAAATAACTTGTTAAATGCATTTCAGTCTAGAGTAATAGATGGAGACGTTCAGTTCACTGTTGATCGGTGGAACAACAGGAGAAACCAGTCAATCTCTTAAAACCGACCTTAACGAAGTTTTGACCGAAAGTGCCAGACCTTCCGGAAAAAAATCCCTGCTTCACTTTTTTCCTGAAAACTTTGTGTAACTACATTTGTCTTTCTTAAGGTTTTTCCATTAGTTGTGTTGTGGATGTTTGTTCTAATATGTTATATAGTATATTTTATATTTTATTTCACCATTGCTGACAACATATAGGATTATTGACTACAACCTAGAGATATGTTTCTACCTCATTCTGCTGAATAAAACTATACATTATAAAATCATGAACAATTATAATCACAATATATGAAGAAACTAATTGCAGCAGCTGAAGTGACACATTTAAGATAATCGTATGTATAAAATAATTATCCGAGGCTGTTTCCTTTGTGAAATTGTAGAATTTTCACACAGAAAAATAATACTGACAGACATTTGTAGAAATATAACATAATAATCTCTGAAATGAATTATGTTTTCAACATGTTCAAAATTAATGCTAATTTCGTAACAGTACATAACTTGTCCTTTCACTTATATATTGGCCTGTTCTGAATGTTTTAGAACTGCACATAACGTAAACTTTTTTAAAGGGAGCATTACATCAACTGATATTTTTCAAAAGTAATGCCCAAACTTGACACATGACTTGATAGAATAATAAGTGGCGGTATTTCAATCGCGTTAAATACCCCCTGGTCCAATAAAAAGTATGAATTACCAATCTATGTTAAAAAAAGCATAGTAAAGCTTTAAAAAACTTTAAAACTCACAATTTCATTAAACATGTTTACTTCCACCAGAAAATTGAGACCGAGCGCTCTAGAAGAGTAGGTAAGTACATCCTTGTTCAACTAGGTATACCCGCCACCCTTGTTTTTTTAAAATTTTAATATAAACGGAAACTTGATTTAGTCATTGGACGTCCAATATACCAATGGTACTTTAAGATACAGAAACATCACATTTTTCAATAATGGCTGCCATGAAACTTTTTGATGTACTTGATAGCAAATGCATGAAGATATATGTTGTCTATCAAAAAAACTATCCTTGTTATTGATGATTTCGTCAGTTAAATTCTGTTTGTAGTCTGTTTGGTGCTTGACACAATAACATAAAAGCATGTTCAGCACCTGATATTTGTATTTTTACTTACCGTTCTTGTAAAAGAATGACAAATCAACAATTTCTTTTAGACATATGTATAAATATAGAATTCTGGAAAAAAAATGTTAAGTGTAGAAATATCAAACGTTTTCTACTTTTACTCGAGATTAACAGTAAGTGGTAATGTATTATTTTTTATGAATAAAACAGCAAACAATTTTGGCGAATGTCAGATTTTGTGTTAAAATTTCTGAAAAAGATTTAAAATGTACGTGTACAGAAATTTGATACATATCTTTCATATTATCCTATGTATTATTACGCTTTTTAATTAACTCGCTGAGGCATATTTAACAAAATAGTTATAATGCATTCCTATTCGCGTCATGTTAGAGTGTTTTCCTTATTATACTTATTGCACATTTTACATAGACAGACGTAACTTTACCAGCATTATAATGTATCTAATTCAAATCATTTTGTATGTAAGCAAATTATACATTCCTTTTTTCAATTATTGTAGTATGTATTATCATACCGAGTGTTTATTTTAATATCATAAAGATTATCAAGCCATTGTACTAATTTTTGAAATTGTATTCGTTTCATTGCATCAAGTTACATCCTGTCAATTTTTGATTGGTTTTCAAAGTTCATGCTTTTCAATAAATCAGTCAAAAGTTACTTGAAAATGCTTTATAAGGGTACAGATCTGTGTACAACGACATTCATTAGTATCGAAAAATCTGTATATGAAAATTAATTCACTGTTACTGGCTAAAATGATGTTGAAGTATATGCTACAGTTAATTTTCCTTCTGCTGATGATGAAATACGGAAAAACTGGTAAGTAGGAAACACACTTATCACTATCAAATTCACATAAATAAAAACATATATAGACAAATTATATACAATTTTTATTTTTCATACTTTTTTTAACAAAAGCCTTAATATAGCGCATGGGTTTTTAAAAATTTACCTTTTTATTATCTCATAAATTCCTATCACAATACCATAATGTAATGGTTTTAAAATCATAATTTTGTTGTAGAAATGCAGACTTTTTAAAAAATATATATGTTTTTTTTCTCATTATACAAACTGAACTTTGTTTCACAATCCTTTGCATGATGGTTTCAAAAAAGGATTTCTCGATTCCGTTTAACCTTTCAGCAAACATACTTTTCAATTGAATGTATTTTGTGATGATTTCTGGAAAGGAATCGTCATTGTAATTATCAATATTATTAAGATTTTACAATTTGTGTCCTTGATGTTCCATAAATATTTTAATGTTTTTACAACTATAAACGAGTTCTTATCCCAGCTTAAATTGCAACTGAATTTTTTAAGTCTTTTAATAGACCACGATAATTGTTTTATCTACACAGAGCTTGATGTTGTCCAATTGAAGAATTACACCGATGTTTTCATTTCTGAATTACTTCAAACAAAACTGGTGACGAGTGTAGAACCTTTTGACTTCGTGTACCATGATCCTTCTATTTTATATATTCATTCCTACCATTATCAAGAATATATCAAGCAGGCCTATTTCAATGCATCTAGAGATCTACGGGATGTTGTTAAACATGTCTTCAAAACCATTGATATGAAGTTTGATTGGCGAATGAAAAACATTTATATAGCCCAAAAGAATTTTATAGAAGTAACAGATAGTAACGGAAATTACCGGCGAACACTGTATTGGCAAAACATGACATTTATACGAAACATAGTATTGGATCCAATGAAAGGGTATTTAATCTCTCTCTTTATCTCTCTCTCTCTCTCTCTCTCTCTCTCTCTCTCTCTATTGTGATTAACAGTAATAATTTGTCCTTTTCTTTATCTACATTTCTCTGTGTTAACAAAATTATATTATTGAATTATGTTACTTTTTTCTAATTTTTAATCCTCTCTCTCTCTCTCTCTCTCTCTCTCTCTCTCACTCTCACTCTTTTCCTGTTATTGTGATTAACAGTAATAATTTGTCCCTTTCTTTATTTACATTTCTGTGTGTTAACAAAATTATATCATTGAATTATGTTTCATGTACTTACTTTTACCTTCTCTCTCTCTTTTCCTTTATCTCTCTCTCTCTCTCTCTCTCTCTATTATTAGTATTAACTATTTTGAATCATATATTGTAACATACCCTGATCATTACATTTGTTAATATATACTATTTTTCCCTCATTTAAGATATTTGTTTTGGGCTCTTGCGGATCGTTTTAAACATATAGAGCGAGCAAGTATGGGCGGCGATGAAGCAAGCCGCAACATAATTATCAATACATATATAAAACAACCACTTGGATTAGCGTTGGACTCGAACAATTCAACACTGTATTGGAGTGATGAGTTTTTTAACATGATACAAAAGTGCAGTTACAACGGAAACGAGAGAGTCACAATATTGAAGTTACATGCAGCTACACCTGGACATCTTGCTCTATTTCACAACACGTTATACTGGATTGACAACAAAAACCATACAATGAATGAATTAGTACTTGAATCCATGAAATCTGAATTTGTTGCGGACCTGCCACAAGAGCTTCTGCTGAAAAAGTTTATCATCACAAAATCGGGAAAAAAAGTGCATATTCCTTTTTATCTAGCTTATCCCAACTTTAAAGTGGGAGTGTTTGAAGAACAACGATTTCGTGATGGTAAAACAATAAATACATCAGGCCTGTCGAAACTTTATCACTAAGCTAACAAATTAGAGCTGAATTGACAGCTTATATCAACCTTGTCGTTAGCTTAGTGTTAATCCGTCAAAATGTCTATTGTATCTAGTGTTTTTATAACAATATATATATATATATTTATTAGTTGCATATAGTCATTTGCATTTTTCTTACATTAGTATGACCTAACGTAATGCTATTATGGTTGACATATTTATTATTTATATCGTCTGTCTCTTAGACGAATTTTTCTTACTTATTAATCTGAAAAACATGTCGTTGTGTCTTAATACATCCATCTTGTTGACTTCCATTTACTGACCAGAAGTTTTTATTGCAATACAAACTTTACAAAAAACATCAAATGTATAAAGTTTCTGCAATTGTTCCTTTCATACCAATCTAAGTGATGTTTAAACTTTTAAATATTTTGTGAGCAAACAAGATCTACTTAACTGTGAAACTGGTTTAAGCATGTACTTGCAGGTCATTATTGCTTTGATAATACACCCTCTTGTTAAGCAATTGCTAATTATGTAACTAATAATAGAATTGAAATACTGAAATCGTTAACGATATATCAATTTATATAAAAATATATTTTCTTTTGAATTTCATTAAAACATAGTTATTTCTTTGTTTTACTTTTATGAAGCTTTTGATTGAAACGTACTACGAATTAAGACAAATCACCATTAAAGGAATTTGTGGCGAGTTTATGTTGATATCGCCCTTATACAACTAACTGTCAATAGTTATGTTTGTATAACACAGGTCAACTTGAATAGAGTTTAACCATTTCAAAGCACGTAATTTTTGAGTCCACATTAGAGAACTCATCTTAAAATTTCAACGCACATAATGTTTGCGTCTGTAGTATTACACAAGTTATCTTGAATATACTTATAATGTTTCAACGAACATTATGTTTTCGTGTCTATTACACAGGTTTGTACAAATATAATTCGATCAACTCATCTATTACGTGTGAACAACTTACCCTGGGATCCCCTAACTGGCCATACTTCGCTTGCAGCTGTGGTAAAGATTATCTGTTGATAGAAAATGGACAATGCGCAAGTAATAAAGGTATGATTAAGCCATATGCCATGGCAATTTACAATATCATTAAGACAAAGTCACTTGACGACGTGAATAGGCCATAAGACTAAGAAAAAACACTTAAAAATATTGACTTTAAATGGTTTTATTGATATTATTATTGATTAACAAAATACAGGCGAAAATATTAAAAACAATTAAATTACTTTAGAAATAAATATAATAATTATCATATGAATTGGAAAATTCACCTCAGCCAAAGGCAATATTTATACTAATCACGAGAAAATGGCAATAAAAAAAATCAATATTAAAACTATACTAAAGAAAATTAATTGGTAAACCATTTTCACATCTTTTTGAAAGTTAGATTTTATTGTAATGTTTTCATGAACCAATTATTTTCAAGCCTAGGCTTATCAATCCCCTCAAAACGTTAATGACCGTAAATACAATGTTGTTGACAAGTATGCTTCTGTATAAAATACAAATAAATGTATATGTTCCATAGTTCCCTGTTCGTTCAATCTAAATTTTGCTTGTTCACGGGTGTCGCATGTTAAATCAGATGTGATTAACCTCATTGAAACCTTCCCTGGTATAAATTCACGTGTTTAATCAAATCTGCCAGTTTACAAAGTATTTACATTGCTTTTGGATTATGATTTGGACATGCATTGGTGTGTTTTTGTTTTCAATATAAGGTTTTAACTATGGCTGAAAAACATTTTTATCCATTACGCCTACTTTTAAATGGCAACTGATGTGTTTTAGATTTTTTATGTTTAAATGATTGTCTAAATCGACAAATATATGATCGTGTGTAGTGTTAGGTTACGTTTCTAAATGGCATAGATAGTGTAAAAAATAAGTTCCTAAGATCAAGTATACAAATACATCAGCACTCTAGATACTACGCGTTCAATCTTTGATAAAACACACAAAGAATTTATTTCATGGCCTAAATTTTATCAAGTTTTAATGTGTTATAAATGTAAAAATATTTTTCTCAAAAACTAAAGCTCACATTCTTTGCCAAGAAGAAAAATAATTCATTTCAAAAACATTAATCATATTGATCTCATATATTCATGTAATGGGTCACACAAGTTTTCAAAAATTAAAAATACACTTCAACTTTCCCCTAACACCCCAAAATGAACCTTTAGTCAATGACTTGGACACGAGACCTCATGCTTATGGCCTATAGGTTATATTAGGTCCAAATTTCGTAGGTATAATGCTTATTTTGGCAGATGCTAGTTCAATATTGAATATTGGCTTTGATAAGGTTCTTCCAGCTGCAAAAAAAAAGACATTTTAATTGTATTTTACCTTGCATGAAACAGTTCTAGATGTTAGTGAGTTTTATATAGGTCATTTGATCTTTATCCTATGATTTAAATTGGACGTGTTTAGTCCAATATCTTTTCAAACTTTGTCTGCGAAGTTGCTTCAAGTTCAATTCCCTTTAGATCTTGTCCAGTACTTTACTTTGCGCAAGATAGAAACCTTTTGTTTAATATATTTTCTTGAACTAAAGTTGAAATCTCAAAAATTGTTTTAAAATATGTAACTGATACAACTGTAAATGAATTGTAAATTTATGAGGATACTTTTAAATTTTGAAGAAAAAATAAATAAAAGTGACTACACATTTGACAAGTAGTTTCTGAGAAGTCTATTTATAAAAAAGGTCACTGACGCCAATCAAAAAATTAAAAAATGCGAGGGACAATAAATAGCTTTGCACATTTAGTATATCCCATATTTTGTTAATTTATAGGACTATTTAATATGTCTTTTTTCGAGTGTTTAATTGACACAAATCCACATTATTCATTTTGTTTTACCAACATCAAATAAATTAATTTTTTAAGACATATGTTGAATATCAAGACAAAAACTTTCATATAAATTTTTTATATAAAAAGGGGGTTATTTGGATTATAGGGTTCAGATTCTTGGAATCAATGTCAAAACTATAAGAAAATATAAGGAATTGTGTATTGTTGATACGTTTGATGTCTCTGTGTCCATGGTTGCCATGAACATATTTGACGTCACATAGTTCAATGTTCCTTTCACACAATTTTATTACACACGTAGCGGGTGTAGATAGCTAAACAGGAGGTGCTTACCCTTATGAAGCACCAGACCTTACTTCCCTTGTAGAAGTCCACGTGTGTAACCTAACTTTCCAGTTCCAGTTTTTTCTTTGCTTTTGTATTGTGATTCTGACATGGATAAATATGTTTCTGTTTTATTATATATTTTTTTCAAAATGATACAGATAAAAGAAAAACTCTATGTATGTGTTCATGTTCATGACCCTATTGATAAATTAATTCACTACCATGCGACTTCGTGTCATAATCTCCACTTAAGACATATATCATATACCTCAAAAAATTACAAAATATTTTAAATTTCTCAGAAAATTACTCTTTAAACTAAGATGCCGCTTGTTTTTTTTTTCATTGTCTGTCTAATCTGAGCAGAGTTGGTAGAATGATATGACATAGTTTATGTAACATTCATAAATTGGTAATCAAAAACTATTCAGGTATTTAGAAGCCGACTGCTTGGCTTTTATCCATCCAGTCTTAAATTATCCTATTGAAATCAGCTAGGTATATGAATATTTAGGTCAAATGTTGATGACTATTGAAGACGTTTAGTTATATAAAGCCAATTACAATATAAGTGCTTGTTCCTGCCCATTGTAAATGGCATGCTAGTGCTTTTCGTACGTACACTTATTTACACGAATCATAGTTACAAGAATTAAGAACTGTTATCTTCTTGTTAAGAGCTATTGTGTTGTCATAAAAAGCGAAGCTAAATGGACTAAAATGATTAATAGAGCTATTAATTTCTCTGACAAAACTAAAACAGATCAAAATGAAGAAAAATATTCTTTATTATTAAAATGTTTGGTTTTATGATAACTTTTAGCAGAAATGTTAATGATTTATGCTGTGAAAAAGAAATAACTCAAGTGGTTTTTGACGTATTAAAAGATGTTGAAAGTGACAAAAGTGACAATTCTATCATTAACTACTTCACAATGAAGAAGTTATCTTTAAATTCAGGTAATCTTTTCAATTATTTGGTGTAAATATATTAGTCTAAGTTTTTCAATAGTATTAGATAATATATACAATTATGAATGTCTTCTAGGTTTCTTGAAATGATTTTAAAAGTATATACAATGTTTTGTTACATTTATGTAAATCATAAGCCATATTTATTACTTCTATTTTAAGTTGAAACAGAACTTATTCTTGGAACGGAAGCTGGAGTGCTATTGTGTAGTAATAAGTCATATTCGCAGTTGTATGGTGGGCGTTTTGTATTAAGTTTTGACTTCTTAAAAGATCAAAATGAGATAGTGCTTCGATGGGAGAATGGCGTAGCCATAGGTGACTTATGGAATCTAACCTCTACTTTGAAGAAGCAACAACTCGATTTCTATGGATTTGCACAATCAATTCAATTCGACTGGATTGGTGAAAACTTATACTTTATTGGTCTGACACTAATTAAATCCGTGATATTTGTGATGTCAGCCATTGATGACAAATATTATGATATGTCTTTGGTCAGTTTTTATTATGAAGTTCTAAAGGGTATTAGTTTAGATCCTGCTAAAGGGTGAGTGTATTAAATGATAGCTAACTTTTTTATAATGCCATGTCCGCTTATATAATACTGTATAGTTATATCGTTATATGTGTATGTGTATCAGGTAGTTGTGATCTTAGGAATGCATGTGTGCATCATTAAAACTTATACACAACTTATTTATTTGTAAAATATTTCAGCAAAAGTGAATTATAAGAAGTTTGTGCGGTGTCATGATCTCAGATGCAACTCATTAGGCTTTCAGAGGTTTACCTATCAAACGCTCTGCCAATCGTCAATTGTTCATTTTACATTACCTTTTTAACTTTGATCACTTTTGAAAAGCTTAACAAAATTCAAATCCTAATAAAAATTATCCTGTCTGTGTAAATGGATATAAGAGAGGGGTTTCCTTGGAACTCAAGAAGTTGAGAGTAGCAAATATTGTTAAATAAATTGCTAAATGTACAACTGCATTTACATGCATATTATGATAATCAACATTACTTTGATAGTTCAAAACTTAAAATGTCTATACGAGTTAAATGAATAATATAAATGTTTATAAATGGCACTTCAGCTATGGCGTGATTGCGACAAAAAGTTTTTAATTTTACAAAGATGTGGTGGTCAGGGAAGAGATTTCGATATATTTTATAACATAATCAATATTTAAAGTGTAAATGTTACCTGAAATGGTTTAGAAGCAACCTTTATGTTTTCAAACGGAATGGTATTGATACAAATGTTGTCATTTAAACTGCAAATTTACATTGTAACGATGTGATTTTATAATATATTTCTAATTTAAATAATATCTCCTTACCCTTCCGGAGCACCCGGCCTAACTTCCCTGGTGGAAGTTCACGTGTCTAACCTAACTTGTCAGTTTCAAAGTTTTTACTTTGCTTCTGGATTATGATTCGGACATGGATTAGTATGTTTGTTTTTGATATCATAAGAATATTAAAATAGACAGCAAATGTATTTTGAATGGGGAAGGTGTATTTTAAAAATTAAAACTTGGATAATTAGAACTCGAATTATGAAATTCACAGCGAAAGTTAAGATCATTGATATTAACTGTATGATAAGGAATTTCAATTCTCATAAAACATTATTGGCATGCTTCATATAGATACGGTTTCATAAAAGCACGATGTATGAACGGTTATTTTACTTTACCTTAGTATATATTGTTGATTTCTGATTTAGTATTTTCAGTGAGTCTACAAGATTGAAATTTATCTCAGATTTAGCTCTTTTTGTAATTTTTGGTTATTTATGTTAACAAAATTGTAACTTTCTTCAAATAAAATCCAAATCCACATTCAAAAATAGGTTCTGAATTAATAGTTTCTATTCTTGATTATAACTGTTCCATAAATGCCATTTTAAAAAGTTAAAAAATTTAGGGGTTACATTTTTATTTAAATCCAATCGATATTTGGAAACATGTAGATTTGTATTGAATAAGACTCGCGTTTTAACACTGAAGATATTATCATGAGTGCCTAGATGAACAGTTTCAACATAATCGGAAATAATTATAATTTTATGTTGATATCTCAATTACAGACTCTGCTAAAATTATTCTTTTTTTACCAGGTTACTCTTTTTCATCATTGACCACACTATTAACAAAATGTCATTAGATGGAAACAGGTCAACTATTAAAACTATTCTGAACCGTACAAATATCAACTATGTTGGCTTTATTTTAACTGCTGATGTATATGAAGAAGATCTGTATTGGATTTCTATGGACAGAATAGATTACTTAGTGAAAAGAGTTTCATACAATGGTGACATATTAGAGTACCCATTTCAGAAGGAATCAATGATAAACCTTTATACGACAAGGACACATTATATAACAGATGATTACAGCGACTTTGGAGATTACTGGATCGTGTGGATGTGCGACAAAAAATTCGGGGGCGATTGTACAATGCTTCTTGAAACGTCTATTTATATAGGACAAATAAGAACATACCCTGAAGAGAGGGAATATCTAGGTAAGTATGTTGTAAATGTTACTTATGTTTTCTATATCAGAAAATGTTCTGCTCTCTGCCTTATTTTTTTGGGGGGGATAGAGTTGGGAGAGGGAAAATAAGACGCGCTTTCTTCTGTCAGCTATTAAAATTGTTTCGAATAACCTTCTAATGATTATGCTTCTAAAACAAAAATCAATCTCATATATCTAAGCAAAGTTAATATACATCGTTTTTTAGGCACATGGTTCTTATTGAAATTGAAATTTGATTTCGGAGTATTGGTACGATTTTATATTCTGTACATTATAACAAATACTGTTAATCTCATTTACCTTTCGCGATAAATGTTCATAACGCCTTTCTTCTTCGATGCGTATGGGATTGCTGGGTGAGAAGGTGCTTATTGAAAGGGCCACTAATACAACATTAATATCTGTTTTTATGTATGGTTACTCTAGAGAGGTTCTTTAAAGTTCTGCATAAATTCTGCTCGACACGAGTACAGAAAAAATATCATGGAATGGTGCAAAAATTGTGCCAAATTTAATATGGATTTTTCGTTAACGAATAACGAACTCTATTTCTCTTAACATATTGTTGAAGTACTTGCAGCATATCTTTGTTGGAAGCATGCATGTTTGTTTCTGATACAAAGGTAAAATGTTCAAAGGACTGGATCTTTCAACATTAAAAAAATCAGAGGGGCCGGGTTGTATATTGATAGGTGTTTATTTGCTTTGTGACATCTAACAGAAGATATATTCTTTGAAAATTCCTAATAACCATTCAATATAATACGTAAAGGTTTCTTTTTTGTGATAGTGCCATTCTAAGGTCATACTTCATCCTTGATGTTATGTATGGAATCACTAAAATATATAATATAATATGTCACGTCATTTAATATTCTCTAAATTTGTAATTAGCAAACTATCATGTGTTGGAGCATCTTAATATTCTAAATGAACGTGAGCGTTTGTCTACAATATTATAAAATCTCTCCGACTTTTCATTTACCACAACCGTAAATCATTTAATAGAGTACTGGATTTGTATGTGAATTTTCGTGGGCTCATAATTAGGCTGAGATGTAAACAAGACTCAAACTATGTTAGTATCTTTCCTTTTCAAGAAATTCGGCATTTAGAAATGAAAGTCATTGTGTCCTTTGAAAAAGTAATTGAAAAACAATGTTTCATGTCACTGCAGGGTCGACACATTACAGAACCTTCCCTGACCATGTCGGCATTGGTTTCTGTTCGCTACAAGGGACAAAATGTCTGCTATTTTATCTATAGCTAATGTCGTCTCCACATAAATGAAATATTCTTGACCGTGACGTAAAACGCCATTCAATCAATCATTAAATCAGCCCTGTTATTGATCATTAATATCTTAAATTGTTAATAAAAACCTCTGTACATATTTCTGCTTGTGGAAATGTCATGATAAAAAATAAAAATAATTTAAAAAGAGCAATTTAGATGTATATGCGAACAATCACTAGAGAAGTGAAAATTTAAAGATTTCTTAACTTTGCTTTCATTCAAAAGCATAGTGGTTTTAAATAGTCTTTATACAAACATTAAAGAGAAACGTAAGCAAACATTTATAGTTATGCTTATGCATGTCTTAAGTAGATGCCTATTCGGCTTCTTGGTAAAACCATGGATATATGTGTAAATTCACAGTAGGTAACATGGCATTTTAGCGATATTCCGTAAAAAAACCTTAAAACTCGAGGAATTTGAACAACGTTAACTTGCACTGTTGAACTGTGAAACGAATGTAACCTGTCAAAACCAAACCTGTACATTTAACTTATTTTGTTTGCTCTATGTGATTCCATTTGATTTTAGTGAATAAATTTCAGGTGTTCATCCTTGTCAAATCAACAATGGCAACTGTTCAGATTTCTGTCTGGTGTCATATCAATATCCATATTTTACATGTTTCTGTAGACGTAACACTATACTAGCAATGGATAAAAGAACTTGTGGTAAGTATTTTGTCGTTTTATGTTTAGGATTATCAACTACTTGTTTGTAAATATTCGTCGTTTTGCTTGCTTCTTTGAACATACTAAAGGAGTAGGTTCACGAAGGATGTGATAAAGGAGAAGGACAACAAGAGAATTGAGCATCTGTCCAGTCAAGTAGGTGAATTATCGCAACAGAACGATGAGCTAAGCTTAACAGTCCACAGATTTATTGCAGAGTCTAATCCGAAATTAATAAGATATGACTCGTTCTTAAAGCGTGCCGAACGCGGTCTGAAATCTTTAGGTGAATTTGATTATGACTTGCACTGCAAGCACATGCTTCACATTGATGATGAAAGTAAACGAGTTTCAGCCATCGTAACCGCACTCGGAAGAAAAGTTAACGACTTGAAATCTAACACTGGTAATAAATCTTACGCTGAAGTCACGCGATCGCCCATCACGCCTGCTAATAAGGGCGAAATGGCTGCCGAAACACCCGTATGTTCTACCTCTATAGCATCGGTAAATCTTAACTGTAATGACAGTTCTGTCAGTGATGACGAACCACAGGCCGCGATATTGACAGTTGAGGACAACATACAAAGAGATACCACGTCAAGTTATAGTCAGAGAATAGAAAGTACGTAATCAAGTTTCCATTGAGGAAAATGCTGTTCACCAAATGGCAATTAGAGTAAGTCCTTCTGGAACGCGAAGTGTTACGCACACACACAATAGTGACAAACCAATAAGTGCTTCATTCAACCCCGAAGTAAATGCAGACAATGAACCCGGCATTTTTGTTGGCATTAGGCGGGACAAAGTTGCGAAATATTACGTCACAAATATTGGATCCGAATCAACCAGAACGGGTATATCAAGATTCCTGCAAAGAAACGGTGTCTATGTGACACATATTCGATTTTTCAAACCTAAGCGGGGTAAAATTTCTGCAAAGATAAACGTGCGAGCGGAACATGGTAGAATGCTGGAGTCTCGATATTTCTGGCCGGATGAAATTATATGCCGTCCATGGTACTCCAACACTCAATGGCAACGGCATCTTGAACAAGAACAGTGGTGAACGATATCAAGTTAATTAATATAGTGTTTAAAATAATGATTAACTATGGGTCTTGTTGCAAACTTTTTGATGTTATCATTGTTAACTTGGAATGTTAGAGGGGTTATCTCCTCTTCTCTTTGCTTAGCTCAGATACTTACAAAATATGATATTGATATAGCTTTTCTAAGTGAGCATAAGTTAAGAGAAGAAACGAAAATATTTTTAGATAGTATTGACACTAATTATAGTAATGTTGTTCATATAGACAATACAGGTAGCACTGGGCACGGTAAAGCCGGGGTAGCGATTTTATACAAAAAGTCGCTTGAATTCAGCATTGTCGAGATAACAGAGACTTATTCTAACCGTATTGTAGGTATTGAACTCAAATCGAAGTGTAATGGTTCAGTGTTCATGTTCAGTGTCTATCTTCCATCAGAAAACTCTATAGACCTATATAGACAAGAGTTAGATAAGGTTAATGATATTTACCAGTACTACAGTCAGTTTGGTAAAGTATCATAGCTGGTGATTTTAATGCTAGTTGTAAAGAGTCAGATTACAACAAAACCAACAGGTATAAGTCAAATGAACTCATTAAATTTATTTTAAACAATGACATTGTACCAATAAATCTTAGTACACATTCTAAGGGCCCAACTTACACATTTGTTAGGAATGAAACCCTACTAGATTACATTATGTCAGATTCTGTAATTGCAGCTCAGGCTCAGTGTGAGATCATTGCTGAGGGCACTCTCAGTATTACATCAGACCATTTACCTATACTTACTAAGATTGACATAGATAGTAGTAACATCAATCACTTATTAAATGCATCATCGGCTAATGTAGCATGGCATAAAGCAAAACCTGAACATTTGGAGTCATATAGAAACAAGCTTGATTCTTTACTGAATGGTATAGATTTGTCAAATATAACTTCTAAAAGTGCCATTGATAACATTGTGAATACATTAACTAATATATTGTATCAGTGTTCCATTGAAACTATTCCACTATCTAGATACAATCCTTATACTAAGCCATATTGGAATGAAGAAGTTAAAGCTTCTCATCTCTATGAGCGAGAGATGCGCAAAATATGGTGTGGCGAAGGTAGACCCAGAGGCGCCCAACATAACTCGTTTAAGAATTATAAGCAAGCTAAACGTCAGTTCCGTATTGCTCTAGACAAAGCGGCCGAGGAATATTACAGTACAACTTACAAGGACATCGAGGAAGCTGCTGATGTTGATATACGTTTATTCTGGAAATTGGTGAAGAAGCTGCAGCCCAGACAGAAGAAAATATATCCAGAAATTATATACAATGATTTACACTGTAATGATCCTGAGAGTATTGCAAAAGCGTTTGCTGAATTTTATAGGGCTATATATAATCCTAAGGAGGACAGCAGTTATAATATACAGTTTAAACGTAATGTTGAATCACAGTTTTATGATATTCTGGGTGATTGTAAGTGGAATCAGGACATTTTGATAGGTGGTCCAATCAGACTTGCTGAAGTGAGTAACCATATTACTCAATTGAAACTCCGAAAGGCTCCAGGTCACGATCTTGTCCAGAGTGAGCATTTAAAATATGGAAGTAATGTGCTGCATGATCTTGTTGCAAAGCTATTCAATATTGTTGTTGAGACTGGTTATATTCCTAAAGCATGGCGCAAGGGACTAATTGTCCCAATTCATAAAGGCGGTAATAAGCCTAAAACGGCACCTGAAAATTATAGACCTGTTATGTTACTTCCAACGTTTCAGAAACTCTTTGAGAGAATACTTATGTCTAGAATCAAAATGCTTGACTTCTTTAAAAACTTTCCTGAGTGCCAACAGCAAGGATTTCAGTCTGGTCTGAGCTGCATAACAGCATCATTTAATTTACAGGAAACTATATATAGTAATTTAGAGCTACGTAGCAAAGTTTTTGTTGCCTTTCTGGATATACAGAAAGCCTTTGACACTGTATGGCGTGAGGGCTTAATGGTTAAACTATATCATTTAGGTATAAACGGTAAACTGTGGTACTTGTTACATCATGTCATGATGATACAGTAAGTTCCGTTGTAGTAAATTCTGTACAATCTGCTTGGTTTCCTGTTGCTCAAGGTGTAAGACAAGGAGGAGTATTATCTACCTTTTTGTACCTTGTCTTCATTAATGACTTACTTATACAACTAAGCCAGTGTAATATAGGTGCAAAAATAAATGATGTTGTGGCCTCAAACCCATGCTTTGCAGATGATCTAGCCTTGATAAGTACATCCCCTTGTCATTTGCAAAGTATGCTTAATATTGCTTATAAGTATGCATGTGAATGGCGTTTTACATTCAATGCCAATAAATCTAGTGTTTTAGCATATGGCATGGATACTTGGCAAATGAGTCAGACAGTTTATTGTTTAAACTCGGAAATGTACAGATACCACACGCAGAAAGTTGTGTACACCTAGGAATAGAACTGAATACTTCTTTAAACTCCACTGATCGTACTCGCAATAGAATTGACAAAGGCAGAAAATCATTTTTCGGCATAGTTGGGTTTTCAGGATGTAACATTAACCCTTTAGTTATGGTTAAACTTTATAAATCAGTGGTTATTCCGATTGTGTTATATGGGTGTGAACTATGGAATTTTTTACGGAATTCTGAATTAAAGGTTGTGAATAGATTTCAACATTTTGTGTGTAAAAATATTCAAGGTTTCCCGGTGCTGACTAGGTCAGATATATGTGAATCTATGTTAGGTTTATACAAGTTAACAGTCGAGATTGACAGAAGAAAACTTATTTTCTTGGAAAAGTTGTGTAATATGAACTGTCATAATTTAACAAAACAAATATTTATTTATAGACTGTATTCGTATTTAGCAGATCCATCAAGGAAACAATATGGTTTTATTCCAGATATTTGGATTCTACTTAGAAAATACTCACTGACCACTTATATCTTAGACTTTCTTGGTAATAATGTTTTCCCTAGTCATCACGTCTGGAAAATATAGTGAGAGATTCGGTTCACCGGACAGAGCTATTAATTGGATTAACAGAACAAGCAGAGATTCGGATTTTAATATGTTTTTAGATATAGCAGCAAATAATTTTCCATTTCTAATTTGGACTATTCCTGTAACACGCCAAGATCTCAATATCCATAAATTCATCGCTAAACTTTGGGCTACTCCAATATCAAAAACAAAAAACCTGTGTCAATTATGTGGTTATGACTTTATGATGTTTTTCAACATGCCAGTTGCTCATGTGCATCCTTGCTATTGATTAGGGACGAATTCTGGACTTTAGTTACAGACAGATTTGGTGTACAATTGAATATAGAACTCAACGGATTGGATACCACTGAACAATACAGAATATTACTAGGAAAACCTTTGAAGTGTTTAACAGGCAATGAATGGAAGCTATTTCTGCAGCTATCGTTTCGATACATCCATAAATCAGCGGTTTTTACAACAGACTAATATATCTTAACGCTTAGGACACTGGATCATTTGCCAAGCTATCCATCCTATGTCAGTTATTAATTAAGAATTATTGACACAACTGTACTATGTATATACGTTATGTGTTATAATTTAATTAGTTTACAGTGAAATTGTAGTCACTTTGTACATATTATTATTGCTCATGTTAGTTAATGTTATAATCTCTTTAAGAGGAAATAAAGTAATGATGATGATGATGATGATGAGTAGGTTCACGAAGGGGCAAAAATGACCCAATCTCGAAAAATCTTCAAAATAAGTAGATATATAGTCTGAGAAATGGGAAATCTAAATCCATATTGTTTTGGTCAAAATACATTATACGTTTCCATGGCAACCGCCCATAGTATGACTACTTCACTGACATGAATTCATGTGTAAATAGCAAAGTTGTGTATGAAATACATGTAGCATGTAAGATTTATAAAATTACTGATAATATTCTTCTGAATTAGAATTACTGCATGTCTGAATATTTGATTTTTCCAAAAACAAGTGATGTTTAAGAAATAGCATTTTGAGTTTTTGTTACCATGTAACCATTTTGTATAAATCTTAAACGCGTAAATATCCAAAAAGGTTTTTATTAATTATTATAATCATCACTGCTATAAAAGTACATACCCCAATACCCTATCATATATCACAATTACATTTTTGAAAATTTGAATTATTTTTATTGACGCATCACATGCTATATTTACACATTTAGTTGGCCAGCAAGAACGTAAAAATAAATAACGACGATTTTGCTAGCACAAATACATGTATAGGGGAGATAATTCACATATTTTGGGTGGATGGATTTATTTGCTCAGTGCATGTTTATGGTTTATATAATGGCTTCTAGATATCAAATACCTAAGTAAAAGTCAATAAGATACACAATTATTTACTTTTTTAATCATTTAAGTTCTAAGGCATTTTAAAGAGAAGGGCGAGTTATTTCATGAAGAGATGCTTCCAACATTTAGCTTTATCTCGCCAATTGGGGTTCTTAAGTTAAACAATTGTTCAATGTAACAAGAGGCCCAAAAAGATACACAATTATTTACTTTTTAA
Source organism: Anadara kagoshimensis (assembly GCA_021292105.1). Taxonomy (NCBI): domain Eukaryota; kingdom Metazoa; phylum Mollusca; class Bivalvia; order Arcoida; family Arcidae; genus Anadara; species Anadara kagoshimensis. Next base: position 18,338,471 of record CM037865.1, read on the forward strand.
ATCATTTAAGTTCTAAGGCATTTTAAAGAGAAGGGGCAAGTTATTTCATAAACAGATGCTTCCAACATTTAGCTTTATCTCGCCATTTGGGGTTCTTAAGTTAAACAATTGTTCAATGTAACAAGAGGCCCAATGGGCTTGATATGCCCACCTGATAAAAATAGCTAGCATAAACATTTCAAGAAACGATAAATACTGAAACCCAAATGTCAAAGTATTTCTTGAAGTAACGATTGAGGCTAAAATAGTAAAATTGACCTTTGTTAATATATCAAGATTATTGTTAGGCCAATACCTACAATATTTTAATATGCATGCCTATACAAAAACGTTAATAGTTCTTTAGATAATTAACAATTTCGGTATTGTTTTGCATATGTAACCTTGATCTTTAAACCTATGACCTTTTTCTATACATCAAAATGTTCGTTGTATCAATACCTACAACATTCTAATATACATGCCTATACAAAAAGTTAATAGTTTTCAAGATAATTAACCATTTCTATATTCTTTCGCACCTGTGTCCTTGACATTTGAACCCATGATCTTAATCTATACAAGAAAAGGATTCTTACATCAATTCAAACAAAATTCTAATATACATGCCTGTACAACAAGTTTATAGTTTTTCATCAGAAAGGCAAAACATTAGGTCATGACCTTTATAACTGAACTCGAACCCATTTTCATGGAATTACAAGAATATGACAAAACTGAAAACCCCTTGTCAATTTCTGATCAAATAGTCAAGTTAAAACAATTTGAAGTTATTTTACGATCTTTTCACAATTATACGCAAAAAACGCATAACCTGTTTTTGTCCGATTTTCACGAAATAAACAAATTATAGGCTTAAGACCCTTAAGAAGCCAAATATGAAATCAGATCGTTGCTTTCGGAGGAGATTTTTTAGGATTTTTGCACCGGTAGGTCACCTTGACCTAGTTATGGTAGCCATGGCAACGCCATGAACAAATCTGAATTGCACCGGCCCATATATATTACTGACCACGTTTAATTGAAATCTGTCAGGTAGTTATAGCGAAAAAGTCGAAAATAGGTATTAACTACGCACAGACGCACGCATTCACATACATACGTGTACGCTGCGCTATTTCATAAGCTCATATGACCTTCGGTCAGGTGAGCTAAATATCAATGTGAGTATTTCTTTAAACTTAGTATGTGGACCTCCGAATTTTTTATTTTCATTCAAAAGAAAAATGCAGTAAGTAGATCTACATACATTGTATTACATTAACATGGAGTACCAACCAACCCTAACAAAGTCATGTACATGTTGTTTAAGTTTTTGGATATTCTTAATTGCAGCTTTCAAATGAATTGATATCCATGCTGAAAACACTGATTAGGGTCGAAAACTTCCTGAAACTAAGGATTGATTCAAAAGGTGAGGTTTCATTTTCTAAAATACTTTGTTCCCTATAATTTCTATTATAATTTTATAAACTTGCATAATTTAATTCGAACAAATAAAACAAATATTATTAAACAGTTTAATTTCAAATCTTATAATTTCAAAGTTTCATCACTGAAATCAATGCTGCAAGTTTACATTATCTACCCCATTCATGACTTTTGGTTCTCTTTCAGTTATATACTCTTTGTATATGAAATGATCCATTTCTACTAAAAACCAAGCAACTAACTTATTTCTTTCATAGTTTCTAAATCTACAGCACAAACCTATTAAAAGACACATTATTTAGTACTCAATACAATAACTTTTGTTTTACAAACTGTTAACTTCCACGTATAACAAATAACAGAAAAGTTACCTAATTGACACAATATATACCATTTTTAATGTATTTTATAATTTAAAAAAATGGTATATGATGGTAGGTCAGTTATCCGTTATCCTATTTCCCCTATCATTCCTGAACTCACCATTTCGATATTAGTGAAAAAAAATATTTGATTTTGACGTAAATACCATTACTCGGCTCTCTCTCTCTCTCTCTCTCTCTCTCTCTCTATCCTCTCTCTCTCTCTCTCTCTCTCTCTCCAAGAATCGTGATCTTATGTCTACGTCGAAGCACAAGATGTTTACAGTATTGTCAATTTTTAATAAATTTTATATAGAATTTAAAAAAAAGTTATCAGACAGTATCATTGGGAATAGGATATGGTGTACATGTATACGTAATAGTTTGATGGCATGCTATGCCACGGCATCTTAGAAAATAATTGGCAGTATATCTATCTTAATAGAAACATGTAAATAAAATGACCAATATTTTATATATTGCAGGCAGTTTAAAAAAAAGGATATGAAATACCGGTATATATGCATATAATGATAATTATTATTCAAATTAAAAACTTTAGCAAGTTCGAACTCACGACAGTATGTTTGCCGATATCTTGTTTTTTATAATTGAAATAATATATAAGTACAGATAGTCGTTATCTAAAAATTAGATAAATAAAAACTCATGAAAAAAATAAAACATAAAATTAAAAGTTTAGCAGGTAAATCGCGACAGTATGATATTGTCTATGTATATATAAATATAATTTTTTTAAATATTAAAATTTTATAACTATATTTGATATTTAAAAAATAGAATTATATATATAATAATAAAAAATAAAATATAAAAAAAATTGTTAACAAAAAACAGTGACTTTTCGCGGAGTGGAACTGACAATATTCCGTTCACTAGACAAACGCATTAGACCACGTGCATTCGGCCATTCGAGAATTGTTAAGTCGGAGTCGATGGTAAAATAGTAGGCCTACATTTAGAAAATTCCAGTCGTGTAAAATTAGTGACCTTCAATAAGCATTTAAGGTATCCTGGAAAATCTTTAATCCATTTAAATTCTATATATTAAACGCTAGTGAACGACCCGTAATGGACCATCCTAGATTACTACTTGATCCTTGTGCGCACGTACGTGCACACTGTCAACCACTTAATGCTGCCGCATATTCGTCTTCAATGATTTAAAATTTATTTCTTTTTCATTTATTTTATTATATTTTTCTAATTTCATAAAATAAAAAGACAAGAAACAACTTATGATAGTCCAATAATTAAATCCAGACGTCGAAACGTCATTTTAAGGGAGCGGTTCGGGTTCTCCTCGGCCGATAATCCGGCAGGATTTCCAAAAGGCAACGAATCTCGCTGTTCAGATCGGCGAATTTTCTCATCGTTTTTTTTAAATTGAGTGTGGCCGCAGCCTTCGACCAACACAGAATTTTGTGTAATGAAATATTTACATGTTTTTACAGCTGGTTTAAAAATGGCGTTGGTCGATGCATGCGGCCACTGTGAATTTTTCCAAAAAGGAGCCAAATCTGGCAAAAATGCACATATTTCTGTATCAACGCCTGATTTGACGGCACTGTACTAAATATATAATGTGATGGGATGTAAACTGACAGTTGATATTTCAAATATGGACACCAAAAAAGTAAAACATATATAAATTAGATTGATTGTGAGTTGTTTAAATTTCTTGAAAAATCGGGCCGCTAGCCTGTGTTTGTGAATTTAGCCCTTTATCAAAGTGAATTACATTCTTCTTGGTATTGTATGTTATATTAAATAAAATATTCGACAATAAAATTAAAGATAATTTTATTGTACATAAATTGTTAAGTGTTAAACAAGAGAATGCTCTTATAAGTATCATTTTTTATTTACTGAACTTTGTTTTAGAAAAAAAAACGTTGAAAACGTGAAAACCTTAATTAAAAGACAAAACTCGAAAATCGGTTTAACTTACATACCTTTAAGTCCCTTATATGTTAATTAATAATTTAGTTTAAAGTTTAAGAAAACTAGTCTTTCTTATCTGATTAAAATCCGTCTAAATGATTTTGGATTTTGATATGCTGAATTGCATAAAGTAAATAATATAAGCTTTACATGTATGTAACGACAACGTATTATCGATGAATGTTGAGCTCTCTTCGATCAGATGGAATATGGCATATGTGCAAATGGAGTTTATTATTATGATGCTTTAATCCAAAAGTCACCTTAGCTTATGGCATAATGAAGAATACGCGTGTCTGTCTTCGTAAAATTAATCTACAGTCAAACCTGCCTTAAAGATCATCACTGTATAAAGACCACTTGCTTATAAAGGCCAGTGGAATTGTATCCCATTTGTTCTTTATTTATATTATGTGAACGTGTATATAGAGGTCACCTGGCCATAAAGGTTTCTCTTACATTTTTCCCTTGGGTGGTCTTTATAGATAGGTGATTTGAGTTCTTGCTATGTTTTACCATTTGAATCTCAGTGAAGTCATATTTTATACTAGATATTTACATCACACACGAGGTTATATTGCTATTGAGTTTTTTCTGACATTTTTATTTGACTTTGTATGATATGTTAAACGGGAATTAATCAATTGCTTGCATGTTCAAACCAGAGGTTTTCTGATCCAAGGGCTAAATAGTCATCGCTAATATGTTCAATACATATCTATTTTGTATTAGATCACACTTGTGACAACATTGTAATGATAGCTCAGCAAGAGGTAATGTAAAGAGAATTTTAAACGAGGGACAGGTTATTCTGAAACCAGTAGTCCAAACTAAATGTAAACCACAACACAAATGTTGATACCTATTATTTAGACATATGTGTTAGGTTTTGAAATGCTGCAATTAATTGATTGGTGACGAATAGTTATTCTTATTTCTATATTAATATATATTATTAATCAAAAGCAAACATACTTGATTCATGCCCGAACCACAATTCTGTGGCAAATTAAAAACTTTGAAACTGATAAGTTAGATTAAACACGTAAACTGCCACAAGTGAATTGAGAGCGGTTGCTCCGAAAATATAAGCACCTCTTGTGTAGATAGCTTCACCGGCAACGTGCGCAATCAAAATTGAATGAAAGGATCATGGAACTTTTTGACGTCAAATATATACCCAGAGAAATCCTAGACACAGAATCATCGAACTGATCAACACTACTGTTGAGCGCCCTTAAACCCTGTGCTTGCAATATCTCTGGATCTTTCGTAATTCTTGAAAAGTGTTTTCCTGAATACCATTTATTGTTTGACATGTAAAAAGGTATACGTTAGGTTGAATAGTAAATAGTTACAAATGCTACTTTTAATATTCGATTGAGTTTAAACTTGTTTAGACAATTTATTAATTGTTTATCAATCGTGACTACGTTTTAAAATGTTTGGCTTCTTAAGAAGCATATTTTCGGATTGTATCTAGATAATTAAGATTGTACTCTGTAATTGTCTAAATAAACGTTTCATCTTTGAGTTTTTACAAAGTGTCTTTTATTGTTATGAACATGTTGCAATCTTATTGGAAGTTGAAAGTGTCAATTTATAAAATCAGTAATTATAATCATTGCTGGTCATGTCATTCTTGTCGATGACTTACTTTAGCAAGATTCACAAGTTAACTTAATCTAATTACATTACTATAATTCATGACAAGGTTAAGGATTCTTAAAACTTACTAAAAGTGTTAATTTGTAAATTACAATAATAAAAACCGATTTGGATGACACGGAATATCTATGACGCTACTTGTGACTGAATTTTATTGTAGTTAAGAAGAGTTGCCTATCTTTAAACGGGAAATGTACGATGATATGCCAAGATATAGACGAAGTAAATTATAAATGCCTCTGCGAAGAAGGATACCAACTCGCCAGTGACAACAAATCATGCGTAGGAGGTTTGTAACATACAGGGTTTGCAAAGACTTTTGAGTCAAGTCAAGTTTATTACCAATTTTTAAACTGTGCAATTTTACTAGTAATAAGCTACATTCATTCATATCTAGGATATCTAGGATTGATGTAATATACAATTGCACCAAGTTATTCAATTTAAGTTACGACCTTTTCATGAAAAAATACAACAATCGCAATACAAGCTATTTTTTAAAACTAAATTAACTTTAATTTAATTGACAATAAAAAACAATCTCAAAAAACCTCTCACAAAGTGATAATTTTAATCTGATAAAAAGTGTCTTGTGTTGAATCAGTAGATTTCAATTCAGAATTTAGCACGTGTCCATTATCTTAACAACAAACGCAATAAAACGCTACACAACAAAAAGTAATGGAAAAACTTGTCAAACATGACAGATCAAAACAGAAATTACACTACTGATTATAAATTAGCTATAGTACTAATTGTGGACTTTGCTACCCCTGCATTACAATAAGTAGGTCATCACTTCGCATATTGATAAAAATCAAGTTTAGTTTACCAAGCAATAGACAATAAACATGTAATACATAAGAATTGAAAGGAAACGCGTGTTCTTTGACCAAATTATGTATATTTTTTAAATGGTGCTAGATTTTTATGTCTTGTCGTGGCTGCAACAGATCACAAGATCATTTTCGGACTTTTTTGTATCCTGTAATATGCACAGTGCCGAAAATTTTACTCAAATCAAGTAATCATTGATCCTTTACCAATGGCTATCAAATTACCAATACCAGTTACAATATCTTAAAAGTACTAATTGCGGTCAGTTGAAGTGGTGTCAGCCAAGGAGGTTGATTTAAGAGATCATTCTATTAAACCAACGCAGGATGTTACAAATTTAATTTATACAGATTACTTGAGTAATATTTATTAGGTAATCCCAAAAAGTAAATTAAATGTGAAAATTCAAAAAAAGATATTTTTCAAGATCACATACATTTTGAGTTTAACTGCACAAGTGTTAAAATATATATGACATGATTCTACCATAATTGTTAATATCATAGTAGAGTGGAGCAATATTGATGGTGTTTAAACATAAGTCAAGATTTTTTTCAAAAAAGTCTAACGCAAACAATTATTGATCATCGCGTCACTCACTGTCTAAGTCTGATTCCTACTCAGGCAAATCCTAGTGTAAGAAAGTGAATGACAATATGTGGTTTTATCTGGACATTTCGGTTTTCTCCACCATTCCAAAACTGATTGCCTTGGTATAAGAGAAGAGTAGAATAAATGCTATAGTTAACTTAGTGGATAAGTAATCCGAAATCAAAAGACAAAATTTAAGTAAAATAGTTTTTATTAACATTTCTGTTTGATTTATGAAAAAAAATTATGTATTCATAATTCAGCATTTAAAACAAAGTGCTTTTGTGATGAGGAGGGTAGTGAATTTACAATTAAAATTGATATTTTGGATTCTATTTTTGGACTTATATTTTGTAGTATATTAATTTTATTTTTTTATTTGAAATCTAATTCAAACTAACTAAAATGTTAACTTCTTTATTGCTTTATTGTGTATATTAATTGACCAGGTGCTAATATTTAAGTCTAACAGTGTGTTCTTAAGCTGGTCATTATCTACAGGATTTAAATATGGGTTGAAATGTTCACATTGTCATCATGATGGTGGATTAATATCCAACTATAGGCTGGCTAGCTGGATTTTCACAAGGATTTGTATTGTGCTTAGGACACTATCTAATTTTATGAAATATAATGAGTATTCCGCCTGAGAAAAATCTCTTACAAAGACAAAAATATTACCAATGGTGATATTTAAAAAAATGCAGATGAAATAGCAAAAAAAAAAACAAAAAAAACAAAACAAAACAAAAACAAAGAAAAAAAACAAACAAACAAACAAAACTAAAAAATTTGTAAATATTTGTCAATAAAATTTGATTTTAGAACCAACATAAGGAAGATAATATGTGTGTCGATATTTCAACTAAACGTTAAAACATCACCATTGAGATATGTAAAACACTAAATGCAGTTTAATTGTAGATTTGTACTTCAGAGATGCTATTATTATTTAATAATTATGTCTATATCATATAACAAGCTAAATTGTTAAACAATTGGTCTGAGAACACAGGGGAAATAGACTTTGAACCATTACGGTTTCGTAAAGTGGACGATGAGCCATACGAGGGGAAGTCATAAAGTTCATAAAACAGCGTATTCAACCAAGCGTAACTCACATTTTCTTTACTTATTTAGACAACACAACATTCCGCCATTTAAAACATATCAACTATATTTGTCACAACATATTTGTGTAATTATCAAAAGCATTCAAAGTTGTTGACCATCAAGCAATGATGGAAAATCAAAAAGTTGAGTTTAGTGCAGTAACAAAGTTTCTCACAGTAGAGAACACCAGAAACTTAACGAACGAACGTAACTCAACGAAAGGCCTGTTTAGGGAGATTTCATTATTTTATCATTTTAATGTCCTCAAAACATGTGTTTAAAACCTACTTTGACTTTATATCACGAATGTGTAATCAAATATATCATTTATTTTATAAAATACGCGCAGCATGTTAAAATAACGGATATTTGAAAAGTTATTACATGTTTTGCTTTCGTCAAACAAACGTAACTCCACGTATCTAACAATGGCTTGTTGGTAAACCCGACGAATCATACAATGGTTTGTTCGTGTTCGAACGTATCTAGCAATGGTTCGTTTGTCAAACGAATGTAAGAAACAATGGTTCGTTCGTGAACGAAGTGCAGTGAAGCATGATGAATCTTAATCCCGATTGGGGTAACGATCGGGTTTATTTAATTCGATTTATTTGTCATTTGAAGATATCAATAATTCTGATGGTTTTGGTGGTGGTGATGATGACGGAGATGAATACAGTAACATTCAGAATTTAAAAAAAAGACATTAAATAATGATGACGACGACAGCAATAATGATACATGGTGCTAGTGACGGTGATGAAGGCGCTACTGTGATGAAGGCGCTGAGGTTATTAAAATGATGATGTGGTGGTTATGAAGGTGACGATGATGAATGCAGAAATGTTAAAGACATTTTTTTAAGATGATGATGATGCTGATGATGATGATGATGATGCTGATGACGATGCTGATGATGCTGATGATAATAATAATAATGATGATGATGATGATGATGATGATGATGATGATGATGATGATGATGATGATGATGATGATGATGGTGATAGTTGTGTAGGTGACGAGGATAAACGCAGAAATAAAAATATCATCATCATCATCATCATCATCATTATCATCATCATCATCATCATAATTTCATTATCATGATGATGACAATTGCTGTAACGATGATGATGATATTTTTGGTATATGTAGAATCATAAAAAGTTTTACACTTAATGTTAATTTTTAATTTTTAATTAGATTTTAAACTTTTTTCTTGCACAACTAAACACTGAATTTGTAATGTAAACATATACGTGAATATGTTAATATTGTAAATTCTCCAAAGTGTTCCCCAGTATTCTTATATATTTGATTGACATCATCTCGAGACACTTATTTCAATTCATTCTTTAAATACAATGAGCACTGAAGAGATGTATTAACCATTGAAATATTTCCTGTCAAATTGACATTGACAAGTTTATAAAGATATCTATTATAAATGGATTACGGAAAATCGCCGATATTGTGTGTGACTTACAAATCATTAATTAATAATAAAAGTTGACTACTACTGAATAGACAACTCTAAAACATATTTTTCCTCTATTTTTTTAATTAAAAAACAAAATGATATATCAGATTAAAAAAAAGAAGTTTTGGTTTTAAAACAAAATAAAGGTAGTAGAACGGTTGCCATTTTTCAAGTGTTATTTTAAAATCACAGTCTATTTAGGCACACGACCGCTACGGTAGGTCAGTTGTAGAGTGCTCGCTCCGTATGTAGGAGGTCGTGGTTTGGAACCCCATTAGGGTGTGACCCAAGACTTGAAAGTGGGAAGTGACAGTTCTTTCGACAAGCACTTGGTATCACGAAATGAGTCATGGTGGTTGTTTCGGAAAAGAAATAAACTAGATACTGTGTCACGGTAAGCATGGTACGATCTATACAGAATCCCGTTGTATAATGCCATCAGCGCAACGCACAAGAAAAATTTCTGCCCCTTAGCCTATATATGGCGACAACTTGATATAATTGAAATACCGGTATTCTTGACTAGGACGTTAAACACCATTACTCGACTCATTTATGCAAACTGGTTAGTAATCTTCAGAATGATTTCACACGTTGTCATGTAAGTAAGTCGTCGAATGAGTCGAATTATAAAATTGCAAAATCAGCACACGGAAATAGAAGTGTGCGTTTCAATTTGTGTACTTTTGCTCAATATTAAATTGCTGATGCCTCGATATATTATTTAGATATATAACTCCATTTTGTGAAGCACACGTGTAAATTCTGAATTAATTTTACTTTTAAGAAATCGACTTGATTATACCCGGAAGACTATAAGTTTTCAAATTGTGCGTATGCGGTAAATGGGAACTTTTATTTGCATACATAGCAACGCACTGATATGTTAGTTTCCAGTTTTTAATTATTTATTAACAAAGGGTTTTCTAAATTTAAATCAAACAATTTTTAAATAGAATAATTTTGTTGATTATCAAGCTATTAAGGAATTAAGGTGCCAATTTTACCATTGGATATGTATTCTTTTTTCTTCCTCAGAAATCAAACTGCTTATATTGTATTTAAAGACGTATCATTTGCTAATTTTGAATTTCTATATAAAACGAGACTTTCAAAACCAGCACATTACAACTACTCTGTTTATCATTTATAAAGCGCACCGTCAAGTTATCTGACTGATAATTTCAGACAAAAATTTGGTTATTGTGGGAAAATTAGTTTGAAAAAACGTCACTTATACGATCCCGGTATAAAGTATTTTGACCTTGCAAAATGACCTCGGATCCTATCATAACGAACGCCTCTTTTCTGATGAATGTATTTATTCAATTTACTTAATTCAATGATTTGAAGTAAAAGGTATTGCTTGCTTAGCATTGGTATATGCGAATTTACGGTATGCTGCCTAGCAATAACAATTACAGGTGATACGTCCAGGTTAAACCTATCGAACAGATCTTAATCTGATAATGACCTCAGGTGATATAAGGTGTACACATAATGACCGCTCCCTCTCGTTACGTTCGTTCGTAGTTTTCCTGATGTTCTCTAGTAGAGGGATCAAATGCCAAAAAAAATCACCGGCGAATGGTTGAGGTGTACGGTGACAGTGGTCCTGCTTATTCCACAGTGGCAAAATGGTCAGCTGAATTTAAACGTGGGTGCACCTCAATGGCACGTCTGTGGAGACCCTCATCATGAATGATCGTCGAATTAGGATTGATGCAATAGCTAGAGAGTGTGATATTTCACATGTAAGTTTTTACACGGTTATACACTAGCATCTTAAAATGCCAAAAGTATCCGCAAGATGGGTCCCCAGAAACCTTAATGTGCAGGATCGCTTCCAAAGACTCCAGTCAAGTCGGGGGCTTCTTGACATTTATAATGATAACCTGGAGAGCTTCCATTTACGTTTAGTAACTGGTGATGAAACATGGAATTATAATTGAGACCCAGAAACCAAAAAAAAGAGTCCATGCAATGGAAACACCCTGGCTCACCCCCACCAAAGAAATTCAAAACCCAAACATCAGCTGGCAAAGTCATGGCCACTGTGTTTTGGGATTCTAAGGGTGTTCTGTTAATGAATTATAAACCTGCTGGAATCTCTATCACCGGGGCTTACTATGCTGATCTAATGCAGCAGCTGATAGCTATCAGATTTAAAAAGGAGGGGAAATTTGAGCCGAGGGATATTGCTTCTTCACGACAAAGCTTCTGTGCACAAGTCAAGGATTGCACAAGCAGCGATTCGTGTATGCAAGTTCGAACAAATTAATCACTCATCCTACAGTCCCGATTTGGTACCCAGTGATTATTTCCTGTTTAGAAATTTGAAATCCCATTTACGGGGAATCAGATTTCCTGATGATGATGGACTTAAGTCTGTCACAGAAGCATGTTTTCAGAACCAAACCGAAGACTTCTATTTCAAAGGTATAGACAGTCTGAAAGAAAGTGGACTAAGTTCATTGGGGTAAATGGGGAATATATTGAAAAATAATAATAAAATGTATGGTTTGTTGCAGCAATATATATCCCAATCTATGAACTTTTTGACCTCCCCTCGTATATTTATCTTTTTGTAATCATCTCTACAATTCGTTGAAAAAAATTTGAGGACTTTTTTTGCTAAATTTATTTTTTATTTTATATTTTCCAAACTGTAAAAATGATTTACAATGTGTGCACAAATCAACTTCCTATTTTATCCACAATGAATTAATATTCAAAAGCAAAAATTCAAAAATGGGTGGTTGCAGCTTAGTATTGTATCAACTGTAATGCACACAATTAGTTAAGCGCCATCTGATTTATGTGCCATCTTGTTTAATTAGGTCCAATGTAATTTTTTATCAACGCAAGCCCTTTGTATGGAACCTTAAAGTGAGAAATGTAGAGTAAGTCCTTTAAACGATGTTCGATTTGCATTAACAAACAAAATATTATCTTATATATAGGATCCAAAATTCTGTAAATTCAAACTAAAGATTTTAGAAAAGTCCTTTTTTTAAATCAAAAACAAGCATACGTCAAAATAAATTAGATTAGGCAAGCGAACTTTCACTAGGTAAGTGTGGTCGGGTTTTACGGAGAGGTAAGTTTGTCATATTTAGCTACCTCCGACCGCAGCGCGTGTAATCAATATTTTGAGTAAATAAGGATGTTGCTATGTGATGTCAAATATAACCATGGTAATTGTGGATAGATAACTATCAAATAAAGATCAAATTAGTACAAATGCATGTCAACTTATAAAATATTTGTATAATTTGTTGCTCATAGAAGGTTCTCATTAAATGTCCAACTATATTCAAATTTCTTCATTTGATTAGTCACTCGTCAATGTTTATTGATCAGTTGAATAAGTTCTTATCTCTCAGCTATATATTCTCAATTACAAGAATACAGAAATGCATCAATCAGTATATATTTTAATTAAAAAAACAATCTTTTTCTTTATTTCATTTTTGTAGAAATGGGACTTACAGCTTTTATAAGAAAAGGAGGTGGATGGCGTCTCGCCACTTTGAACTTGAAACCGAATGTTCAATTTTTAGCATATCCAGATTTAAATGCGAAACAAAGGTATTTAGCATATGATCCAGTTAGACGCCAGGTTTACATTCCGTTGATATCAACAGAGTATAGTGAAATATGGAGGGCCAATATTTTTGGAAAAGGTATTATTATTTTATTCATTATGTTTCAAACCAACGCAACAGTAAATATTGAATACACAACCGGAAAAAACAAAGAAAAACACCTTGAAAACTGGCGTGTTTAATTCAACACAGATTTCTATTAAGGTTCTACTTTGATTTCCGATTTTGATTCGAAAAAGGATCAGTATATTTGTTTTATATTAAAACTAGAAAAACTGTGAGCCACAAGCTAACAAAAAATACCCCCGCTCCGAAAAATAAATCGGATCAATTTTTTAAATAAAAGGTACACATCTACATTATGTCACAAAGATTGTGTTAACGTTTCATGAAAATCCATTGAAGGGTTTAGGAGGAGTTACGGATAAGAGATAGGTACCCTAAGGTGTAACGGAAGGACGGACACACGGACGGACACCCCTATCACTATATACTCCCCACTTTTTAAGCGGGAGGTATAAATATCCGATATATTATCAGTCTAAATTTGTCAAGTCTAACCGACAATAAAAACTTGTATTTCATTTACGTTTCAAGATTGCTTAATCGTTTTCGATTCAAAAGTACCAAAAAAATCAAAATCAAATATTTCACCATATCATTCTACTCAAAAGCATGTCACACATCGGACAGAATTATATGGTATCATTTGTTTCAATGCCAAGGTTCTTACCTCCGTAAAGCGCAAGTGCATAAGCAAGTAAAACAAAATAGTTTTTTTTTGTAATTAAGATATCTTAATTTCCAATCCTAACGCGATCATTCAAAACAAATTTAGTATCAAAAACGGCAATCTCGAAAGTTTACATTAAAATCACCATATTAAACTTAATGTTAATACATTTGAAATACTGAAGTTCTTCCTGTTTTTGAAACTGATATCTTTATTTTATAATGTAATTGTATGTCATAAGGTTGTTTTCTTAAAAATCAATTTTCTGAAATATTACGTGATATTATGAAATGTTTAGAAAATTATTTTATTCAAGATAAAAACACTTTTAGTTTAAAAATGAGCAATTACAGCAAAATGATGTTTCCAACAATTTAACGTTCTGACAATTTTGAGCCTGTTATGACAGGACTAGTTTTAAACGTATAATAATTATGATTTTGGAGCAGGTGCAGCCCCAGATGCAGTTCCATCATTTTTCCATACATACATAAGCAAGGTCATTACAATTTTTTACATTATCATTCATTTTTCTTGTGACATGCTTTAGTAGTACATCGATTATCAGAAAACAAGCTGCATCAGTATTTACTTTACTTTGATATAGTTAAATAGTTTCTTGAAAAACATATGGCCAACAATTTTTTTTTTCTAACTGAAGCTATTTTTTCTTTCTTTTTATTCCTCCGTAAGATCTCTGTTTTGTACTTTCACTCTAATAATTATTGTGCATTGTTAAATGATGGTTTAATAAGTGTATATCCAATCTAGTCCCACCGTTTCTATACCATATAGAAGGACCAATTTTACATTTGAGTTTAATATTGGGTTTATTTTGTTTGTGGCAGAATGGCATTCCCTATGTTTTGTTTAAATGTTGTTCTAGATTGTCTTATTCTTTCCTTGATGTCCCGTTCTGTTCCTCTTTCAGCACCAATCATGCTCCCTATGTAACAGAGCTCACACCAATTCAATTTTATAACTATTTACATTTATTTATTATATTTTATTGTTGTTCAACATTTCGTTTTGTTTGAGTTCATCTTCATTTCAGTTTTTTTAATCTTTTCTTTCAGTAATGTGGTCTTAACTTGCATTTGATTTAATATGCAGGTCAATGTGAAGATATCGATGAAGCCCATATCATCTACCTGGAATGTTACTGTTCAAGCATTCCATTTATACCTTTCTTTGTAAAATTAATCATTGTAGCTTATAGTAATGACAAAGACAATTTGTGATTTGTTTACAGCTTTGAAAATCACATGTATGCACTCAAAAGCTTGTAGATAGTTTTTTTCGCGGGGCTTTAACAAATGTAGTCTTAAAGGCTTAAAAGAGACTTCAGCGAGTGTAGCGATTTTGTCTGTACAAGACTTTTTTCCCAAAATCCAGCTTGTTTTGTTTAGAGAACATCTATTCAGTATTTTAGTCTTGTCAGAATTTTTCCAGCTACACTCGGCATTATGACGCCTCTTTGGTTCATAAATCTTCATGATCTCCCCTCTTTGATATTGTTATAAGATAGTCCATCTCTCATTATGTTGAAATATTTTCTCTTAATTATCAAGATGTTGCATAGTAATTCAGATAGAATATTGTATATCTATATCTGCTGATATTGCTTCTGGTGGCATTTCATTAAGTCCAACAGCTTTTCCTTCTTCTAGCTGATTTTCACTTTTGTTATGTTATCCTTTGTTGGTATACATTCCTTATTTTATGACCATAAGTAGGTGGTAAAAATTTGTCACATTTCACATATTAAGATATTATTTAAACCTATTAAAGGAGAAAAAAATCTGCAAAACATGTTGAGCGGATCTGTACATTTTTCTGCTATCTATTTAGATAAAAACAATCATGTGTTAACTTGTTGACTTTGTTCCAAATATGTTGACTCTGGTCCAATTTATAAATAGTTTTAAGAGAGAAAAATAGTTTTAGCAATTGTTGTGTCATCTACTATACTTATAACATATATAAGAGAAATCAACTATTTTGATTTGGAAATTTATTTACAGACACAATGGCGAACTGGTTTTTCTCGAAATTAAAGTACATGTGTTTATTCGAAAAGGTTATTGGCAGTATAAAAACCCATAAATAAATTGTTAAATAAAGCTAAGTGGTTCCAACTGTTTATATAATCTTTTGAAGTTAAAGATCCAGTGGCAAATTCAATTCATTGATGTCACTACTTTATAAAATACAATTCCAACTATAAACTAACATAAAGAGACTTTTATCCAAACATATATATGTTTAGCATTCGGATCGTATCTACAATAAAATATTATTTTGCTTTCTCTGCCTAATGTATATCCTGGTTTCAACCATTGTCTATTTTTTTCAGAATTAGAGCTTATCACGACAGACCCTCGTTCAATACAGGAACTTTTCATCGACTGGATCACAAGAAATCTATATTTCCAAATAGACACTACATTTGTAAAAGCTGACACAAATGCAACCAATCAACGACGTGTTCCGTTGTTCGATATGTTTGATGGTATAATACCTAATGTAGAACAACACTTCAAATCACAAAGGGTCATTATAAATAGTGTAGGACATGATGTTTTTAAAGGGTAAGTTTTTTATGTACAAATAAATCAAAAAATTATTTTCTTGAATAAAAGGGAATACAGATACTCACTTATTTGAAAGCAGTTTGCTTTGTTGTATAAAGTTCAGGGGAAAGATTAAAGATTGACCAAAGCGTATAAATAGCGAAACAAATACATCATAAGCAGTAGCTGATATATTTCTTCATATAAAACAAAAGTTGACAAACTAACATTGGAGTTCTAAAGTATTTTGTACTGCTTCAAAACTAGCCTTTTGTGGGTTGCATAAGTCTATGCAGCCGACTTTGGATAATCAATATTAATCATTTATTCCAAGCTGACCGAGATATATGTCACTCAGATAATCTGCAAATTTAAGATCATTATTAAATATAGAACTCCATATATTTATCGGTATTCACAGTTAAAGTATTTGGCGTTAATTTACTTGTTTTAACTTTAAGCCATGATTCTAGTTAAACTATGGTATAACTTGTTGCCACAATAATTCGCCACTCCAGTTTCCAATTCCTACAAGGAACCTATTGGATCCAAAAACATTAATTTAAAAAAAAACATTGTAGTGTTTGAAATTTCAAAATTTTACTCCACCTATTTGCTATTGCTCATCTTCTACCTGTATTTATGGACCAGTTGGGCATGTAATAACTGGTAATCTCGACATAATCAAGAACACTATATAAGGATCTTTACTTTGAAAAGGTCCTAAATATAGAGAAGCACAACATTTTACTTGGTTACAAAATTTCAGAATGGTCATATATTCCGTTGAAGACTACGCTATACGTAAGGCTAAATTAGAAGTTGTTCAGCTTGACACTTTATTCGACTGGATAAAGGTTGTGAGGTATTTCGTTAAAACGAGGATTGCAAAACTAAAAGGGTCTATGAGTACTAAACAGTCTTTACTACTCAGAAATTTCCGCAATTATAACAGGCATACAAAACAAATGTGTTGTCGTCCCAGCCGATAAGGCTTTCAACAACATTATTCTCGTTTGAAAGAAATTCTATCTTGAAGCTTAGTTAAACTGAAGATACCATCAACACAATGTTGAATTTTTGATAGACAGCAAATTTGTTGTGCTTAATAATATAATTTTCTAGCAAGCAAATGGGTATAAACTGTAAAAAATTGTTTGTTGATTTGTTTCTCTATTCTTATGAAGTAGAATTTATGCAGAACCGACTTAATCTAGAAAAGACTGTCGCCAAATCATTCAACTCCACATACAGATATAAAGTTGACCTTCTGTCTCTTAACAATCCTAAACTTGGAAACTATGTGAATGTAATCTATCCTAGTGAGCTTTAAATAAAAGGTACGACTGATTTCTCAAATTACGATTTATATTTAGATTTAAACCTGAATTATGACGCACACGAGTGGTACATTTGGAACTTTATGACAAACGTGATGACTTCAATTTTTCTATTGTAAACTTTTCTGTTCTATGCAACAATATATCTGCTTCTTCTGCATATGGTATATTTGTTTCCCAACAAATACGCTATAGTAGAGCATGTTTCCTCTACGCGGACTTTGTACATCGAAGCAGGCTGCTTCCAAATTAATTGTTGACTCAGTGGTATTGCAAGTCTAGGCTTTTCAAGGCCCTGAACAGTTTTATGGCCGTCATCACAAATTGCCGATTCGTTTCATAGCTATGTGACCAGGATTCCCCGGGATATATTTGACCACCCATAGTTCCATGTTCCTTTTCCACATTTTGCTTACACACGTGGCGGGTGTAGCTAGCTAAACAGGTGGCGCTTACCCTTCTGGAGTATCGGGCAACGATTCTTTTGGGGATTTTACGTGTTTAACCTGACTTGTTAATTCAAAAGTTTTTACTTTGAATAAGATTGTGATTCGGACATAGATCAGTATGTTTGTTTTTTTATAAATAAATCAAGCTACTTACAATTTAATATTGTGAAAATATTTCAAGCCTAGGCTTATTGAATCTCTAAGAAGTGTATAGCCGTTATCAGCTGTTACTGCTGACAAGTATGATGTCTCTGTATCGTAAATCAATCTTAAAGTACTAGACGGTTGTTTTTGTAAATTACAATGCTTTATCAGTAGAGTCTGGACCAAAATTGTGATTCGAAACATTTCTCAAAGAAAGTGCGAATATAATTATTCATATAAATATTAAATGTCATGCAAAACCACAGAATTAAGACGTAGGATCTTTTGCAGAGAACAGAGTATCTCCCCCTTGTGTACTTTCAGTTATGATATATAATTATGTATATTATAAATTTATGTCATCTTTCTTGGAAGGTTATTTTATTTCCACCTTTGCACATTTGAATTGGCTGGTTCTCTTGAAGATCGGATTGTCAATAATTATATTGTGCCGGTTGATGCTGGAGTGTTTGATCAACATCTCCCCTCTTGGAATTCCACACTGATCCATTTTTACCAGTCGAAGGATATATATTCTTATACAACAGCCATTGACTTATCAAGCGATCGTTTATACAAAGAAGAATTGGGACTGTTTAACGATTCTGTTAATACTTACATAGTATCCTTCAATACAGACGGGACTGGAGTGCGCACTCTTAAAACGTCAAATGAATATTTTTCAGTACACTTTTATGGTACCTTATTTTGTATCAATAATTTATAAAGCTTATTCAAAAATAACGAGAGAAAGTTTCATTAAGTGTCTAATTAACATGATACGAAAATGTTTATCATTTCCAAATTCCGGTTTTACTTTTGTTTATACTTTTTTTTATCTAATTTTTATCATCATTACAACAGATTAAGCTTGTATTATTACAAAATGACAAGTGAATTCAGCTACGAAGCATTCAGGTTGAGTTTTTGATGTCATAAAATGTAACTAAACAATTTATATATGAGTAACCTAGATATACAAAATGTAAAACTGAATAAGTAAATACCTGATATAACACACTATAGCCACTATGGTGAATTAAGATTCTATGGCAACAACCTATTTTCAACATAAAAATGTTATACGTTTTCAAGTAAGAGAATGTCTTAAATTTTTCCAACTATCAATAAACCGTTTTAATTTATATTGCATGATTCTTAGCTCGGCGATTACTGAAATATTCATCCCATTTTTTAATCCAAGTGTTTCATTTTTAAATATTATCTAAAGCGATTTATGTATTTTTTAATTTAAAGATTTAATGAATTTTAAAAAGTACATTTTTAAAGTCCGCTTCAATTGACTTTAGTATTTACAAAACCTTTATTTATGTATTTAACTTTGACTTTATTTATCAGATCAAACTAAATGCACAAATCATGATTTTTATTTTTTCTTAATCGATATTTAAACAATTAGTAATTAAGTTGTAAATTAAGAATTAAAAACAATCTGTATTCTTTTTTTCATTTTTTTTCTTTTTCACAAATTAAAGACAAAAATACGATTGTATGTAAAAACAAAGTTTACACTTGAATATTTTGTTTGATAAATTAGATATCCACTTCTGTTGTGAAACAAAAATCGGCTCAACAATTTATATATGAGTAACTTAGATATACAAAATGTAAAACTGAATAAGTAAATACCTGATATAACACACTATAGCCACTATGGTGAATTAAGATTCTATGGCAACAACCTATTTTCAACATAAAAATGTTATACGTTTTCAAGTAAGAGAATGTCTTAAATTTTTCCAACTATCAATAAACCGTTTTAATTTATATTGCATGATTCTTAGCTCGGCGATTACTGAAATATTCATCCCATTTTTTAATCCAAGTGTTTCATTTTTAAATATTATCTAAAGCGATTTATGTATTTTTTAATTTAAAGATTTAATGAATTTTAAAAAGTACATTTTTAAAGTCCGCTTCAATTGACTTTAGTATTTACAAAACCTTTATTTATGTATTTAACTTTGACTTTATTTATCAGATCAAACTAAATGCACAAATCATGATTTTTATTTTTTTCTTAATCGATATTTAAACAATTAGTAATTAAGTTGTAAATTAAGAATTAAAAACAATCTGTATTCTTTTTTTTCATTTTTTTTTTCTTTTTCACAAATTAAAGACAAAAATACGATTGTATGTAAAAACAAAGTTTACACTTGAATATTTTGTTTGATAAATTAGATATCCACTTCTGTTGTGAAACAAAAATCGGCTCAACAATTTATATATGAGTAACCTAGATATACAAAATGTAAAACTGAATAAGTAAATACCTGATATAACACACTATAGCCACTATGGTGAATTAAGATTCTATGGCAACAACCTATTTTCAACATAAAAATGTTATACGTTTTCAAGTAAGAGAATGTCTTAAATTTTTCCAACTATCAATAAACCGTTTTAATTTATATTGCATGATTCTTATCTCGGCGATTACTGAAATATTCATCCCATTTTTTAATCCAAGTGTTTCATTTTTAAATATTATCTAAAGCGATTTATGTATTTTTTAATTTAAAGATTTAATGAATTTTAAAAAGTACATTTTTAAAGTCCGCTTCAATTGACTTTAGTATTTACAAAACCTTTATTTATGTATTTAACTTTGACTTTATTTATCAGATCAAACTAAATGCACAAATCATGATTTTTATTTTTTCCTTAATCGATATTTAAACAATTAGTAATTAAGTTGTAAATTAAGAATTAAAAACAATCTGTATTCTTTTTTTTCATTTTTTTTCTTTTTCACAAATTAAAGACAAAAATACGATTGTATGTAAAAACAAAGTTTACACTTGAATATTTTGTTTGATAAATTAGATATCCACTACTGTTGTGAAACAAAAATCGGCTCAATCTCACATAAGTCGCCATAATCCTTTATATGAAATAGATTTTTCTTTTCGGGATCAAATATGACTACAACCTTTTCAATGCTGTTATAGTAATTTGTATCCATATGCTTTAAACCAGGTGAACATTTATATCTACTAAGTGACCGTGGTTTCTACATTAAAGTTAATCCTGATACACTAGAAGAAAGTATATTGAAAAAAACGGACCCAGTATTATATGGACCTACATATTTCATGATTCATGATCTCTGGACTGATGGTAAGTATAATTACAAAATACCACCACTTTAGTGTATGGAGATAATTAACTGTATCTCAAATAGTCACAGAATATAGCGGGGTGACCTAAAGTCAAAATCAAAATACTTATGTCAAAATCCCAAAGAAAGACATGAAAATGACAAATTAGATTAAACACATATTTTCCTTACTATATAATAATCCTGATGTAAGATGATTTGAATGTAATCTATCACAGCGAGCTAAAAAACGATGCTCCTGATTTTCCAGATTTTGCTCTATCATTAGAAAAAAGTAGAAGGCTACATACACGTAGTCAAAAGTTTAATGCAGCAATATACCCGTTATTCAACTTATGTTGTATTCGTTTCACAATTAATAAGTTGTTTGTTGCTACTGCGGAAACATTTACAACAAAGCAAGTTACTTACAAAAATTGTTGATTAAATATGTTGCAAGCATAAGCTTGTGAAAGCCTTCATAAAGTTTTATTGGTGTCTTCAAAATAAATTTGACAGCCTGCAAAAACTCTAAAAACAGAATGCAATATAAAACCAAAGTAAAAACTTCGTAACTGACAAATTAATTTAAACACGTGAACCTTCAGCAAGTAAGTGAAGTCAAATAAATCCATGTTAATGAGAGGTATAAAGACAATGTTATCAGCATTAATATGATGACTGTCATGAATCTTTTAAGGTCCCTGTTAAGCGTATACATGCAATATCTCTGATTTAATAATTTCTAAGGAGTTTGCTTCCTTGTATAAATTTCATAGGGAGAGCTTACTCTACTTTAGCGATACACCATACGCAGGAGAAGCAGCATAATTGCTTCATAAAAAGGACATTATGTTTACCATACTGAAAATGTAGTCTGTCATGGGTGGCATCATAGAGAAGGCATTAGACTAAATATAAATTACAACGTAAAAAAAAGCAATCGTATCTTTTATTACATTTTCACTAGTATAGTGATATTCATATTTAGGAATATTACGAAAAACAACGTCATCTATGCATCTGTTTATGTTGTCCATCACAAAATATTTCACATTTTGTTGACGATATATTCTGTATAGTTTTTGTTTTGAATCCGTGATACTTGACAAAATAACCAGGCTTCTTGTTCAGCATTTCATATTTTTTGACTTACCGTTTTTGCAAAAGAATGATAAGTAAATGTTTTGTTTTGGACGTTCTGTCAATTGAGAAGGACGGATAGTGTTGTAAAGTGCAAAAACAAAGTTGCTATAACCGTTGTAGTAGATAGAGCATTAGAGGCAAGATGTTAAAGTAAATCGTTTTAGATGTTTTAGAAACTTTTCATTGATACCTAATGTAGAATATACTTTATATAAATTCAATCTATGATGACTATCTAAACTTCTGTAAAATCACTTATACGGATTTAGAAGTACAATTAGGAGAATCTGCTATTATCTTTCATGGTATGGATTTTTGTAAAGTTTAGTTATCCATGTAAGGAATGTAAAGTTCTTCCTCTTTTCAATTGATACCGAAAGATTGAAGGCTCATCTTTTGCTGGAAAAAACTTTGTCATTCTTAAAATCAGTTCTTATATGGGCCCATTAAAGACAAAACGACCCTATGGCATTTAATATCGATTTTGAGTTTTTATCAGATCCTAAAAGTACATTGTCTTGTAATTCAAAAAAAAGTATATCATGTCTTAAAATTCCAATATTTGACGTCGTTATCGAAATTTTAACACACAAGTGTTCCTTAAGTTGTGACGTAATCGTAACGTCAATGTAAGATAAACGTAAAAAAATAAATTAAAGTCTTGGAAAACCTTAACTCTCAAACATGTATTCATAAATTTCAAGTTTCCAAACATTTTATTCTCAGAGCATATTCAACATCTTGTTTTATTAAAAAAGAATTAAATTTCAAATGCATTGATATAAAATAAATTACAATTATTTGGCGATTCCGAATTATTGACACTGAGAAAAACTTCCAGATTTTTTTTTATTTCCTATTTAATTTTTTGTTGTGTAAAATATTTAATAAATTAGAATTCTCAGTGGATTTTGATGACCAGGTGGTGCAGTGATTCACGTTTCTACTCACCATCAATCTAGTTCATAACCACCTTTCTACGTGACACCTAATTTTAATCATCCTAATCTCTAATTCTTTAGAGAAACGCTGAAATCCTGGTTAAAAATGAATATATGTTTATCAAATGATGCTAAATTTTATTCTGGTTTTAGTAATTCCTAGGTCAGGGAAAATGAAATTTTGATCGTTTAATTTATTTTAACAGGTTTTTCACATGTCCTGATTGACAGATTTCTGCAAACAAGAATGACATATTTTTCTAGGGACAGAGAAATGATTTGCTTGTTTTTTATCCCCCGCTCACTCTCATGGATGGGGAGGGGGCTCTACGTGTGTTTGTGTTCTTGGATAATTTGATTTTCGTGCATTAAAAGGAAAACCGTACATCCGATTGAGATGAAACTTGGTCAGTTGAATTATTATGGTGGTGAGTGGTACGGGTTTGCTCGACAGACTTATAGCATATCAAAGATGGCCCCCGTTACTATAAATAACAAAAACCTGTAAATGGCTATTACAGCCTTATTTATGTACTGATTTTGTTTAGATTTTAAACATAGAAAAAAATTCTTGTTATTAAACATATTTAATGGATTTTCTATTTTCCTTATTCATGTACCAATTTTATTAGAATTTTAAACATAGAACAGTGATTGACATTAACATAAGCCCGTTAGCCAGAAGCTAGTGAAAATAAGTCAGGGCTAGTGAATATTGTATTACCATTATCCTGATGGGCTAGAAGTTTATCTCAAAACAATTAGTTTATATACTCGATCCTATAAATATATAATCATTTTCTAAACTTTTTCCAGATTATAGGATTTTTCTCCATTTTTCAAATTTTTTAGAGTAGGGGGGAACACGAAATGCCCAAGACTACTCAACTTCAAGCAGGGCAAGCGATGTCCAACAACTACTAGCCCTGTGGGCTACTATTGAAAAAAAATTAGTGCCAAACTCCGTAGAAAAAATAGCTCTGGGCATCAAACATATGTAACAGTTTTTTTCGTTAAGTTTTTGTTTGCATAATTTTTATGCAAATAAGGTGTATCTATAACCTAAGTATATAATTCTTTGATTCTTTGGTGTGGTTTTCGATCTATTAAATGGCCCAAACACCCCACTTATTTTACAACCAGTGGTCAATAAAAACATATTTGACTTGGTATGGAATTCACTGATGTTCAACATTGCCGGGGTAGGGGTAGTGTTATCTAAACACCTTGTTTTGCTTGGCAGTATCATGTGGCCATTTTAGCTCAACAGTCGTAATTAATGCACACCCTGGAATAAAAAAACATGTGTAACATTCAAAAGTATACCTAACGTTACTTCCCTCAAAAATCTACAGATAAAACTGTTTTGCCTTATAACACGACTTGATTTTTGAAATCTGAAGAAGATGAGATATATAAAACTAGTTTTATACAACGCTGACTTAACCCGTGTTGATGTGTTTTTTATAAAAAATAGATTGTTGTTGTTGTAATATTGTTTAACCACACATCAACATTCTTTCAGCTAAAAAACAAATTTATGAATATCTAAGGATTACATGTAATCTAAGAACAAGTTCATGTATGTATGAGATGTGCGAGTGTTTGGTGTGTTTTGTACTAGCGTGAACTCATGCATGGCCACTTTATGGTTCAACCTTACCAAGTGAGTGTGCAAATCGTGGAATCCAAGCCATGTATACTGAGCGCATTGGAACTATTCAAAGATCTGTTTTCAAAATACTGAGCGCCAGGCGAGAAAGCAGGGTCTCAAATGTTATCAATCTTAGATAGGAACCCGGCTTTGGTTAAAACCTACAACCTCCCGCTGACAAGGCGAACCCCCTAAGAGAGAGAGAGAGACAGAGAGAGAGAGAGAGAGAGAGAGAGAGAGAGAGAGAGAGAGAGAGAGAGAGAGAGAGAGAGAGAGAGAGAGAGAAATTTCACCTAACATTTCTTGTCTCCATTTGCGGTTATTGATGAGAATTAAGATAGAATGCTTTCAATTTGTATTTAAATGTTATAGGGTCGAATTATATAAAGATATTTGACATGACCTTACATAATAGTTTGATTTAATTCCTTCAAAAAATGTGCTCGAATTTCAGCAAATTTTACTGGAAAGACACAATGCCCTCATATACTAGCATCTCTAAAGTGGCATATTTGCGTTTAATGCCCCGTGTCAAGATTTTTCCAGTTAAATAGTCAAGGATAGAAAAACCGGGATGTCGGGGAAAAATCCAGACTTTATTCAAATTAACTGAAAAATTATCTAACAGGGTCTAATGTAGTTCAAACCTAGGCAGTGAGAGGCGCAACAATCTTTAATTGGGCGTTCAGCCATCCAGGGACACGCATATTGCAGGATTAGGACAAAAATACCCCTTTAAATACAATGTATACCTCTCTTTGGAAATAATGTAGTTGTATTAAAAGATAGCATGTGACACTTATTAAATTCAATGAGTGGACATTTACTACAACCTCTACTGGGTACTTAAAAAAGGATGCATACGATTTTTAATTAAAAAAAAAGAAAGACAGAAAAAGAAAACCGAATCTTTGCTCTAAAGACACATGTCCCTATTTTGACACAATACAATTAAACCATGTGACTGTATGGTTTCAAATTTTCAATTTCAACCAACGGACGTAAATAAAGTGTCGTCTTCTGAAACAAAACGTCATTATATCATGGCATTACATTTACAAAACTTGACATTGTTCATTTACAGTCTCTGAATTAGCAAATGATAATATAGTAAATTCCATTGAAAAATTAGTGATTAAGGTCTGAGGTTTAGCACATTTATTTCAGTACACGCCACTTAGGTCAGATAAACTGATTTATTCTATTTATTTGAGAATTATGTGCAATAACATGTCGATCATGAAAACCCAATTTCTCTCAATAGCAAATTACCTTTTGGAAACAAGATCAATAATGAATGTTGTTTTTTGTGGAAATGTCACAATTATTTCAGAAATCATTATTATTTCTTTCAGTAAATATTTTCTGTTAAAACTAATTGACAGTGAACACTAAAAGTTAAGGAAAAGTTCTGAAATAATCAAGCTAGATTTAAAAATAAATTCTTCCACAGTAATTTTAGTGACGTTAAAATGGAATATGATTTCCTCAAATAATGTATAAAACTGCGATTATTCTGCATTTAACAGTAAAACTTTCATAAAACTTCGTTTACAAATAATCCATGTATATCGTTTTAAGAATAGATGTTTTCTATTAAGATAAATGTAAAATCTAACGACGTTATTAACTGTGTCGAGAAACAAAAAAACTTTGACGTCATTTTCTCATACTATGACGTAATTGCCATAAGGGCTGTTTTGTCATGGAGCGGCTCATATGGGATATACCATCTAAACGAAGCTCATTGATTACGCATTCAAGAATAGGATGAGACCATCTATGTTGCATGGGTAGTTTAGTAATGATGTATTTTAAAAATGCGTCCTTTAAAAAAATATTTCGACAAAAGAGAGTTAAAAACATTGGAAGTCTTAGATGATTGCAAAGTAAGGTAAAATTAACCTTGCTAACAAAATATGATCTATTATTACAATTAAAATCCGATTCAAAATAAATTGATCATATGTATCCAATGCATCCTATAAATGTTTAAGTTTTAGTTACTGCAACCTGGCCCAAAATAAATCGGAACTTAGTATCTTACTAGCACCTTCAAAGATTTAAACTTAAGAGTTTCAATAGAAACTCCTTTTTGAAATTCCAGTCGTAAATGATGTTTTTGCCCTTACATAATAGTTTGATTTAATTCCTTCAAAAAAGTGCTCGAATTTCAGCAGACTTAACTGGAAAGACATAAAGCCCTTATATACTAGCATCTCTGAAGTGGCTCATTTGCGTTTTATGCCTCAAGTCAAGATTTTTTCAGTTAAATAGTCAAGGATAGAAAAACAAGGTGTCGGGGAAAACCCCAGACTTTATTCAAATTGACTGAAACATTATTTTACAGGGTCCCATGAAGTTCGAACCTAGACAGTGAGAGATGCTACAATCATTAATTGGGCGTTCAGCTGCCCAGGGACTCGCATATTGCAGAATAAGGAAAAAAAATACCCCTTCAAATACAATGTATACCTCTCTTTGAACATAATGTAGTTGTATTCAAAGATAGCATGTGACACTTTCATCAAATTTAATGAGTGGACATTTACTACAATCTCTACTGAGTACTTAAAAAGGATGCATACAATTTATAATTTGAATAAAAAAAATAGAATAGGATGAGACCATCTCTGGAGCATGGGTAGGTTGGTAATGATGTATTTTAAAAATGCGTCCTTTAAAAGAATATTTCAGATGGTGTTTTTAGCTAAGAATTAATGAAACGCCTTTTATGAGACGTATACATATATTGACCACTAAGACCCAATCTCTATTATCTGTGAAATTGTTCTGGTGATGATGATGATGATGATGATGATGATGATGATGATGATGATGGTGATCCGTTTAAGAACAGATTTCTCTTCAATAGACACTACCAATAACAATTTCTACTAATTTTACTGTAAAATTTAATTTTAAAAAAATACTTTGAATTTTAGGTAAACATTTTTTATATATCTTTTTAGAAAATGCTCCCAGAATGTCACTTGTGGACATGTAGTTAAACTTAATAATGAATTTACTTTGTTGTGACCAATAAGTACATTTAAATAAAACACTTCAAAACACGATTCGAATGTTTGGAATCACTAAAATAAGCATAAATTACCAATATCCGTTCGTATAATACAGACACTAAAACAAGTAAACAAATACAATTGGTACCCATGGTCAATTATACAAACTGCCCATAGGTACCTATCGGTGAAATACTGAACATAAGCAACATTTAAGTTATTATATTAACCAAATCGTATTAACATACAATATCCAATATCCATGCAATCAATTCAGATTTACTGATGCAAACGATATTTTAAGTACTTTGATAACGATGCGATTAAAACAATACATTGAAATGTTATCCATTGTGAATTTTATTTCTTTTTGATCTGTTATTGTTTGATGTTTTAGGCGCAAAAGATGACTTGTGTTCAGAAATTGATACGTGTTGGGGTATAAACAACACCTTTGAATGTTTAAAACCAGAGGAGATATGTGATGTTTCAGTGAAATGTTATGAAGGACAGGATGAACGGTTCTGTAAAGTTTGTGCTGTAGAAGACTGCCAGATAACCTCTCTTAAATTCTCGTGTTACCAATATGATATCATTCAATCAAAATCGTATTCCGAGATTATTGGTGATTATGTAAGGTGGACATCTCACCCCTTGTCGAATTTGATATCACTTAAACATATTCTAACATATGATTGCTCAGTTATGATGGAAATGACCTCTACTAACCCAAATAATATGAAATCATACACAATTCAATCTTTATACCACCTCCACCGATTCAGACAAGCAATTTTGTCAAACCTATTGCGTAATCTGGATTATGTTGAAAATGTCAATTTCATTGGATCAGTCTTATTACTAGATGTCTCTCCAACCGGTATGGAAATCTTTAGACGATTAAAATCATTCAAATTGCAACAATCACACAAAAACTATCTTCCATCTTTTATGTTCCAGAACAATTCTTTACTGAGGGAGATTACACTTCTAGATAATCAGTTACTAAACTATTTAGACCCAAAATGTTTTAAAGGGTTAACTTATCTTGATAGTTTGACAATAAAGGGATCTTTTCTCCAAACCATTGATGGGAAAACTTTCGAAGATTTGAGAAGTCTCACATTTTTAAATTTGAGTGCAAACGGTATCAATATACTTGGTGATGGTATTTTTGGTACTCTTATAAAACTAGAGATTATTGACTTAACAAAGAATGATATCAAACTGACAAGTAATATTTTTCGTATGACAATTGTGCTACAAAACATTTATAGTGACACGTTCACTTTATGCTGTATAAAACCAGATAGCGTTAGCGAAGAAAACTGCACAGCCGAAAAAGATGACATATCTAGTATGTATTGGTATTGCCTTAACTCCAAGTAATGTGGAAGGTTTAGAATATTCTACATTCATATTCCTGGGATGCAATTTCATTCTGAGCACTATTATCCCATATGGGCAGTATATGATTTTTACTGAAGTGAAGAAAACAGGCCGGGGAGTTCAGAGTAGTCAATCAGGAAGAAATATCGCTGTTGCTAGGAGACTTGCCGTTGTGGTGATTACAGATTGCCTATGTTGGTTACCTGTTGGAATTCTGGGTAAGCTAAGTTCAGGAATGTTAGGTTGAACACGTGACATGGCTCATGATTTCGAAAAAACACAAGCATCAATTTAAACAAAGTTAATCGGAACAACGAAAAAATACTTAAATGACCAACATAAATTAGCAATTTCGAAATATAAAAATACTATTTTATTTAATCCGGCGTAAAATGAAAAACTTACATTAATCCGTGACTTTTTCTCAACAATACAAGCAAATTAATAATGAAGAATAATATTTGACTATAATTATAAAGTGGCCAGAGGTATGGTTAAAGTA
The DNA here is from genome assembly GCA_021292105.1 of Anadara kagoshimensis. Taxonomy (NCBI): domain Eukaryota; kingdom Metazoa; phylum Mollusca; class Bivalvia; order Arcoida; family Arcidae; genus Anadara; species Anadara kagoshimensis. Next base: position 18,368,547 of record CM037865.1, read on the forward strand.
CTATTACATAGTGACATCCATCCCATTAGTATTATGTTATATAAAATAAACACACATAAAAAAATAAAAACATGTACATTGCAAGAAACAGTTTTTGTCGAACAAATGATAAATGAACTAGTCATATGAATATTATACAGTGTCTATATATTAATCAGAATATAATCGTTTGATATATAATTTATCTTTTTCAGTTATTTTGTCATTAGCGAATGTGAAAACACCTAGAGAAGTGTATGCCTGGGTAATAATTTTCATTTTACCAGTCAACGCGGCAGTCAATCCATACTTATACACTTTGACAAATGTAGAAATGAGCAAGGTATCCTATAGATAGATAATAATTATCGTATTGCACTTTAATTTTAATTTAGTTGATTCGATAGCACATTGAACTTGACACTTGTCAGTGAGCAAATCTTGCACAATTTGTATTTTATTAATTAATATGCATTTTACATTTTCTCTAATCATCTCGGTTAGCATCCAGTCACAGTGGTCATGCTGGAAAATACGGGGTTTACGGTTAACAATGAAATAATGATTATGATTGGACATCAGTTTTTCAACTATATTTAAACCATTTATTATGGTCATAGTTAAAACATTTGGATTATTTATATTACTGTAAAGAAAAGGAAGGAAAATTGAAGTCGTCACATTTACCATATAGCGTCAATTGTGTCCTATCATTTTGTCATAGTTGAGGTAAATGTCCAAATATTTTGCTGAATGGAAAGGGAAAAAAATATGAGAGATATCCATATGATATATATAGATAAGGAACAACACCAATTGAATTTCTTTGATGTACGCGTAAAAAAGTAGCTGCTAGTAAAATAGTCTTTAACCGTCTAAAACCAAGTACAGGTTTTATGTTTAGTAAAACTAATACCAATGTATTTTTTTTACAAGTTTTTATTTATTTAAAAAGTCTGTTGCCAATAAGAAATTTAAAACAGTTGAGAAGTATTCTTAAAAAAATATTATACCTGACCCTCCCTTGAACAAAACGCCGCACGCTTCAATTCTCCGACCACATCCAGGTATTTTATTATATTTAAGTGCTAATAATAATTATTTATTTCCGTAGGTTAAAGGATGTTTTAATATGAAAAAGTAAGTTGTCGACATACATGAATGGTGAAAGATCTACTCAAACAAGTCCTTAAAAGGAAAATTTAAATATTTTGTGTTATGAATGTGATACATACATATGTATTGGCTACTGTGTTGTGATAATATACTTGTATTACCGTTTACATTTTTGTAACAAAACACAATCAAATGTATCAGATTTATCTAAAATGTAGTGTATTCACAATTTTATGTAGACTTTTATAGATGTGTAGTATGTTAAAGAGTAGCTGTTATGTTTTTTTATTTCATAACATATCAATATCACAATATCGAAAATCGCATCAACATTGATGACCAAATAATAAATTTATAGCGGTTGGAAGGCCACGAATTTGGCTTTCTCTAGTTAGCTGTAAGTGAAACAAAAAATATCGAGGCTGATCAGTGTGTGACGTCACTTAAGTAACCGCTGTAGTAACTAACATGGCAGACAGTACTTTTAATGCTAATTTGGAGACGTACAATATGATGAATGGACAAAAAATTAACGACTATGACATGCACTTGTATATGTCAAATGATTCGTCATTATTTTTATAGAAATAGGCTACTTCAAAATTGATGAAACTACGTTAAGCTGTATTTATTCGATCCAGAAACAGACGAATCATGACAAAGTGAGTGGAGATCCAAGATTTCTGAATGTTAGCATAGACATAACCAAATATATGTGACGAGAAATATTTATCAAATATACAAAAATTGTCGCTTGTTAAAACTTAAAAAAAATTATATTAATCATACTGTACCTGCTATACAGAACACATCCTGCAAATTTTACAGCAAATAATCCCGGCTTCAAATACAACACAGACAGTTGTTCACGCAATTGAAGATTTTACTAAGTTAACTTATTGACAAATGTTCGTAAATGAAATAAATAAATAAAATAAATGGGATTTTGACAGTTTTTAGTCCAAAAAGAACCCTTATTTCCGTACACAGTAATCTTAAACGCATCTTGCATTGAATGTTTAATCCATAAACTAGACATTTCATGAAAGTAAATGCTGTAAAAAATTTTATAGATAAAAATATACGTATGGTCGTCTGCGTTCAAATAATATTAATCAAACATCACTACCTATCAAGTTACTACCTTCCTGAATCGGTTTATGATGCTCCATATTTTATTTATTTATTTATTGATATTTGAAATGAAAATCATATGAGAAATAAAGAAAACAAATGAGTAGAAATTTAATATTCGGTGGTAAAATGGTTATTTTTCAAAATATGCGACCGTTGTCAGTTATCAGTCTTTTCATACTCACGTAACTCTAGTTTTTATATATGATTATCTTTTCACAATCAGTTTTCTTATGTGAAATTCTAAATTCAAGACAACATCAAACGATTGAAATTGAAATATAAAAAGAATTCTCAGCCAGTTCAGTATACAAGTAATGTAGATATATAGTATTCTTTGGGGACTGCTATTTAAGTAACGTCACTGCATGGGGCCCGTATGGAGAATAACATATGCAAAAGTAAAAAATCGTTACAGGTACTCTTTAACAGATATACATGATCGGAATCAAAATGCCATTATTATATATAGTTTGTTTTCTTATAGTTTCTATGAGATTTCACAAAATTTTATTATGCATTAAATAAAAAAATAGATACTGAAACATTTCGAAATCACAATTCAAAAGAAAACCGGTATCTTTAACACGTAAAGGTATAATAAAAATATCTATCAAAAAACTAACGTGTAATTTGCACAACAATTGGTGTGGCTCCTGAGACGAAGCAACTACAAAGAAACCATCCTAAAATAATACAGTTTGGCTAAGACGAAACATACCTATTACAAGCACAGATTGAATAATACAAAACATCTTCAATGGCTCCTAACAGTTAATACTTTGCGTGTTTGTTCAATGTATTAATATGTTTTTGTTTGTTTTTTGTTTTTTTTTGTTTGTTGTTGTTTGTTTGTTGTTGTTGTTCTTTATTTTTTAATTTACTTGGGATGAGACTTGTAATTATAAAGGGATCAGTATTCTTGTTATTGATTACAAAAATGCGAGGTAAAAATATTTTGCCTATGTTATCACAACCTACTTAAAATTCTTTAGACATAAGATAGTGTTGAAATGTTTCGTTTTTTTTTTAAACTAATGTCTATTATATTTAAAGTGGATACACAAACAAAAACTGTAGAATGTATTCATTAATTATAACAGCACCAAAAATAACAATTTTACTATATGAATAACTTGAATATTAAAATATAATATGTATTATATTTAGAACAGATTTTATGTAAAGGTGTATAGATGTGAGCTGCTATTACTAAAAAACGAATAGGGGTACGTTTCCACATCTTTGGTGTGTATTTAAAGCTAATGTTCTGAGTACCTCGGTAGAAACAGGAAATTAGTCACACTTTGCAAACTGCTAAATGTAAACTTTGATAAGGTAAACCTTGGAAATTGAGAAGAAATGAATGAAGAAACTCAGCATCGTTATGTATTTTTCAACTTTTTAAATGTTTTGTCATTTGTTATTTGTTTGGATTTGTCCTTGATTTTATACAAGTATTAATAAATGTTATATGTATGTAACTGTTATTATTGATTTAGATCCATACACAAATACATAATATAATCCTAATATTTAATTTATTACAACAACTCCTTAAGATTTCATAATGGTGTTTAACATCCCAGACATGAATATTTCCCTTATATCGAGACGTCGCCTGCTTTAAGCGCAGGTTCAGAAATTTTGCCTGTGCGTTGATGGCATTATACAGCAGGTTTTTATTCACCGTACTTGTTTACCCTAAGTTCCCATTCGAAATTTCATTTCGTAATGTCGAACTGCCGATCAGTCAATACCAACTTACAAGTCTTGAATCCGGCCGGGGATCTAACTCACGACCTCCAACTCATGGAGTGAACATCCTGTGAACGTAATAACTCATTAAGGTCTACGTTTGATAGGCAATTGTACATTTACGATTGTATACTTAAGCTGAAAAACCACCAATAACACGACATAAAAAACATAAGAACAAAGCAACATAAAAGACTTATCTGATTAAAGATTTAACGATATTTTCGAAAAATTCTATTGATGCAAATATTTTATGTTCAATATATGTTCAGGATATGAAATGGCAAATGCAATATGTAAAAAAAAATTATGTAGGAGAATTCATGAGAACAAGTACTTGACCTTGTAATTTGGACAAAAAGAATGACATCGAATGGGACATATGTAACTCTATACATTCATTCGCCATATCTTAATGTTGAGAGCATAGACACCAACTAACATAATTTCATATTCTGGGACATTACAGATAGTTATAGCAGAGACATTTAGTTTACACTCAACACATACATATGAGATCTTTAAATACCGGATGCGTAAGTGTATGTTAATTTCCAGTAAGGAATTGAGTCCGGAATAGTAACTCGTTCTGAATTTCAGAGCATCAAGTATAAATTTTTTTCCTACTAGGAAGCGTAAATTATTATTTCTCTGCAACATATCTAAGACGCTAAAACATGGAGAACATTTGATGTTAAAGTTAAGAAAAGATTGTAATTTTTTTTCTATCTATGGGGTCATAGATAAAATTATTTGGTGCACGCAGCATAAAACCACAGAGCGTTGTATGCGTACACCCAATAAATTTATCTATGATCCCATAGATAGAAAAACATACAATCATTCCTTATATTTAAATTCAAGAATAAGTTTAAGATTCATACCATTCATGTATTCTTTTTTTGAGTTATACACATGAAACAAAAAACCAGTGCATTAAAAAAAGGCGCATTAATCTAGAAGCGGAACAAAATTGATTGCCAATGGCAACCGCCGGTACCTAGCCTTGCATGAAACTTTTCTGCCCAATATGACGTCATGTAAACAATTCGTCAGAGTGACGTCATCGGAGAAATAAAAAAGTAGTTCAGGCATGCTTTGAAAAATTTGATTGATATTTTTCATCAATGTGCTAAACTTTATCAACAAGAAAGGTCGGCTGTTTCAAAAGCGTTAGAACACCCTGACTAGTTATCTACATCAGCCGCTTGCGAGTTCAAAATTAGAATTGAAAAGAAGATAGAAGTATGTGACGTCAAATATAACCTGCATAATTTTAATACAAAGACGTTATCAATATTATTGTAATGAAGGTCATGACAGTTTTTTTGGAGGCGTTTTTAAGCTTAAGCTATACCCGAGTCATCAAATTATTTAAAAGCAATTTGCTCTGTTGTATAAACTTCACATAATAAGAACAAGCTTTACCATAACATATTTATTGTTAATTGATATACTATATGTAGGAGAAGCAATTACATTTCTGCGTAATAAAGAAAGTTGACAGAAAATGTTTTTCCTAGAATCTAGATCAGCAGAGAAGTACAACATGGACGACACTGAAACGAAAATCTCCAAGACAGAAATATTGACGTTTTTTCGAAATTTAGTGCGCCGGCCGTCGTAAAAAATATTTTAAATCAAACCTTAAGAATTTTTAACGGCTTTATAAATTACTTGAACAGTGTAATTTTCAAAATAAAATAATTCAATCAACTTTTAAAACTTCACTTTGAAAACTCAAGCTAATTTTAACGCCATGTACGTCCAGTTCTGATATTTTGAATCATATTCAGTATAGGCACTGAATATGGAAATTGCGTGGTGTCAATATTATTTTAAAACATTGTGTAAATAATTGTGCAGGTCCTTTCTGCATAATAATTGGGTATACAGGCAAAAATCTGTTTATTCATCCTCGTGAACGTTCCTGTGTCTGTCTGTCTGACTTGCCATTCCAATGTCGTATCCACTCCATGTATTTCATGTCCATGTCCATCGATAGATTTCGATCAAATTTGGCGCAAATATTAACCAATACGATGTCATGTATTGCATAGCAAAAAAGACTCAACAATATTGTGGACGAGATTACATATGTAGTTGTCATTCAAACGACTGGCCTAGATATTGTAAAAATATCATTAACATTAACAATAGCTTCATGCCTCTGGTTAATAAATTAATTTGTTATATTTGGTTTGTTAACAGGAGTCATGCGTATATTTCATTTTAATTACAGTGTATTACTAATGTTAACATTATTTTCAATACCTCGAGCGTGAATGATAATTGTATGTGTAGATATAAGGTTGATATAGGATGTTTAGGAACTTTGATGTTTTATATATAAGATGGATACTGAGTACCGTAGAAAAGTAAATAAACAAAATTCTATTTTTTATTTTAAGTATCGAAATGGTTATTGTTCCGTACGTGGCAATAACAAATGTGTTATTGCCACGTATTTCATTATTACGTTTTTATATGTATGAACATATATAAATGGCTTAAATACATCAATTTAGTGATAATTAAAGAATAAAGAAAAATAATTTTGTCTTATTTGGGTCAAATAATACATTATTTTGATCAAAAACGGAAATACGTTTTAAATCTGCAATTTTGTTTTCATCATGCGGTAGAATCACCCATCATTTTAGACAGAGATATTTTGAAAGGTTATTTCAAAAGCTCTGTTAAATTAAATAGCTTATCATTTCAAAATCAATAAAGTTTGGATTTAATTCTAAACTTTACTGTTTAGTCCTAATCAGTCGACGTATAACGAATATTACGGATATAAAAAACACGTTGTAATAACATCGGCTGCTAATTATATTCATGTGCCGGTTAAGGTAAATGTTTATTCATATAACAAGGCTATGTCTTAACGTCAAACCATGACTGACTCAATTTGTTGCTGTCTTTTCCTCCTTGTCAATGCAGAGTGAATATAAAAAATCAAATATAAAAATAAAAGGATATGGAACTACTGGATGTGAAATAAATCCTGGGTAATACTTAATACAGAGACATCCCACTCCACAATATTATGGTCCGTCATAAACGATCTTTAGAGATTTGATAATCTTAGGCATAATCAGAGTTAACAATTGATAAGAAAACAGCTTGTTGCGTTATATAAATTCACGTAGTAGTAACAAACTTTACTATATCATATCAATTTACATATCGACGGCCACGCCCACAATGTTCCAACAAAGGCCCGACATGCTTGAATTAGACTTAAAAAGAATGAAAACTAGTCCTAAATTATACCGTTTAGAGACGTCACTGACACTAGTACATATACGTCATTATATGCCTTGACGCTGCTTTGGTACCGTTATGGCGGCCATTGTAGAAACATCGTGGGCATGGTCGGCGAAACGTCAACTGTGAATCAATATTGCATAAACAGGCGAAACAATTACATGTGTATTATGTTGTGCACAGAAAGGAATGTTGACAATAGAAAAAAATTGAAATTATTATGTTTGTGATGTGGCTTAAGAGCAATGATTATCATGCTGTAACTAATGTTTTTAAAGCATTACTAATATGTTAAACTATACTTTATGAACAACAATAGATAAAAACAATCCATGTTAAGCCGAATGTCAATTGGTGAAATATTTCTGACATTTGTTCAAACTTATGTCAGTTAACCACTGGCGTTTTATTAACATATGGACCAAACCCTCTATCTGTTTGAATCGTTCTCTCCCGTGTTCCGTTTTCTTTAATTTTTTATAAACAAATAAAAGACTTTTACTGAACAGATACAAAATTGACTGATTTATGTTTTCAAACATCCTACATACGTATATGGTAATTAATCTAAGCTTATTTTGTTTGTTAATATAAAAACATTTCTAATAGCCTCCAACGAATCAAAATAACAAAATTGAAGCTATATAATAAGAAGTTCCGTTTGTTATAGACGTATAGAAAGACACAAATGTATTGGCCCATTTTAAGATGGATTTCTTCAACATTAGATATGGTTTTGATGTCTCTTCAGAAATTGTACAACTACTCAATTTGAAGTAATTTGCGAAAGCTGCTGATCACGCTGGTACAAAAGTATATAAGCTGCGCCACCAGTTTTCAAGGGACGTTCAATCGGTTCCACAGTACGATCACTTACAGAAAACCAATTACATTTAACATTTTCGCCTGGAAAGGTTTTGATTAGAGAATAATAGTGTCCACCGGTGATTGGTCCAACATGACATACAACTGCATATAAAGAGTAACGATTCGAAAGCGTATTCTGAAATAAATAGAATACACAATGAATAGTAGCAATGATTTATAAGAAAAATCAAGAATTTACTAGGCAGGAAACAGAAAAATTTGATTTTAGCGATCTACAACTAAAACTTAAACGTGTTCGAAAAATTATGACTATTAGAATTTAAACAACTCAAACAAAAATAACATATTTTGAAACAGTGCTTGAATATCCAGAGTTAAAAGCAAAACTTAACCCTGAAACAAAAAGCAATGATTTCATGAATTCCTTATGTTTTATTTTAACTATTTTTATAAATTATATTAAAGACGTAATCTCTAAATAAGAATGTGAGTTTGCATACATGCGTTTGAACATGAGAAACAGGAGACAACATTCAATTCCTGCAAAAAGTTTGTTTTTATAATGTTCATGTAAGTTTGTTAAATAAAGCTTTCAACCAAGTAAAAGGGAATAGAAGGAACAGAAAATAGAGAATAAGATACTTTTCAGACAAATGTTATCAGTACACCTGAAACGCTTGGATGAGAAATTAATCACATTTCATTTATATTTCAATATCAATTTAAAAAACGACAGCACAAACGTTTACTTCCCTTAAATGTATTGAATAACTTATATGGTCTATTTTATCTAAAACGTTGTAATTTTTATAAAGGTTCATTTACAACAATTTCCTGACCATTTCCAATAACAAAGGGAGACAAGTCCAAATCCAATGGAAATTTACGTCATCTTGTATTTTGACCAACTTTCCATTTTGCTGCAAGAAAACAATTCATTTCAAATATCTGGTTTCATATTCTAAAAGAATGCTTTTGTTTAAATAAAAAGCAATAATTTAATAGATTTTTTTTTGCCTTAAACTTGATGAATGTGGTTTGATTGTTAACTCTCTGTTCATATTAATAACAACAAAATGCATAATTATACATCAGATTATACACCAAATTTGCAGACATTCATGTTGCGTACACATCCCCACACGTAAAAAGTTTTACATGTCAAATGTTGCATGCAAGAATCAAATGCAGTTATTAAATGCGTGAAGCTGGGTGCTCCGTAAGAGCTCTAAAAACATGCATGCACATATGTTGTGTTCTTAATTCGTAGAGTTGTAGTGTGTTTGATGTATTGGTTTTGTTAATCAGAGATGATTCTTTTTCACAGTTAAATCTTTCTTATAGATCGACCTCTTTCATGGGCCTAGTTTATGCAGAAGTAATTTTTAATACATGTGATGGAGATGAACTATAAACCCATGAACTACATATCAACAAACCGGTTTGTTTTGCATTGTTGAAAGACGGTAACACTAACAAATGTTACACTTTCTGTCATTATTATGTATATACAAGCAGCACTGTCCTGTTTGCTTTTTAATTTTTTTAAGAATGGCCTAATACATAAGTACTGTTAGAATTCGAAATTATTACATTTACAATGTATGATTCACGTGATATAGACTATATAAACATCTTTGTTCCCTTGATAAAAACGTGTTCGTCCATAATAAATATTCAAATTAAAGGTCAAGATGACAGAAGAGTGATGTTTGTTTATATTTTTTGACTAAGTTTGTAAATAGAGGTATAGATGTAACTGATATACAAGTGTAACTTACCTGTTTAAATCTATTAATATGTATTACTAGGATTTCAGGAGTGGAATATACCAGCAATTGTTTCACACAATATTCACTTTCGTTACCTATCAAATAATATGGTCTCCATAATAAGCTAACAATTGTCTTTTATCTTACATGAACAAATTATTGCAGTTTGGAAAAAAGTTTTAAGTTACATTGGATTACCGATTTTATCTTATTACAAATATCTAAATTGTTTTCATGTCGGAAATTGATATAAGAGAACTGTGAACTGTCTACATCTTTATCCATAAAATATCGAATTTGCAAACTATATCATACCAAAACCGAAGTTTAAGAAGTATATATAAACTCCGCTGTTTTTTTCGTCCGTCTGTCTGTTGCTATGACCGTCCGTTCCAATGAAGTGTTCCATCCTTACTTTCCAGAAAATAATTACAAACAAAAGTCAATGTTGAGCATACCCAATTTAGGGGCATAAGTAAAAGAGGAAACGTTATAAGATCAAATCAAAGAAAAAATAGGCAATGTTGTGGACGGAGGTATTTTTTCTAAGCGACTGATATAGATATTGTAACCATATTTTTAGCGTTAGCTTTATACTTAATGTGTAGTAATGGAACTTTTGACATCCTTCATTGTCAGTAGCTTAAACTCTTACGCATTGACCTACAGGACTTGAAGCAATCAGTTTCGAATTACACACGAAATAATTTGTATTTGTTTTGTTTATTACACTTTAAAATGTTTGGCGTTGTAAATATAAAAAACAATCATTATAATACATGTCCAAATCACAATCCAGAAGAAAAATCTTTGAAACTGACAAGTTAGGTTAGACACGTGAACTTGCACCAGGGAAGTATGGTCGGGAGCTCCGGAAGGTTAAGCACCTTCTGTTAAGCAAGTTACATCCATCATGTGCATAATAAAAATTGTGTGAAAGGAACATGGAACTATGAGACGTCGAATAAATCCATGGCAATCCTGGATACAGAGACATCAAAGTTATCAACAATACTTTGTTTACGGTCATAAAACTTGTTTAGGGTTTGATAACCATAAGCTTGCAATAAATCATTGAATTATTGTTTTATCTATTACCTATAATATTTTCATTATTTGTATTTATTTCAATTGTATGTTTGCAAATAAACTCAATTCAGAAAAATCATATTACATATACATGTATAATATATTTGATATTTTTCGTAGGCAATTTAGCAGATAAATTGATGAATATAATACACAAGATGAACATCTTTCGCATTTGTGACGGATAAACCTCCGCTTGAGCACGTGTAGGGTATCTCGGTACAACGGGGACTATTTTTTCCTTATAGTGACTTATTAGAGTTATAAAAATCCAAATTCGACCGATACATACAAAACGCTGTAAGGAATATTTAAATTTCGTCCAATCTACCTAACAGCGGTTCACAGTCAGTTTAGGATATCACAAATGATAAAATATTCATCCGCTCTGAAACAAACATATGTGACAATGTCAATGACTTGGTTTAGCACTACGTGATGTAGCGTCGACCGAAGACTTTACTATTCACTTGGGTTAGTGCAGTTCAAGAACGGCTTGATAGTTTCGCGTAACTAGGATGGTCAAAATTGATTTAATCTTCGATTTACCCTTCATTGTACCCCTTACGATCTTACATAGATTAAAATCTACATCCATATGCGAGAAAAAAATTACTCATTTTAGACCGAGATAATAAAATTCCAATCTCGTGGTCAGATATTTTTATCTTAAAGTCAAAATAACTGACAACTCGATTAGAAGTTCCTTATACTGGTCTGAAACTCGTAATAGATTCTCTTTATACAATATATCAAGGGGCTTAAAACTGGCTAGTTTTCATACAAGGACAGTAATGCATATATTTGCCACTACAACCACAACTAAAAATATGTTTAAACTGTTAATATTTTATCTGGCCAAAATATTATGATTGAAATAAACGAAGGATATGAGTCACACCAATACTTAGAGTCTACAGCACCGTATTTTCAAAATTTATTTTTCTCTGCTGTATTTTACATGTTGTTGCCTACAACTCACCAATTGTTGTACATGCATTACAAGGTAGGTCTAGCAATGGAATTTTTTTTTTGTGTGATTTCGTTTAAGCCGTCTTCTAAGGAGAAAATATGTTGGCGCGAATTCTTCATCTTTGGTTTGTTGATGTCTTCAAAAGAGGAATTCGCTGCCGCAAAATCAATCATTTCTAAACAAAGATCACCCTGTTCCTAAAAGATTCATAAAGTCATTCACTTATATGCGAATATCAGTGTTTCGAATATCAAATGATACTATTCAAAACTTATTACGTTAGCAGAAAACAATGGTCACTTTAATCTAAAAACCGGAAAACTAAAATACATCAGTTCCATGTAACATGTATAGTACATGGATATTACAAAACATTTACAAAATTGTATTGCAGTAGACATCTTTGTGATGTCAGTGGAACAAATGATGTCTTATTCAAACAATTACACGTCATAATAGAAAACTTCTTCACATTGTATGTATCAATCAAAAACAAACATACTAATCCATGTCCGAATCATAATCCAGAAGCAAAGTAAACACTTTGGAACTGACAAGTTAGGTTAGAAAAGTGAACTTACACCAGATATGGATGCTCCGAAAAGGGTAGGCACCCACTGTTGAGCTAGCTACATCCGCCACATGTGTAATCAAAATTTTGTGAAAGGGACATGGAACTATGGGACGTCAAATATATCCAGGGTAATCCTGGACACAGAACTTATTAACGATACTGTGGTGACGGCCATAAAACTTTTTAGGGCCTTTAGAAACCTAGGCTTACAATATCCCTGAGTCAACAATTTATTTGCAAGTAGCCTACTTCGTTTCATAAATCCCTGTAGTGGGAACATACTCTTCCATAGCGTATTAATTTGGAAACAAACACGCAATGAGCAGGAGAAGCAGGTATATTGCTGCATAGAAAAGGAAAGTTGACAATAGAAAAAGTGAAGTCATCACGTTTGTCAGAAATTTTCAAATGTAGCCTTTCGTGTGCGTCATAATTCGGGTATAAATCTAAATATGTAGCAGAACTTGAGGAATCAGTCGTGTCTTTTACTTCAAGCTCACTAGGATAGATGACTTTCACATAGTCTCCAAATTTAGGATTGTTAAGAGACAGAACGTCATGTATATATCTGTATGTTGAGTTAAACGATTTTGTGACAATCTTCTCTCCAGATTTAACAAGGTTCTGCATAAATCCTGCTTCGTAAGAATAAAGAAACAAATCAGCAACGAATGATGCACAGTTTGTACCCATTGGTATACCGTTTGTTTGCTGAAAAACTATATTACCAAACACAAAAAAGATGTTATCTAACAAAAACGCCAACATTATGTGCGCAGCTGTGTGTTTGGTAATAGGTACGTAAAAAAGTGCGAAAAAAATGGAATTCGATTATTTTTTTTTTTTGCATATTATATAATATGAAATTTGTTTCAATGTTATAAGTTTGTTTCGTTTTCATATTTGGCAGATTATATATAAGGTATTTATTTATATTAGCGACAAAATAGTTGCCGCAATTAAAGCAAATTTGTAAGGATTATCTCCCGTAACTGCAGTTAAAACACGATCATCATGTGGTTTACTTCTATTTTCCTTATTGAATCATTTTGGGGTGAGTTATTATCTACTGGATCTAATACTGTAATTCGAAAATATATAAAACCAATATTAAAGGTGAATTTATTGACCTTGTTCCAACTCACCGTTTCTCTAACTGGTCTAGTTGATGTAAATCTCTGACAAAATTCAGCATTCTGAATAATTATTATTTAAAGATGAATAATGATAACATTAAAAACAAATTGCAAAAAACGTACAATATTTATTTTGCATGTAATTAGACAAATTTCTAAGAATCTCGGAAGTTTGAAAGGATACTGGATTAAGTAGCAAATAAGATACATGTGATTGTAATAAATGTGCAGGACCTTTGATAAACGACATGCTGTTTACAAACTCTGTGAACATAACTTTGAATGCTCGTCTTTGTTACCATAATGGCGCGTGTCAAGAATGTACCTTCGTCGATAACGGAATTGTGATTCTCTCTTAATGGTACTTGTTGCCAGCAAAAGACAAAAATTGTATGTAAGAATATCAAAAACACCGGTCAATGGTAAAAACACTATAAATTTTGCATGTTGTGTCACATTCAAAATTACTTTTATTGTACACACTTATGTTGGCTTTTTACCGGTTTTCAGATTATCGTGTATGTTATATACACTTTCATTAACTTTAGTTAAGAAAGATATTCTTCTGTATAAATTGTTCTATTTTGTATATTGTTTTGTTTAAGGAGCTGGCATTAAATATCGGTGGATGCTCAAACAGCCAGCTCTGACTAAACATTTTGGATGTCACTCGATAAAAAAGTCCAATATACCAATCGAATGTCAAATCAAAATACCAAAAACAAAGGCAAAACCGGCACTTTATTTTCCACCAGGGAAGGGAAACTGCTGCCCCTGTTAGCTACAACCGATTCGCGTGAAATGAAATAAAAACGAGTACTAATGTGATGATGGATGCATCATTACAATTAAGGCGCTTAATCGAATAAAAGTCAAACCCTGTATTCACAACTCATGTTAAGAGAACTTTTGTTGTTTTTTCTATGGCCATGACAACGACCGCCATTTTGAAAATTTTAAACCTTTAAAAAAGATTTACATACAATAGAAAAACTGCATAGAAACCCAATGAAGTTTTGCCATTGTTAAAAATGATCTCTTAAAAAATAATTTACAAAATGTATCACTTATTCATTTACATGGTATTACATTATTGTAAACATGTATTTTGCTAACCATTTTTAATCAAATACCAGGTTTCCAAACTACATACTTTAATCCTGCATGCATTTTAGAAATTAAAAACTTTTATAATTTTACAATATATATATATATATATATATTATCATTGGTCAATTACAAATATTCAAATGTGGTTAATACTATGAAGGTGGAGGAAAATACCTGAGTGATAGATGATAGCCTGAAGTTTAAACAATAGGCAAAGTTGATTGACATCACCTATACCAATATCACAACCTGTTGTTTTGATGAGCTAATGATGTGTTGATTTTAAATTAATCCAAGCATGTAATGTCATATTGATAACTTAATGCAGTTACTCTATCGAATTGAATAATAAATCATGCCCCAGGGATAACTGACTATTAGTGTTGCTTATAAAAAAGATTTAGGTTGAGAGCTTTTGGACATGGATCAGTGATTAATTAAGTATCCTTGACAATGAAAAGTCCTGCTTATTGTTTTAATCCTTAAACAAAATGATAGCAACCATCCCATGAAAAAACTATAGTTTGGGGATGGGGATCGCAAAGTTAATACTAAGACCTACCTGTCTTCACCCTCCTATTGGAATGAAAATATGGGTTTACTTTAGTATCAGTCTATTCAACTTTTCATAAAGAATAAGAACATATATGTTAGGGGTGGGGATCTCAACTCTTCAACAATTAGTACCCAGCCTCGCCTGTTCCCACCCTTCTCTGGAATAACGTCATTGGTAATTCTGCAGTATTACTCTATTCAACTTTTAAAACAGAACTGCAAAATATATAGTTTCAGGGTGGGGATATCAAACATTTAAAAGTTAGTACCAAGCCCCGCCGTTCCCCACCCTCCATCAGGAATGAACCCATGGGATTTTCTTTAGTGTCACTCTATTGAACTTTTCATGTAGAACCAGAAAATACATAGTTAATGGGCGGTGATCTCAACCGTTTAAAAGTTAGCACACTGTCCCGTCCACCATTACCCCTCCCTGATAGCCCGGGAAATCTTTTGATACAGACTTGTACATCTCGAGACCCTGGTTATGAATATATATGGTTTTATAGTACAAAATAAAGTATAAATGGCAAAATTGATCATTATTGTTTTTAAGACCCCCCGCTGTCCTACCCCTAATGACCCCGTGGGCATTTTGGCTCGGCCTCTAGGAAAGGTTTAGGGATCAACCTTCTAGTGAACTTTGGTTACGATTGGACCAACGGTCTTTGAGAAATTGGTTGTACAACTTCATGGCCAGAAGAAGAAGAAGAGGAATAATAATAATAATAATAATTATAATAATAATAATAATAATAATATAATAATAATAATAATATAATATTAATAATAATAATAATAATAATAAGAAACGGTGCAAAAACAATAAGTCGCCAAACTTTGTTTGAGCGTCTTATTGAATAGAATATGGGACATGGGGTTTAAAATTTATAAAAACAATAGTAAGATTGCAATATCCCGGTGTCAACACTTGATTTATAACCGGTTTTTGTCATTGTATAAAGTTCCTAAATAATTAACTCAACAACTGAATACTTTTAAGTAGTAAGGCAATTCACAATACATATAAAACAAATTTGACTATTGCTTCAGGTGATTTTATTAACCCTTTGTTGACCAGGCATTTTCAGCACCCAAAACATACATTTTACAATACATATCAGTGTGTCATAATGTATTAGTTTAATTATATAACCTAGGTATCAACTTTTAGGGGAGACCCAGTACTTTAATTCACATACTAATGAATATGTAATAGAGCGACCTTGATTACGTGATCCAAGGTCAAATTTGACATTGAAGGTCATTTTTTAACATTTTTAAAGCAAATTTTTATATTTTCCTTCTCTTTCTGGAAAGACCCCTTAGTATATTATTGAAAAACCGATATAGTCTGGTAGCCACAGGTAATGTTGTAAATATAGAGTAAAGTTGGATTTAATTTATCATTGTATTTATAAAACAAAGGGGAATAACTCTACACCACTAACATCAGATTTTCAACAAAAAATGTCTGATTTAACTATTTTGTGGTGAAATTTTCAAAAGTTAGTTCGTTTACTAAGGCATATCTTAGTTATTATAGTTGGCCAATGTGTTAAGTAATATTTTAAAAGGTTAACTATTCTAATAATAGAGAATCTGATCACGTGACCTGGGGTCAAAGGTCAACAAAAATCACGATGTTAAGAGGAATTTAGTATTTTTTTAATCATTATGTGCGTTTTGTCATTGATGTTTAAAAAAAGGTCAAGTAACCAAAGATTCTTAGAACATGTTAAGTCATCCTTAAAATATTATCTTTAGAAGTTTGAAAATTATACAATATCCATGGCAACAAAAAGGACAAAGGTCATGAGCACTTTTACAAGATCCCATTCTCAAAAGGCGTTATTTTCAATGTGTAATCCACTTGTCATCTAAAAACCTACATTTGTTGTAATAATTAAATGTAAAAACAGAAAATCAAGTTCCAAGACATTGCAATGCTGACATAGGACGTTTCGTTAATAGTATATAGATCACGTGAGCTTGATAAAACGCAAGCTATATCAAGCATAAGAACCAAAATGTGAAAGGTTACTAATAGTTCCATAACCACACCTCTGGAAATTTCATTCAATGCCCGTGTAAAGTCGGGATATTTATGACAAGATGCCTCATTTTGTGCTTGATTTTTGGTCTTATCTTGTTTGACCTTTTCTATTATTTGAGTGTATTGTGTTGTGTTCTTGGTTACGTTTGGTGTTGCTAATACAGGGTTTTTAGTTGTTATGGTCCAGTCTTGCATATAACACGTGAAGGTTTATGTTTATGACGTTTACATGGTACTGCTGTTCTATAAATGTCATTATAACTGAGCACAGGCTCTGCATTGCCAAAATTTGGAATGTATTTCGACTTCATTTATATAATAATGAATTTTTTCATCGAAGTTTGAAAGATCGATAAATATAATCCCGTCGTCTATATCGACTGTGTCATTGCAAACAAACTCCACTACTGTTTCTTTATTTATTTTTAACAATACCGTTTAAAAGTACATAGCAATTATAAAGTAGCACATCGCAGTCTTGTCTAAGTTATTTTATATTTACATAAAGATGTCGAAAATTGCGTTTTCCCAAAAAAGTTGCAAGTTTTAAAATAAAATGCTTTTTGCGATATTAATAAAAGTTAGTTTATTTTCATTAAGCTTAATTTTGTTTCAGGCTGGTAGATATTTTAAGTGTAAGAAACATTATTTTGAAAGTATTTTGTAAGAAGTCACAAAATTTGGTATAATACAACCAAATTCTGAAGTTTTTGAATCAAATCTTTTCGAGACTCATTTCCAAATAATCCCCGCCTAACCTAGTCCATTTAAGATGATTTGACAATTACTTTATCGTTTTACTATTCACTAAAATACATAGTTGAGTTAAGTAATGTTGTTTAGCGCACCAGTCTAGAAAACTTATATTGAGATGTCGCCAGCTCAAGCTGAAAGTGCTGATTTTTTGTCAATAGCGTTGCGCTGATGGTATTATACAGCAGGGTGATTTTGATTTTTACTTTTGCTTGGCGAATGAACAGTCACTACCCAATTTTCAAGTCTTCGGTCAGACCCGGTGGGGGTTTGAACCCACTGAGCGAGCACTTTACCCACTGAGCTACCGCAGTGGTCTAAAATACATAGTGGTACAAGGCGATTAAGTATCGAACCAAGACCATTTACCAACATTTTCATGAGTGCAATAGATAAATAAAGTTTACAGTCTCGTAAAGATTATTTCACCTATATTCATGGGGTGAAGGAGGGAATCTGAGTATCTAGAGAAACGACCTGCCATCGATAAGCAAACTGACACTTATCACACCCGGATCCGTTCCATACGTTTTAACACTTACCCGTTACCGAAATGCCAAGTGCTGATATCAGAATAAAAATTTGTGATGCTAAATTTGCACAGGCTAGTTGCCAAATCTCTATAGACTATCGACATAAAATATAAATGAAATAATATCTTAATATTCATTCCTGCCAAGTGCTAATTTTTAATTTTTGTATCCTCAAAAGTAGCAGAATATCAACATTGCCTATTCAGTAATCAGGGGTACATTCGTAAAGACAGCTAAATATTACATAGATGAAACTGGTCTAGTTCTAAATAGACGCTGCAAGAAATAAATTCCAGGAAACATGTAATTTTTATTTGTATTATGGATTTCTGGAATAATAGAGGGAACTCTACGAAGTGACGGAATTGTTTTGCCTTTACCGTACTATCAGGACAATGCAGTGAACTTGCAGTTGGTTAAAATGTTTTTTTAAAGTCGAAACCCTGATATTCACAACTAGATAAAAGTTAAGTAATCTCTAAGGATTAACCTTAGAACATGTTTGTAGATGTGCGTGTGTTTTATAAGCATGTACTTGGGTTGAGTTTTAAGGAGCTAACTCACAGAGTCATAATGCTACAGAAAGTTAACCACTTTCCTAGTCATTTAATACTGACACCGGGTGAACAAATCGCTACTCTTTCAATACAGAGAGACAGGTGAAGAAGCAGTATCTGATCTAGTCATGGTTTAACTTAAAACCCCCAATTCTCGACACAGACACACTAACACTGAACCACTCCGGCCGGTCGTGCAGTAAGGGACTTTAGTGTCACGCCACTGACATCAGGATTACAGATCTCACCCAAATGACCTACAACTTTCATTCCTCAATACATAGGGCTCGGCGAAAGAACAGGCACAACCGACATCCATGTCTTGTTCACGGCCTATCGGGGCTTGAACCGTCGACCGCCAAATACGAAGCGATCACTTTGCCTACTGAGTTGCAAAAATGATACAGTTGATATTGAAATTTTTAAAATTTGCAAGATATTATACCAATTAAGAGAAAATGGTGATATTTTTGTTACTGAATTTTGTTTTTCTTACTGTATAGTTGTTTAATTTTGCGGGTAAAAAATTTGCTGTTCAGACACTGGAACTTATTCACGGGTATAAAATTTCGCAGTCCTGTGGCGAGTGTTAACAATTTTCTGCACGGATTATATCACTCAATGTTTAATAAATGCTTCATGAAAATATTGACTTTGTATTTAATTTCGCGCTATGAAGTCAAACCGCGTATATAACAAAATTAAATCCGCAGTGAATAAAAGCAACTATACACTATCTTAAGAGAAATTCAAAAAAAGAAAAAAAAAGACATTTACCGATGGAAAATTCAACTAAAACATTGACTAGGCTAAATTGTAGCTTGAATTTGGTTAGAATTTATCAAGACACAATATAAATATTTTTTCTTGGTTGAGATCAATGTTTAGAATTAAAAATTGAAATATAACCACTAATTTCCAACTTACAGAGTTACAAATACACCAAGATAATATAATGCTGTCAAGCAGGCGGGTTGTTGTTCCCTCTGACATATATTTAAGGGACTCGTACCTAAAAATTCTATCAGAGGAACGATCTAATATTTGACCCCTAATCGTACATATAAATAGAAGTAGGTTACGGACGTAGTAGAAGAATCTTTATCTGTGTCACATTTGTACTGCTACATGACGCGTACGTTATTTTATATTTTCTCTAAATTTTTATGTTTATATCCAAAGTTTGATTCAATCGTTTTTCGGTCTTATAACATATTTTTCCAAAATGTAAAAAATAACTGTGAGAAAAAATTCTATAGTTTTACAACATATAAGTTTAAATTATTTTCAAAAAATGCATCATTATTTTTTCTCACAATTTCTTAAATAAAATAAGTTCAGGCAATTTTTGACTCCGAAAAAGTTAGAACCTAAAACGTAAGCTAGAAATAAAACTGCATCATATTAATTTTTAAAAATAGTTTTTATACCAGAAGAGACATTGAATAATGTACTAATGATGTCTAGTTGGAAATCTTGAAATGTTTTTTTGATATTGAGTTATCCTAATGTATTCAACAAAAATCAAATCGCCCGTGGTTAGGGCAAAAACGCTCTTTTCTGCAACATGTTTTTGAAAGAATATCTATCAGAATTTTTTGTTGAGCCGTTACATTTCAATAATTTTATAACAGCAAGAAACCTGAGAAATGAAATTTCTCTTTTCAGTGATACCAAATTTATTAAAATCTAATGTTAATTTGATTTTGAAATCATCGATTGAAAGATGGGGTGTGTGTAAAAAACGTCAAATCGTGCGTTTTCGCACGATTGGTCAACAAAGGGTTACCTTGTTTTAACTCACTGATTCTCTTTCTGGTATGCTAATTGATGTAAACGGTTGACACACTTCCTCATTCTGAATAATAATAATTAAACGATGAAGAATGATAACAGCAAAAACAAATTGCAAAAATCGAACAATACATATTTCGCATGTTTAAACAATTAGCTGCGAATCTTTTGATATATTGAAAGGATACTGAATTAACAACTAACAACTTATAGATCTGAAATCCATTGCTGATTATCAAACGACATTTTGTTTACAAAATATGTGTAAGGTAATGAAGACATAATTTTGAATGTTCGTCTTCGGTAACAAGATGGCGCCTATCAAGAATAAAGTTAACTGGATAACGAAATTGTAATGTTCTGTTAATTTTGCCCGTTGCTAGCGACAGACGAAAATTGTATAATGAGTAAACAAAAACCTAACATATCGGTCCGTGGTCAAATTACAGTCCAAAAAATCATTCTAAAATTTAAAATTTGCAGTTTATTGTTACTAACGTGAAACATAAATAACCCAGAGGTTTCCGTAATTGCTTCTAAACAATGTGAGCAGGTCGGTGGCATGGCACGAGAACAGCGTACAACTATGTTATGTGAAAATGAACGTGTCGGCTCGTCTACTAAGGGGTTCTTTAGATAGTGCAGTTCCCTTCATAATTTTGGAGTGAACTACTTTGATCTCAGTTAATAAACATTTACTTGGACTATTGTAATTGCCATAAACAAGTGCAAATTTTAGATGAAGTACTTATTCTTTACAAGTTATACAAGCCTGTAAAATGTTCTTGTCATCTTTCAAAGCAGTACACGTTTATTCATTTTAACTGTGATTTACTTTCCTGTGTAACTTGCGTACCTCAACTTCCGCGAATGCACAACTTGCTTCCCTTTTACCGCTTACTATGTCCCAGCATTGCACAGTTTAATGTTCTCTGGTTAGTTAACCAATAATTATGCGAGAATTTGTTTTGGAGGTTGAAAAAGTACAGATCACCTGTTTAAAAGTTTGACTTTTAAAATACCGTAATTGACAAACAACTGTTAATACTACATTTGCATTATGAACAGGTTTAATAAAATGTATTTGTGTTGTATGAAACAAAAATGTTACTCACGTGGTTACATGGGTACGTGTAACTTGTTGTAAACTCGCCTGTGAATAGTTCTGATACTGAACTTGTTTCTACAATGATTAAAAGACAAAAACGAGTGTGCATGTGAAAAGAAGACAGAATGAAATAGAAACAATTACCTTTAAAAAAACTTATGAGCAATGAAAAACAAGTATTTAACTGTGCTCAATAGAGGCAAATATAAAACCGTCGTCTCTAAACAAACACTAGGGAGCTTTGTAACATTTGATCCCTGATAATGAATGCACCAATATAAGCAACGATAAATGAGAGCAATATTTTCGTTCGTAAAGGACACAAATATGAGAACCTGCAATGAAAACCTACCGAATTTGTTTCGTTATGAGAACAATTTAATCAAAATCAAACATACTAATCCATGTCTGAATCACAATACAGACGCAAGGAAAGAACTTTAGAACTGACAAGTTAGGTTAGACACGTAAACTTCCACCAGAAAAGTGAGGTCATGTGCTCCGGAAGGGTAAGCACCACCTGTTTAGCTAGCTACACCCGCCACGTGTGTAACAAAAATTGTGTGCAAGGAACATGGAACTGTGAGACGTCAAATATATCTAGAGACATCAATCTTATCAACAATACTGTGATGACGGCCATAAAACGTTTTGAGGGCCTTAATAAGCCTAGGCTTGCAATATCCATAAGTCAAACGATAAATTATATGCATTGTTCCTCATAATTTATTATCTGGTATCAACATTTGGGTAAATGATTCATAGAACAACCATACTAATCTAATTTAAATCACAAAACCAATAGGAAATCGGAAGATCTGTAAGCATCAACATACGCAATGTGTGAAATCAAGGAAATCGAAAATGTGAGAGGTCAAATATACCTGTGGTGATTTTGGACACGGCAACTTTAAACAATATTTTATGAAGGCAATAAGATTTTTTGGGGGTTTTGATAATCTTAGGCTGGCGATATTATTCTGTGAACTATCTAATCCTAAGGAGCGTGTTTCGTTAAATATATCACATCTGGGTAAAACACAATTGTTACAAAAGTTTTATTTGAACTTACCATTGTCCACTGGTCCTTCTCTTTCCACGTGTTTATGTAATAATATTTTTGTTTATAATTAAGAAACAGCTTAACCAAGAACATGTATATAGGCAAACGATATTGACCTGTCCGTTTGACCTGTCATCAGGAATATTCATATAGAAGGGCACAGCCTGTACATAGGTAGTAGTAGGGTTCGCCACATTAAGAATGTTCACACAAGATAAGTGATTAGTGATCTCATTATGTATGCAAAATAAACCCTTGTGATTCCTATATATAAAAGCTGTCGTCCACAATGAATATTTAAAATGGCCATTTCGTACCCAGGTACCATAACCATTTTGTACCATGACCATTTCGTACCTAAATTTAACATTACTAAGGTACGAAATGACTAGCAAAATTTAAAAATCTGCGAAGATCATAACGACTTTTCCTTTTATAACACGCATTTCTTTGCAACATTTATATCAGTACGTGAATTTATCGTCTTACCGGAAAAGTATTTAAACCCTGTGTGCAGATGGTTATGTAATCACGTTAACCACCAGTGCCAGTAATGGTGATAAGATTTGGAAAGCAAGAAACTAAATTTATCGATGAACACGCCTGCTGCATGATCTGTGATAATTTTATATGTAATTAGTATAATTAATAAATAGTGTTGTCCCGAACGCCTAACCTCAATAGAGATGGGGATTAAGGGACCTATTCAAGGGTGTTTTACCTGTAATTTTACCTATAATTTACCTGTTCAAGTTTAAGTTCTATATTATCTGTATTTTGATGTCATCATAATTATTTATAATTATTTATTGTTATCCCCATTACATGATATATAGTTATTTAATTATGTATCTTAACTAATTATATAACAGAACATGTAAACAAACATTACATAGCCATGAACAGAAACAATTTAACTGTGAAAATTAATATCTATTTACACTATTATTTATACAGCATATATATAGTAAGAAATTATGAGTTCTGGGGTATCCGCGGGATAGTGTAAATCAAGCGTTCAAGGTTCATACAGGGTATTAAGAATATAAACAACATCACAGCAAAGTGGTTATGTAATCGATAATTTTATCCGGGTGAAAATGTGTCCGGGAGGATATGCTTTCATGGTAAAATCTATCTGGTGGAATAAATGTCATGACTTATCCGTAAAATATTGTATATGAACAATATTTACTTGCATGGACCAAAGATATTACCCAATGAAAATATTCCATGTGGATAAAATAAACCATTCAATGTACATTATTTCGAAATTATCTACACTCGAAACGATGATATAAATATAAATCTACTGTATTTTTTGTTCATGGAAGCATAATAAATATTTAAGTTGTTCCTATTTACAAAAGACTAATTGATTTATAATAAAATTTCTGATATTTTATTTATCGTAGTTTAGAAAACTAAGTGCATTTAAAATAAATACATAGGCACGGTAAACACCATACCGGCAAATTCAAAATGGCGATTGATCGAGGGCGGAACATTTATTAAAGTCCGTTTACAGCCAATTAGTCTCTTTGTTTTTGTCCCTTTTTATGGGGTTAACGTGTGAATAAAAACCATAGCTTTTTGCATCGTGAAAACAAGCCTATGCCGTAATGTGGCCTGTTGTAACCGGTGTCGAATCTACTCTCTTGATTTCGTATTAAAACTTTTTAATATCGCCTTCTTTATCGCTATGTAAATTGTTTTAGCGCTATTTTCCTAACCTTTGCGGCGATACCAAAAACAGGAGTGAGAGGGTTTTTCATATGCTAATCAGTTTCTGTTACGGGTCATTAACACAATCTTAGCTTCTTCGACTCTACGAAAAAAGTCACCCCTCATTACCATCTGTGTGTATATTAATATCACCATCCGTTTTCCTGAAACTCGTTTAAAGTGAATGTTTCTAAAAATCTACACAGTTGTTGATTTATCGTTATTATTTTATCCATATTTTCTGCTACAACGATCAGAAATATTTGTTAACATACGCTTCTAATTATAATCCGGTAACATAATGACTAAAGGCAAAGTTGACCGACTTTTACAACACATGTACACCTGATCATGCATGTGGTAGTTCTTGCCAATCACCAAGAACTTGCAGTCTTACTAATTACCCGTAAACACTATTTATAAGTTCAATTAGTTACCATAATTTACCATTTCTTACATATTAGAATTTTACTGTTCAAAAAAGTATCAATTTTCCCTTGATATAAAATCATTGAAATGGGGGAAAATCAGAATCAAAACAATTCATTAATAATTTAATTAAATATTTCGAAAAGGGAAAACCATGAACACGATACTGTAATGAATTCAGACTTCCCGCGTAGCATTATTTAAATTGAGTCTATAGGTATCTTCATTCAACGTTTTAAGTTTTTCTAGGTAAAGTAAGCCGTTCTTAAATGAATTTCAGTAAGAATTATGAGAGAGAGAGAGAGAGAGAGAGAGAGAGAGAGAGAGAGAGAGAGAGAGAGAGAGAGAGAGACGTTGTCTCAAATAATGATTTGCATGTGAATTGTTTTAAGTTTTTCAGGGATAAGTATGACCGTTCTTAAATGATTTTCAGTAAGAATTATTGTACAACGAGAGAGAGAGAGAGAGAGAGAGAGAGAGAGAGAGGAGAGAGAGAGAGAGCGTTGTCTCAAATAATGATTTGCACGTGAATTGTGGCAAGAATGCTATTTCGCAAAAAAATCTTTTGTAAACAATTTTTTTTTGTACATGACATACTCGTAGGTGCAGCATTATAACACATGTATTTTGATAACTATTGATAAATTGAAACAATTTTGAGTAATTTTATCAACAAATTTAGGAAAACAATATCCGTCCTTGTCAGTCATGTGAAGTGTTGCGTGTCAACATCGTCGATAAGTATTTCTTATTGAAATTAGCTTAGTATTTTCCTGTCCAAAATGGTTTAGACCAAAATGTAGGTCTTAGACAAAATAGCCGTTGTTCAAAATTGACCAAAATTTACGGAATATGGGAAAAAACTGAGAAAAGTTTTAGAATAGAAATATTAAAAATTAATTACGGCATAAATTGTATAATAAATGTACGATTTTACTTTTTGACTATTTGCACGTCGGTGAAGAAAGGCAAAATGGCGCAAAATGAAAATTTAATTTTTTTAAATACCTTTCCGTAATATTTGGACATTTTCCGGAATAATAAGTCAAAATCCGAAATAATTAGGCAAAATGATTTTAGATTCTTTTGATTCCGGAAAATTTACTGTAAAAAATATAGCCTAATTATTCCGGATTTTGACCGATTATTCCAGATTTTGTCTGATTATTTCGGATTTTGCCTAATTATTTTTGATTTGACTTATTATTCCGGATTTTTGTCTTAAGATTCCGGATTTTTCCAATGATTACGGAAAGTGTCTAACTATTTTGGAATTTCGCAATTATTCCGGTAAAACCCCCTTCTAGTGAAACATGGTATAGACATGAAAAATGGCGAGAAAATATAAAATTATGTACGCGTCATTCAGCAGTACAAATGTGACATACATGTATAAGGCGTCTTCTACTACGTCCGTAACATACTTGTACGATTAGGGGTCAAATATTAAACCGTTCCTCTGATAAAATTTTTTGTTGTCACCAAAAGTATTAGTCCCAAAAATATATGTCAGAGTGTGACCTCCCAACGGAACAACACCCCGCCTGCTTGACAGCATTATATCATCTTGGTATACTGGTAACTCTGTAAATAAGGGTTTATATGTAAATTTAAAATGTTTAATATTGATTTCAACCAAGAAAAATATTAATACTGTGTCTTGATAAATCCTAACCAATTTTAAGCGACAGTTTAGCCTAGGCCATGTTTTTGTTGATTTTTCCATCGGCAAATGTCATTTTCCCCTTTTTGAATTTTATAGTTGCTTTTATTCACTGGGGATTTAATTTTGCTATATTCGCGGTTTGACTTCATAGCACGAAATTAAATACAAAGTCAATAATCTCATGTTGCATTCATTAAACGTGGACCGATATAATCCGTACAGAAAATTGTTAACAGTCGACACTGGACTGCTAAACTTTATACTCGTGAATACGTTCTAGTGTCTGAACAGCAAAATTTTTCCCCGAAGAATTAGTCAACATTACAGTAAGAAAAACAAAATTCAGTAGCAAAATTACCACCATTTTCTATTAATTGGTATCTCAATCGCAATTTTATCATTTTCGTAACTCAGTAGGCAAAGTGATCGCTCCGTATGTGGCTATAGACGGTTCAAGCCCCGTCACACTGTAACCAAGATATGAAAGTCGGTAGTGCCTGTTCTTTCGCCAAGCCCCATGCATTAAGGAATGGAAGGTGTAAGTCATTCGGGTGAGGTCTTTAATCCCGATGCCGCATGTAACTGTAAGCGTGACAGTAAAATCCCTCACTGCACGACCGGCCGGATTGGTTCAGTGGTAGTGTGTCCGCCTGGGGAAAAGAGGGTTTTAAGTTACAACCGTGGCTAGGTCATATACTGCTTCTTCACCTGTCGCTCGGTATTTAAAGAGTAGCGATTGTTTCACACGGTCTCATTATAAAATGACTGGGGGAGTTGAGTTGATAAATGGTGTTTAACAGTCAAGAATATTTCACTGATATCGAGACGTAGCCAGCTATAGGCGAAGGTGCAGAAATTAAAAAAAATTAAAGAAGTCAAGCCGGGGAGTTAAAAGTAGCTAAACAGGAAGAAACATCGCTGTAGCTAAGAGACTTGTCGTTGTTGTGAATACAGATTGTCTTTGTTGGCTACCTGTTGGAATTCTGGATAAGCATAGTTCTGGATATAAATCTTGTCGCAATTAAATATTCTTAAGAATAAAACATAATGAGTCCACAGAACAAATAATTTGCAAAAAACATTAGTTTCAAAATATACTGTAAAAAGAATTGTTACTAGCTTTGTTAATTCACATCTATCGCAAGCCATCTATAATAAACATGTGATTACCAAAATCAAGACAAGTACCGTATTACCTTCTATAGAGTCTACCTCTATATAAAATATATCTGTCTATAGTAACCGATATGTAGTATCATCAGATAATTTGACTGTATGATTACCCTCTGTATAAAGTGTCCACTCTTTTAGTCCCTATTATCAATTTTTTAGGCTTTAAAATTCTATTGTTTTTAAAGTTTAAAAAAATTAATAGGTAATTCTTAAATTCTTAATGCATAAAGATTATAAATATTTTATTACTATTATTAAAAATCTTTAATCAGTTTATATAGTGACATTAGAATTTTTTCATTTTTTTGTAAAGAGTACAGTTTTGAGTTATAAAGTAAACTGTTGAGGGGAAAATATATGAAGGCATTATTTTTCTCAAGTCAATGACTCAAGTCACAACACCAGAGAGTAGAAATAGTCTTTGTTATTTAAGGGTTGTATGTTTTCTACACATAATGTGTTAGTTAGTTAGTTAGTTAGTTAGTTAGTTAGTTAGCTAGTTAGTTAGTCAGTTACCTTGCCTCAATTAGTTCATTAAAATTACAAAAAATATAATTTTAAATAGTACAAAATAATTTTTCCCGCATTTATAATACAGTATGCTTGTATCGTAAATATATGTATGTAAACTAGTTCATTCATCTCATCATACAGATATATAGATGACGTTCTGTCTCCTAACAATCCTAAATTTGGAGACTACGTAAATGTCGTCTATCCTAGTCAGCTTGAAATAAACGATACGACTGATTTGTCAAGTGTTGCTTGATATTTAGACTTATTTCTGAATTATGACGCACCGGAAAGGCTACATTTGTAACCTTGACAAACGTGATGACTTCAATTTTTTTATTGTCAACTGTCCTTTTTTATGCAACAATATACCTGCTTCTCCTGCTTATGGTGTATTTGTTTCCCAATTATTACGCTATAATAGAGGCTGTTCCTACTACGGGGACATTGTACAACGAAGTAGGCTGCTTGCAAATAAATTGTTGACTCAGGGATATTGCAAGCCTAGGCTTATCAAGGCCTTCAAAAAGTTTTGTGGCCGTCATCACAGTATTGTCGATGAGTTTGATGTCTCTGTTTCCAGGATTGCCTTGGATATATTTGGCGTCTCGTAGTTCCATGTTTCTTTCACACAATTTTAATAACACGTGGCGGGTGTAGCTAGCTAAACAGGAGGTGCTTACCCTTTCGGAGCACTCGGCCTCACTTGCCATGTGGAAGTTCACGTGTCTAACCTAACTTGTCAGTTCCAAATTTTTACTTTGCTTTTGGATTGTGATTCGCAAATGGATTAGTATGTTTATTTTTGATCATAAGAGATGACCCTTTATATAAAGTCCACCTGTCTATTTGGTCCAATGTTGATCAGTCCCCGGGGTGGTTCTTATACACAGGTTATGCTGTATATTAATGTAGCTTTAACTACTGTATCTAACGGTGACACCTCACTATTAATCATAGCTACCATAACAAAATGTCGGACTTCCTGATAAACAGCATAAATATTGTGTTTGGTTATATAATGTTCCAAAAACAATCGGTATTGCAATGTGCACAAACTCTATATCATTGCTGGTCGATTTGTTTTTTTTTCGTATGAAGTAGAATCTATGCATCTGAAAAAAGACTAAGCTAATCCTTTCAACTCCTGATACATATGCATATATGACGTTCTACCTTTTACGAATCTTAAAGATACGACTGATTTCTCAGGTTCTGTTTCATATTTAGACGTATATCTAAATTACATAACTTATTTGTATTGTATTTGTTCTTTTTTGATATATTTAAAAATAAATATAAAATGAACTTAAGATTGATAAGATAAAATCATTCAGTTATTTTGTCACTAGCTAATGTGAGAACACCTAGAGATGTGTATGCCTGGGTGATAATTTTTATTCTACTGATCAATGTGGCAGTAAATCTATACCTTTACACTTTGACAAAGATTGACACTAGAACGGTAGGATATTGCTAGCTTTAACCCAAATTTTGTCTTGTACATAATTTTATTTTTTCAATATTGTGTAACCTTTTATTGTTGCTTAGCGTCCTTGTAAGCATGTGGATAACTGTGGTAAAGTACATAAAACCGAGCTCACGATCAAAAGCGCCTGTAACTTGTAGGTTCCAATTTGGACATATCCATAGTCGGTATTTTTTCGGAATGTAGGTGTTCTTAATCATCCATGAAGATTGCAATATCAGAACAAGAGTCCTGGCTAAGAATTCCAATATGTAACCAACTTCAGACAATGAAATTGTCTTTCTGTGGTGACATTCAATACATGGCCAAAATAATTTTTTTAATTCTTACTTACGATTGTACATAACTTTGTGGATGTCATAATTATTCCCTATTAAAAAATGAGACGCGGTATCAACCACACATACACATAAATTATTTTTCAGCTATTCCTGAAATTTTTAAAACAACATGTGCTAAATTTTTACATCAAAATTGCGGAAATAGTTGGTTTGTTTATATATATATATATATATATATATATATATATATATATATATATTATATATATTACTGTTTCTTATACCGATGGTCCTTAAATATGTTCAAAGACAGATGTAATTTAATTTCTTAACTTAAAACGGGCTTTTAAATGTGATGATATGAATTCGCATTGTGATTACGACCTTATCGATATTTTTTTGAAATCGGAAACATCAAATACCCTTGTTCAAACTATAGTAACTATATTTCAAAAGGTTACATAGAAATATAGTTCCTGTAATTTTATAAAGGTCTTAAAGCGAATGAAAAATTTCCCAAAAAAATCATTAAATTAAAACGAACATGGATTCGTATGGTTTTTTAAGCCCATTCGGATGTTAACAAGGTTAGTTTTTGCAGGTTAAAGAATATTTCGGTATGAAAAAATAAACCGCTAACAGACATAATACGATGAAGAATAAACTTAAACGTGGCTTCTGAGGAAGATTTACAAATGAAGTGTAAAACATATGATACATACATATATATTTGGTACGGTGTTGATATTGTAGGACTGAATTCGCGAAAATATTTATGTTTAATATACAGCTTATATAAATACAATATAATGTACAACTTTATATTATAGTAAAATATTTTATAAGTCACAGTTGCTTTTAAGAAAAGTGTTTATTTTCTTAAAGTATATTTTATTTCTTATTCGTATCAAGGATTTAAAAAATATTTTAAAATGTTCACATTGATTCGGGACCATAAATTACACATATAGAGACTACATATTATAAATCATTTCACAGGTATCAATAACATTTAGTTGTAATTACATATTTGACCAGAGTCAATTTATTTTATGCTAGATATATTTGTAACTAATATTATATTCAATAAATGTTATGTAAGTGTAACCTGATAATTTATTTTTGTTTTTATCGTGTAATGCAACATAGTTACATATCAACTCAAACATATATCTTTATATAGAATACACCTGTTTGAAAACGGCAGTAAAATTATATTATAACTGTTCTTTGTGCAGGATATATAAATATGTATGTAAAGGCAATCTATCCATAAGTGTCAGTTTCACTGGTTTTGTTGGAAGACAAAATAGACAACGTGGAATATATTTTTATTATTTTATTTAGCTTTAATTCATAAGGTGTGCATTTTTGTTCCTATTCCTGGTTGCAAAAATCGCCGCTGACTACTAATTTCTAAAACAATTCTCCAAAATGAATCAGGGCTCCAAGTAAGATATAGGTTTCACTACCCTTCTGACTACCATGTACAATTTCTACCAAAACTAACTACCTAGGGTTTTACCAGTGACATTGTTACATTTATTATAATTTTATCGTGTCTTTTTTTTATAATGTATACGGTAATTCTGCGCTGTTCGTCACCGTGAATAATTGAGTGTATCCAGTGATTTGTTTATGAATGCGTTGGTTCAGCCATAAGGAAAAAAATATTAGTAATTGTTATAATCAAAGGCTTAGGGATATCTCGAGGTCATTGGTAATGGTTATGGTAGCGACCACAGAAATATATAATTGGTGGGTTTAAAATATGTTTCGTGTTTCTTGGAACAGATGGTTAATAAACTTGTAATTTAATCTGCCGATGGATTGTGCAGATGCTATAGGTGATACCAATGGATTGTGTTGTACCTGTTTAGCCGCCGATGGACTGTGCGGTTGATCACCGAAGGACTGTGTAATACCACACATTTTTTAAACTGTTCTGAAGAAAGTGTAGTGGAGCGGCTAAGTCAAAAAATTGGCCAAATAGTTCACTTTGTGATACAAGTATGAAACTTGGTACATATGTTTATTGGATCATGGACTTTGCAAATCCACCGTTGGCCATTTCAATTTTGACCATTTTCAAGATGGCCGACGCAAAAATCAAAATGGCGGCTTTTTTAGGTTATATTTATTTATTATACATCCTAAGATTAAATTGTTAGCTTTTTAATAAGATTTTGGCTCTAAGATATGTGTGTTAATATGTAGTTGTATTTCTTTTGTTTATTTGATAAACCAAATAGTTCAGGGATTGTGAACTTCCTGTGAAATTGCTCAGTTTAAGTCACAGTTGCAGCTGCATAATGCTGTACATGGCAGACTGGATCTATAGCATTTGCAGTTTCCTACACAAAGCCTTTTCTTGCAGCCACACTTCACTAGTTCTTGACAACAAGAAGCAACCGCTTGAAGAGAAGTCCAGTATGGTACCCAGTGATCGCCATCTTTTCGCCAACCCCATAAAGATGGAGATGGCAATTCTGGTTGACATTTAAGTGCTTGGCCCCAAACATGACCGGACTGAAAGGCACTCCGCTTTATATGCTGCACTAGTGCTGCTTGAGTTGGTGGGATAGTATCATATGTTTTCTGCTTCCTGGCGAACAAACTAAACCGCGCTTCATTAACCTTCACTGTTTGAACTGACCTGTCATATAAGACTACTGTAAACGCCTCAATTATTGATATATCATCATTGCTTATACAAGTCGGTCTATTACTTAATCGGCTAAATACCTCTGTCACTTCATCAAAAACTTCCCAAGCCTGCCATGCTGACTTTTTTCCTTTTGTGTGAAAAGCAGATACTGTATCACAGCCTGTAAATGCGTGGAAGAATGGGAGTGCTATTGACCTAGGTCCTAAGGAATTGTTAAGTTCATGGATTGGAATCCACCGAAAGTCTTTGCCTCTACCAAATGCAATCCAAAGTGTGTCAAGTGTCAGTGAGCTAAACACCGCTACTCCTATAACAACAACATCTGTATCAGAACTGCTAACAATTACATTTTTGTAATTACTTTCATCCGCATGTTTTACGTGAAGGAAAATTCGTGTGTCAGCTTCTTCTTGTGAACAAGGTGCTATGTTTGTCTTGTCTATTTGTTGGTTGCTAAGAACACCATCATTACATGTTGCAAGAACAAGATTTGAGTCTTCTGTCTGAGAAACTATTTTTTGTGCAAGAAAAGTAAAAAGCTCAGTTTTATTTTCGTCAACCCTTAGAAAACTATTCCAACTGCTTGGTACTTTGCCAGTACCCAACACTCTTCGCCGAACTCCAGTACCTCTTTTTAACCTTGTTTGAGCTTTCAGACTGTCATCCACATAAACATCAAAGATTATGTCAGTTCTCAAATATCTCTGTGCAAAAGATTTAATTGAAGGTATTATCACCTCGGATGCATATTCATCAAATGTCTTGGAACCTCCAGGAGACCTTGCATTTACTAGAGCTGATCCATCAACAATCATAACGTCAGCCTGAGGTTCATCATCTTGTCTAGTAATGCGCTTTTCCAATACACTCATTAATTGCGATTTGGTGCCAGTCCTCATTTTTCCATTCTGGGATAGAGACGGTGGACTTACTTGGTTCTCATGCATGAAAAATTCGTTTAAATCACATTGTCTACTTTGACATGATATGAAAAGACGAGAAAAAAGCTGACAATCATCTTTAACTGATGCTAATTTTGTTTGGCTGGACGAGGACTGAGATGTTGGTGACTGATAGCTAAAAAGAGGCAGTTTACTTTTCTTGATAGGCGTGTAAAAAGACGATTGCTCTGATTGCGACTGCAATCTCTTCATGAATTCTTCAAATTTATCTTTCCCAATCATTTGTAGCTGAGCAATAGTTTCATGGACTTTAGGATCTGCGATTTCTTAGTAACCAAAGAGATCAAATCTTTTGAATCCTCTTCGAAGGGATTTCCAAGCTGATTTAAAACCTCAGTTAACCTGTCAATATTTTCTAAAAAGCGGACTTGATGAGATTTGCTCTGCTCATGATGCTCATCTAGATTTGTATCACTATCGGATGCTTCAAACTGTTGAACTATTCTACAAATCTCAGGGCCAGCAACCATCCATCTTCGTAGTGCTGAAGGATCTTCAGTTAAACCAACAGCTCCTCCATCGCCCTTGACAAGTGCATTATTCTGTTCATGAGCATGATCTATTGCAATAGCAGAGAATGGTCTCGGTGTTTTACGAACAGTGAAATTGCCTTTTAGAAATTCTTCATAAACAGCTGGGTGAATTGTTTTTAACATAAGCATATCTTTCAAATGCACTGGAAGCCAACGAGAGTAATTAGTATGATCCAGAGCAAAGATATATGGTATAAGTTCTCGAAGAGTTTCAATGTAGAGCTGAAAATTCGCTTCTCTGTATGAGCGAACAAACATAAGAACAAGCAACTCTAGATTGAGAATCATGTGCCAATACCGAAATTGTGGATGTTGTTTTGATTCTTGTATACACCACTCCTCTAAATTCAAATACGCATCTTCTCTGCTCCGATATGCAATTTTGAGTAGCCTATAAAGACAACAAGTAGTTATTTGATGAACCATACGGGTTTTTGCAATATTTGACGCAGATAGAAATGAATCTGCGGTGCCAGAGGTTGCAATGTCTGCCTCGACTAAAGCTGCTGTCCATCCACTATCCTTTAATAAATCTCCCAATGTTTTCAGTAAGGCCATTTCTATATGAAGTCCACCTAGAATAACTACAAATTTGTCTTCACCATATTGCGCGGGCCAATACCACTGTATCTGTTTTGAAATGGCAAAAAGAGGTAGATCAGCCGTCAGTATAGGTATCTGACCAGGATTCAAGAATGCTACTACTTCCTTAACTCTGTCCATAGAATGTTTTATTGTGGCTACTGAATGAGCTTGTTCAGGGAGTAATGGAAGTAATGAAGAAATGTTTGGTAAAAATTCTAAACCCCTTTTAGCAGCAGCGTGATGTGAAGACCATGTGGCATTAGTTAAATCCTCATCGGTAGCATTTACTTTCTCTAACCAATTATATTCAAGTTTAACATTTTCGATTATAACATCAAAATCTGGGTTGGGAAATTCAGGAAAAGGGTCTGGTTTAGGATCTTCCTTAAAATAAGCTGGTCTGACATTGGTATAAGTTTCAGGAAGAGGAGGGATCTTCCTAGAATCTGGCGTAGCTTTTAAAGAAGGAAAAATTCTCTTTTCTCCCATACTGTCAATACATGGATGCTGGAAGATAGAAATTCCTGTCCCATGAAACGATGATTTAGCGGTGGTAGATGAAGGATTATAGTCTATGTTATCCACAGCAGCAGTAGTAAATAATCCCTTTCGAAGAACGGGTGGACATACTATACCATCTTCTACATACTGTGATACAACTGACTCGCCCAATAGACATGAAATTTCTAGAACTCTGTCGTATGAAACACAGATTCCATAATGGTGTAATATGTCAATAATTTGTCGCTTTCTTGTTTTTGTGTATATAAGCAGAGCCACATAGATAGCAAACGGTGTTTCGTGAGCCTTGGAATGCCTCTTGAAGCTGCCTTGCTTTGACTGTTTGCGGCAGTTGTACTGGAGAAGCTGCGCTAAAGCCAAATCAGAATCCATTGAAGAATTTTCAATCTGAGATTTAATATCTGGACCATTTACCAACATGCCAACTAATTCTACGAGCGAAACTGGAACTGATTCTTTCTGACTAACTTTGTCTAGTCGTCCTGTGAAAGATGTAGATTTGTAGCATTTCCTTTCGGATTGTGGATGCAGACTTTGCAAGCTGTAGAACGTCAGTGCTATAATCACAAGCTTGAGCAATAGCTAGACCAACATCTGTCTTAAACGACAGAAGTACATCACGGCCTTTTTGATAACATTCCAAGTTTGGAACAGACATCAAGATGTTTTCCTTTAGTCTGGTTCTATTGGGAATGTTGACAGATCCCAACTGTTTTAATCTCTGCGTGTAAAGATCAAACAGGTCGGCAAGCCTAAACACAACTGCTTCTTCACTACTTCTGTATGTTTCGTTTATATATGTTACAAGTTCGGCCAAGGCTACTGAACATGAAACCACTTCAGCTTGCAAAGTTGATGATTCTAATGATCGAATATGCGCTCTCTTCCTGTTATATAATGCAGTTAGACATGCTGTGTGATATTTTAGTTCTTGAGCAACGACATCACCACCACTCAACTTAGCCAGAAGTTTTTGATCTTGTAATATAATGGCACACTCTTGCAGTGTTTCATTTAATTTCATAGTCATTGCTTCTCTAAGCTCCTTCTTTGGAACAGTTTTCTCGCACAAGAAACATTCTTCTGTCTTACTGATTATTAACTGACCACTTGATCTGCGAGTAAATTTGCTACAACTTGCTGAATCCTCAGATGACCCTTCAGTCAGTTTATGTTTTTTCTGTAGACGCTGTAATTTAGTGTTGTTAAATTTCAGTCTACAGCTTTGATGATAAAGAGCCTTGTTGTTCCTAAGAGTAGACTCAATGCCACTGCCGTCGTCTAACCTCCGAGGATCCAGTGCAATTGGCATTTCATTTAGATCAGAAAATAGAGGAATGTTGGTTGCAAGAGTTTTGTATCCATCACTGTCAGATTTGGATTGAGTCGGGGACACATCAATTTTTCTTCGGTAATTGTCTGACACAAACAACATTTTTCCCAAATTGTTGACCAGCTACTTTTAGTAGGGTTTGCCAGTAATACTTGATCTGACATTTTAACTATATGCAAATAAATTATCAAACCAAGTCGAGGGGCTATCCTTTTACCACTCGGAAGTAATACTTCTTTGCATGGAATCAAAAGCACTTTATTGTATGGGATACAACAAGGTTCGGGATTTTGTCTTTTTTGCCTACACCTTGCCCGATCGTTCATCCAGTATCATTCAACTCCCGTGCGATCTGTACACCATCCGGAAAACCTAGTCCCCGTTTTCCTTGGCTCGGCTCTCCCGCGCTGGCACATCCTGTCCATTCAGGTGCGACTCCTTGATCACTATGTAGGGGGAAAATCAAAGAGTATTTGGGAGACTGTTCCGTGATAATAAAAAAAACCAGGTTATGAAACAGCTGATACTGAACCCCATGCTGAGTTTAACAGCTACGATTTAGACCAATGTGCCTTGGTAGTGCTGCTAAATCGTACATCTTTTATTTTGTATGTGGATAAGTTCATATTGCTATCCTTTTAAAATTAGACATTGTTGTATTTCTGTATATTGAAATGGTAAATACTACTAAGAACAACAGTTACATGCATTCAGAAGAACAGGAGCACTTTGACCTTAGAGTCCCTCTGAAATCGCCGCCATTTTGAATTAAGATGATAGTAATCAAGCAGAATGCCACATTCAGACACATTTCATGTCAGGTGTGTAATATCTAGTCATTGTAAAATGATAAATATAACCAACCGTGGTCATTGAATTGCCTATACTGGTACCTTCTGATTTTTAAACATAAAAAATGGACAAAACCCGCCATTTTTAATTTATTGGCAGCCATCTTGAAAATGGACAAAATTTGAATGGCCAACGCTGGATATGTAATGTACATGATACAAATAACCTGTGAGCCAAGTTTCATGCTTGTATCACAAAGTGAACTATTTTTGACTTAGCCGCTCCACTAGTGTTGATGTTGTATAAAAGCTGTGTTATACTGTGTTATGCTGTATTATGATGTGAACAATAACATTAATTTTTTTATGTGATGAAGATGTTAAAATTGTTTGTTGCTTGAAAGAACTGTCATCAAAATATTTAGTGAAAATACCTATTTTCTGTCCTTATACGATAATAACAGAAACTATAACCGGAACTGAAAGCACCGATATATACTTATTGACTAGATGTCCAGGTATCGGCCTCTAGGGCTCGTTACAATTATGGTGGCAGTGGTGGGATACATCAAACAGCGGTGGGATACATCAGGGTGCTGTGATACATGGACATAGTAATCCCAGTCTGAATATTGTTGACATTTTGTTTATTTGATTTGTGATTTTTGTTGTATTATATGTGATTCTATTTAAGCTTGTTTTAAGGTAGTTAGGATAATTTGTATTACTGATTACATGTATGACCTCGGGAATATTTGATAGGTGTAGGTAGGATTTATTTGTTTATTTGAAATTTACTCTGCGTTGCAAACCCACAAACAAAAATGGAAAGTCTTAAAGATATCATTAAAATGAGGGCACAGTTAGGATATGCGGATGAAGCATTGCAAACATTTGTCAAAGAACAACAAGAAATGGAACGTCAGGATAAAGCTAAAAAACGTGAGGAGAGCAAATATATGAAGAAAGGAAATGGAGGTTACAAGAGATACAATATCAGAGATAAAAGTTAGCAATGGAAATGGATTTAGAACAACAAAAAAGTAAGGAATCAAAAAACACCAAAGGAAACTTGAAGTTTCAGAACTGAATGAAAAAAACGAAAGGCAAAATTGAAATTCAGAGTAAACCGGAAAGTATTAGTACGACGTTGTTCAAATATTATCTAAAATTACCAGCATATAATGATACGAAGGACGATATGGATGCGTATTTGCGACGATTCGAAACATTTGCACAAGCTCAAAGTTGACCTGTGGATAAGTTGGCTCTTGGTCTAAGTACGTTACTGAAAGGCAAAGCGTTAGAGGTATTTTCGCTTTTAGCACCAGAACAAGCATTAAGCTATGCAGAACTCATCGAAAAGTCCGAAAACATATCAGGGTTTAAGGGATTTGTTATTACGTGAACAATTTTTATTAAGTTGCAGTGGTGAACTAGAACTGTTTTGTGCGTAAGAATTCCGTCTAGTTTGGGTGATATGTCAAAACTTGCTGACCAGTTTGTTAAAGCTCGAGGTAGCAAAGCACTTGTATTTACTCAGAAAGTCAAGACTTTAAATATGCAGCAATCGAACGTTCAAAGCTAAGCTCAGCCAAATAGATCGCGAAATGAACCACATAAAGAGGGAGAAAAGAACTTTGAATTGAAAGCGCCAAAATTTAGTAAAAGATGTTTTATTTGTAATAGCTTTGACCATCTGGTAAATAAATGTCCGCGAAAGTTTGAAAGAGGAAAAGCGGCAGGAAAACATGTCTCACCGTTAAATGAACAAAACACTGACACGGAAATAGAATACCCAAACCCAAGTCGGAAAGTAAATTAGCGAATGTTTGCGATTTTAAGTCGTTGCAAAAAGAATCAATGCCAGTGGTAAGTGGTCGTTAAGAAACAGAACATTTTAGTACTACGAGACACTGGTTGTAATGGCGTCGTTATAAGGACATCCTTAGTCAAAGACAATGAATGCTTGATAGGAAACAAACATGTAAAT
Organism: Anadara kagoshimensis; assembly: GCA_021292105.1. Taxonomy (NCBI): domain Eukaryota; kingdom Metazoa; phylum Mollusca; class Bivalvia; order Arcoida; family Arcidae; genus Anadara; species Anadara kagoshimensis. Next base: position 18,408,374 of record CM037865.1, read on the forward strand.
TAGTTGATGGTAGTGAGGTTCCGGTTCCGGTTGCACAAGTTAAAATAGAGTGGAATTACTAATGCGTGGTGTTTGGAATCGCCGCTATATGACGTGATAATCGGTAACATTTCCTGTGCACATCCACCTGACAATCCAAATAATAATTGGGAGAAAGAAGTGATTAGCGCGGTTAAAACAAGAGGAATGAAAGTTAGAGCAAGCAAAGCGGATAAATTACTAGTTCCACCGAGATCCAAGGCGTTGATCGGATCAATTTAAAAAATGCGCAAGTTCACGATGAAACACTAGTTCCTTTATGGAAATTAGCGGAAGAGAATAATAAAACAGAATCAGCAAATCGAGTTAAGACTAGATTTTATGTACGGAATGATATTCTACTTGGAGAACGTATAGACAAACGGGGAAAGCGTACTCAGTTAGTGGTACCAAAACAGTTTTGCGAGGCTGTGTTGAAGTTAGGTCACGACTCGGTAATGTCTGGACACTTAGGTACAACAAAGACTGTTGATCGAATGTTGATGAAGTTCTTTTGGCCAGGTATTATTACAGACATTACGAGATACTGCAAATCGTGTGATGTATGCCAACGGACTGCACTGAAAGGACGTGTCAGAAAGGTCCCGATTGGTGATATGTCTATAATCGATAAATTGTTTGACCGGGTAGCCGTGGATATGATTGGACCGTTATATCATGCGTCAGATAGGGGGTATAGGTATATTTTGACAATCGAGATATCCTGAAGCAGTCGCATTGAAGCGTATTGAGATTACAGAATTAGCAGAGGCTTTGGTTGATGTGTTTAGCCGCGTAGGAATTCCTCGCAAAATATTATCTGATCGGGGTTCGCAATTCACCTCTGAAGTAATGCAAGAAGTTTGTCGACTTTTATCAATCAAACAACTTACGACAACACCGTACCATCCGCTTGCAACGAATTGGTTGAAAAGTTTAATAAGACATTAAAACAGATGTTGCGCAGAATGTGTGTTGAGTGCCCTAAAATTGGGATAGGTATGTGAATGCCTTGTTATTTGCCTATTGCGAAGTTCCTCAGGAGAGTTTAGGTTTTGCTCCTTTTGAGTTGATATATAGACATTCTGAAGGGGGACCTCTAAGGATTTTAAGAGAATTATGGACGACGGATGTACCAGATTCGGACGTCAAAACAACATATTATTATGTACTTGATCTTAGAGAGCGATTAGAAGAAACATGTAAGTTGGCACATGAGAACTTAAAATTGGCAAAGATTAAACAAGCAAAGAATTACAACAAAGCAGCAAGAGCGAGAAATCTAACAGTTGGAAAGAAAGTTTTAGTATTACTTCCGATGAAGAGGAATAAACTACAGCTTCAATGGAAAGGACCATTTGAGATTGTGGAACAGTTGAATGACGTAGAATATCTCATTTAAATGTATAGTAAGATAAAAACATTTCATATTAATATGTTGAAGGAATATGTAGATAGAAATGAAATTTGTGCCTTAAAGGGTGTAGAAACCAAAGGTGTGTTTGCGTGTGCAAGTATATCGGTCATAGAGGAAAATTTTGAGGACAGTGAGGATGGACACATGAACGAAACAGACATATCTCCATTGATGTCGTTACAGTTAGAACCTGCAGAGACTGTAAATGATGTGCACATATCTAACGAGTGTGTATATACGAAAGGAAATAGAAATTTATAAAAGGGATTTAATTGTGTTATGACAGACCTCCCAGGACAGACGCATTTAGCAACACATGATATCAGAACAACAACGAAGGAACCAATACGGGTCAAGCTATTTTCGATACCTTATACAACACGTGAAGCGATCAAAACTGAAGTGCAAAAGATGCTGGACATGGATGTTATAGAACTGTTCGACTCTGATTATTCATCAACTGTGTTTTTGTTACGTAAGAAGGATTCTACCTATGGGTTTTGCGTAGATTATAGGTAGTTAAACAAAGCTTCTATCTTTGACGCAGAACCTTCAGTCGACGATCCATTTGTGAATTAAGCTGGATGTAAACATTTTAGCAAATTTGATCTCAGCAAAGGGTACTGGCAAGTACCAATCACTGATAGTGCAAAGCGGAAGAGCGCTTTTACCACTCCGTTTGGACTGCATCAATTTAAATTGATGCGTTTTGGGTTAGTGAATGCACCATCGACGTTTAATCGACAGATGCAGAAATTACTCCATGGAATGAAACACGTGGATAACTTTCTGGATGATATTTTGTTGTTCACCGAAACATGGGAAGATCACGTGAATATACTCAAAGTTTTATTTACCAGATTAAAGGAAGCCAATTTAAACGTCTAGACCAACGAAATGTTATATCGGGTACCAAAGTTTAGAATGTTTAGGGCACATAATAGGTCAAGACATTTTAAAACCGACTCCAGATAAACTAGAGGCAATACTTAATGCTCCTCAACCTGTTACAAAACGTCATGTTAAATCTTTTATCGGTTTAGCTGGAAACTACAGGAGGTTTATTCCTAACGTTTCTACAATTGCAGTACCACTACCGATCTAACGAAAAAAAGTATGCCAAATAAGGTAGAGTGGAATCAGCCACAGGAAAACGCATTTGCTACACTGAAGCAGTTATTGACATCGAAACCGACCCTTCGCTTACCTGATATACACAAAACATTCGTATTAAGGACAGATGCTGCTGATTTGGGCATTGGTGCTGTCTTACTTCTGGAATTGAATGGAGTAATGCACCCAGTAGCATTTGCCAGTCGTAATTTGTTACCTCGGGAGAGACGATATGCCGTTATAGAAAAAGAATGCTTGTAACGAACCCGAGAGGCCGAACCTCGACATCTAGTCAATAAGTATATATTGGTGCTTTCAGTTGCGGTTAGAGTTTTTGGTATTTACATATCAGGACAGAAAATAGGTATTTTCACTGAATATTTTGATGACAGTTCTTTCAAGCGACAAACAATTTTAGCCATATCTTCATCACATGAAACATTTAATGTTATTGTTCACATCATAACACAGTATAACACAGTTTAACACAGTATAACACAGCTTTTACACAAAATCAACACTTTCTCAGAACAGTTAAAACAAACGTGTAGTATCAAACAGTCCTTCGGTGATCAACCACACAGTCCATCGGCGCTAAACAGGTACCACACAATCCATCGGTAGCACCTATAGAATCTGCACCATCCATCGGCAGATTAAATTACAAGTTTATCAATCATCTGTTCCAAGAAACATGCAACATATTTCAAAACTCAGCAATTCTATATTCCTGTGGTAGCTATCATAACTATTACTAATGACCTCGAGATATTCCTAAGCCTTTGTTAATTACAATTACTAATAAATTTTTCTGATGGCTGAACCAACACGTTGATAAACAAACCACACCCTGAATAACTTGCGGACCCAATATCCAATGAAAACACTGGGTACACTCAATGATTCACTGTGACAAACAGCGCAGAACTACCGTAAACATTATAAAAAAGTAGACACGATAAAATTATAAAAAATATAAGAATGTCACTAGTGACATAGGGTAAAATATTTTCGTCAAAATTATGCATTGATAAAAAATCTGAAATTTCAGAACATTTAATTCAAACGCAAAGCTTATAGTATATGGTATATGTGCCTGGAAGTTTGACATAGAATATGGTATATGTGTATGTAAGTTTCACAAAATTTGTAATACATTCACCCGTCGTTTTTTACATTTAGCCAAAATAATTCATCGCACAATATTGTTGCAAACTTTTGCACACTTAATTCAGCAGCGAATGATTTGTTTGCCATTAACAGCAACACATCGATGGTATATCGCGAACCAAATTGGGACATGTCTTCTGTATCTGGCTTCACCATGATATTTTCTATAGCAATATTCTCATAAGCTACAGGAGTTCATAAGACTTTATATCTGCATAACAAAGAAGGTCTGTGTATATGAACAAGGGCTATAAACTAACAATTTGAAACACTTGCAGCCGATGTATATCAAATGTCCGGGTTGAAAAAGGATCATTGACTTACAAAATACATTTTCGGTCCTAACCTTTTTATTTATTGATCGCCGTTCGGCGAAAACATTAGAAATTGTTTAATCATCTCCGATTGTTTGTCGCAAAATGTATTTAAGGCTATATGTAAAAGTACTTTCAAATCGAAAACAAAAATACAAGTCAATATACAAGTCTATATGTAAAAGTACTTTCAAATCGAAAAAAACATACAAATCAATATACAAGACTATATGTAAAAGTACTTTCAAATCGAAAACAAACATACAAATCCATATACAAGACTATATGTAAAAGTACTTTCAATTCGAAAACATGTACACACTATAATTCCAGAGTAAATGAAAACAAATAAAATTTGCAGATTTATTTTAACTTCTATCATGTTTTAACAATTTCAAAAATTATAGTACTTAGCAAATTTCTAAAGTTTGTAACTATTTAGTCGATGTCTCATAGTCCCATGTTTTTTTCTTTTTCGTTCTCTCTTTAATGGCACATGTGACTTGTGTAGATAGCTAAACTGGAGACGCTTACTCTTCTTTAAAATCTGGCCCAACTACCATAGCTAAAGTTAACTTGTTTCAGATACAATAGTTTGCCAGCTTTTTTTTACTTCACTTGGGAATTGTGGTTTTAGCATAGAATGCTATGTTTGTTTTTGAACGACTATATCACTTTTAAATGAAATTAAAGCCAGACGGCAAGAAAAGAAACTGTATAATATTAGATAATGCATGCATCTATCAATTAAAGCTGTTCAAATATATGCACTATGTTAATGGCTATTTTAGAGCATTGATTCGCTTATCAAAATGAAGATCACTAATTTATCATTCTATTAAATAAGCTTTTGTTATTTTGTGTTGTGTTATGGAGGTAAAAACTTGGTATTAACGAGAAAAAAAAGAACATGAAATTTGTTAAATATTTTATTTTTAATTAATGTTCTTCAGATCATGATATGTTATTTATTTTCAGACCTTACTAACAAAATATCTCTTTTGAATTAATATAAAATGTTTTACCTGAACAGAATAAAACAGATGGTAATATCAAACTTGTGTGTCAGATCTTTGCGTTCAATGGTAATACGTATATTCGTGAAAATTGCTCACATGTGATGTTTATCTCTAACCTTCCGGAGCACCCGATCTAACATCAATGGTAGACGTTTATTTGTGCTCTCTAGGGATGCTGCTTGAACATGCACCTGTATATATGTTTGTAATTAATTGTATATAATATTGTTTACAATACTACATGTATACGATTTTACATCAACCAGAATAGGGAGGGTAGAAATGAACCATTTAATACTATTAACGAAATACTAATCTGAACAGGCTTTTACATGAATAAAAGAATAAATAGCAATATGCCTTTCTGGAGTGCATTATATCTTCTTGATTTCCACATTTATCAATATAATATCAACAAAAAATAAAGACATCTTTCCAAGTCAGAATCACAACTCCAAACAAAGTAAAAATAGAAAACTGATAAACTGATAAATTACGTTTAAATACCTGGACATGAGACGGTCGGCTGCTCAAGAAGGTTTAGTACGTAGTGTTTAGCTTAAAAACATTTGGCTATTTGTGTATTAAAAATTCCAGGGACATGATAAAAAGAAAATTGTTGAAAATTGATTTTGCTAGAGCTATGTGTTTTTTATCTCAATATATTTCCCCCACATTTTCATATTTCATAAATTACCGTGAAAAATTGTTTTCAAAAAAAAATTAGTAAATTTTTGTATTAATATCATCATAACAGTTACACGGTTATAATCTCAACCTTTAATTTTTATAATAATCGCATTATAACATTCATTGGTTTTTTTTAAATATCCAGATACTATAACTCCGATCATGATGTAGGAAAAACAGAAATATTATACCAATCTTATTTATACATATATACTTTTGAAATAACACATGAGTACAATCATGATAATCTCAGTGTAAAAAAGTATTAACTTCAACTTTTCAAAATAAAATTTAGCATACTGTTTCTTTTCAGTCAGAATACATATATATTCAATGCAGATTAAACTCTTCGTTTTTTACGTTTTTAAGTTTTAATTTCGGAGAAAAAGATTAAATTTAATTAAAATTCTGTCTCATTTTCATGATGCTACTTACTTGCCAGATGTTTAAAAAGTTTTGGAAACGTGATACCAAGAGTTTTACATTTTAATTTTAAAAACTAATTTTTATCATGACTTAGCAAAAAAGAAAGTAGCTGTATAAATCATAAAATTATTTATACATAGACACCATCTTGGTATAAAACACCATAACTAAGCACTTTAATATGTACGTAACTAAAATGGAGTTTAAAGGCGTGACAACTCGGACACATCTTTGCTTAAATAAACATTTACATAGAATGTACACTTTGTAAAATTACTTTCCAATCTACACTTATCTAATATCTACAATAATAGTTATAAACATCGATTAAAATAAAACAAACTAAAATATAAAAACACTCAACAAAGTAAAAACTGTGAAAATTGCGAATCAGTATAAAGATATGAAATGCCACTAGTGAAGGGAGCACGGGTGCTTTGGAAGGGTAAGCACCTCTTGTTAAGTAAGGTACATCCCCAGCTAAAACAAAACATAGAAATAAAACAGTAGGATAGCCGACCCGGCCAGCGCATTGATTCATCAAACAAAATTTAACGCGCAGACAAAGTGAAGAAATTGTCAAAAATTTATATTTCACTCGAGGCGGTAAAATTACATAATATTTATTTCACTGCGAGTTTTTAATACTATTTGTATTATTTTATCGTCTTTTGAGGACAAAAGTAAGTCATTAAAGACGATTTTTATCAAAGTCGGTGAGAATTTAACAATTTAAATCGTAATTGAATGTGAGGCACCGGCGAAAAATTAAAAAATTGAAACTTTAAAAAATATCATTCTGTGTACACAGTTCCTCATGCACCAAAGATGTTTTTACATGAACGGAAAGAACTTTTTCTCACGGTTATTTTGATGTATAATTTGTTGAATAATTTTCTTTACAGAAAAACGTACCAGTTTCAAATGTCGAAAAAATCTATGACATTGTCGGATTCTCGATCATGGGCCGCCCCCTTTCCGGCTAATTTGACACAGAAAAAATGCTAAGACAGCTTCCTTATTGTATGTAATATATAAATTTGATAATCGAGAGACGCTGTGGAGATATTTATGTTGAAATAGTAAGTTTTTCTTTAAAAATATTGTATTTTTACTCCATTTCTCGTCTAATCTGCCGATTTTTTGGAACTACTTCCAGTCGGACATATTTGATTAGCATTCGTCCCGCTTCGATCACAATTTAAAAATGCAGAAAATGTCATCGTGTATTTTGGACAAAATAGTCAAGGTTTTTTGCCTTATTTGTCATGTATGATCGATCTGCATGGCTGTCAAACACATTAGATACGCATGTGTTCTAACTTTACCCATATGGACTCGGGATCTGTACCAATAGAGTGTACAGTGCAACCTGGTCATGTAGGGCTGGTTAAAGAAGGTTAGACTGGATTTTTCTTTATGAAATATTTCAGAAAATGAGGAAAAATCTCCCATGTTAGTTTAGCCAGAGTCAACACAACATTGGTCTTTATTATTGAAATTTTTGTTTCTGTTAAAATACCAATAACCCCGGCATTATTATTTTAGCACAATTTAGACATGAAAAGTTGATTATTTTGCTTCATTAAAAGTTTTAAGTCAACTTGACATAGCACAAATAACAATTAAAATAGACTATGTGGAAGTAGGAAATAAGAAAAGTGAATATCAATCATGTGGATTTCATTTGACTTGGTTAAAAATTTAACTACGTATTATAATGATTAAATACAGATCTGTAAAATATTTAGGAATTTCAGCAATTTCTGTAAAATTGTCAAATTCTGATAAATAAATATCACCTTCTTTCAGGAAAATTCATGGGAAATGGTTTGATAATAACATTAAGAAACAAGTTTATGCAAATGCAGTGAAATTCATGACACAGTGTATCCAAATGGGCATTAATTTTGAAAGAATTCAAAATAATTGTAACACATTAGGCCTATTCCAGATTTATTGATTTATTATTTATATTTAAAAGATTGGTTGGTATACACACTCCATTCAAGATTATTTCAATTATAATCAGGTAAATGAGATTAAGGGGGAAACTAGGTATAGGGATGAAAATTTGCAGGGGCCCAGTAGCCAATGGCTTCTAAATTCGAGTGTGGGTCACTAAATGTTTTCACATTTAAGCCATTTATTACTGTTACAAATTCTTTTATGAGGTGAGCTGGCCCCAGACTCAAAATAGTTGGGTTTCATCCCTGAGGTAAAACACACCCCTCAACAAGAGAACTGGCAAACTTTCTGACATAGTAAGATTTTAATATATGCTGTTACCTGTATGCTTCACTTCAGACAACGGTGCATGAAAAACATTTCATGTGGTGAAAAAAAGAGGTATTCAGTATTAAGAGAAGCATTCAATTCATAAATGTGTAATAGTATATAATTCCCAGTATGTTAAGGATATTGATATGTGTTGATTTTTTAAGAACATTCATAAATGTCTGATGATATTTAATTCCTAGTGTATTAAAGATATTGTTATGTTTTAATTTTACATGAAATGAGCCATTCAGCATTATTACAATTTACAAAGTTGGTTTAGTCACACATAATGCATTTTTCTTTGAAAAATGTTCCATTATGTGTAAACAGTAATAACCATGAGTGTTTATTCTAGGATTTTTTTCAGATGGGTTCATTTCTAATGAAATTCCTCTAATAACAAGTTGAATAACATCAATAATTTTGCAAACATCTAATGTTTGATGAGACTTGTAGTCTTTTAGGCTGATGTAAAAGCTTTTGTAATGAAGTATTTAAAAGTTCATATAATGTAGCTTTTATATATGACAATGCTATCAATTATTTTGAACTTGCATTTGAAATCTAATTTCAAATGTGGTCCACTATGGCTTTTACAATGGTGCCATTTGGCAAAATAAAGGATCAACAGCCCCTTTCTAGAATGAACACTGCCATATGATCCCATGGTTTTTGATTTATTTGTAAATGATTCATCTATTTATCACAGCCAGAACAACTAGAAAGTACCTGTCCCCATAAAATCACTTGTTTTTGTAGTTTCTAAATTAAATTTGATAATTTAGACAATTTTAGTCCTTTTAAATGCTATTATGACCCACTTGTCATTCATTTAACAAACAACAGTATGACAAAATTTCTAACTATCTGCCTGTTCATAATTTTTTTAACCTTTTAGTAATTTAAAATCTTTTATTTTTTAAATGCTAATTTTGTTCATATAAAAATATTTGTTTTATTTTTCCAAAAAATATCTGAGGTTACTTTCCATGGTACCCATGCCACATTTTATGTTAGTACCTTGAGGAAAGACAAAATGCAATTTATTTGGATCTCTTTTTATGTATTTACTCTATTTATCATCACTAACCTTCTCAACATACTGTGTCCCAACTCTAACTTATTTCTCTGTAGAATGCTTATTTATTTATTTATTTATTTATTTATTTATTTATTTATTTATTTATTTATTTATTTATTATCATCTCTAACCTGCTAGACATTTTGTAACCTGCTCAACATATTGTGTGCCTGCAGCTCTAACTTATTTCTCTGTAGAATTTCTGATTTATTTATTTATTTATTTATTTATTTATTTATTTATTTATTTATTTATTTATTCATTTATTTATTTATTAACTGCTGACATATTGTGTCCCAGCTCTAACTTATGTGTCTGTAGAATTTCTTATTTATTTATTTATTAACTGCTGACATATTGTGTCCCAGTTCTAACTTATTTCTCTGAACAATTTCTGATTTATTTATTTATTTATTTATTTATTTATTTATTTATTTATTTATTTATTTATTTATTAACTGTTGACATATTGTGTCCCAGCTCTAACTTATGTGTCTGTAGAATTTCTTATTTATTTATTTATTAACTGCTGACATATTGTGTCCCAGTTCTAACTTATTTCTCTGAACAATTTCTGATTTATTTATTTATTCATTTATTTATTATTTATTTATTTATTTATTTATTTATTTTTTATTTATTTATTTATTATTATTTTTATTTATTATCATCTCTAACCTGCTAGACATTTTGTAACCTGCTCAATATACTGTGTCCCAGCTCTAACTTATTTCTCTTTATTTATTTATTTATCATTTATTTATTTTTCTTAATGTAGGCCCTATTTATTTATTTCTGTTGGGGTCCTAAAGTATCTCCATCAACAAACACATGTCATTTGATGTGTGTCAGATGAGGATGCCTGTTGCAAAAAAAATCGATAAATACAGTACAGACCTGTACAAAGTTTAGCATCCAGCTAACGTATTAGTGCCGACAGCCCATATTGGTCTCTCGTTTGGTGATTATATCGACAGCAGTTGCCATCTATCTCTTGGCAGCTTTTCGACCGCTACCTTTCCATACCTTAGGCACTCGGCAGTCGAGCTTTGACTTCTTTTGGTTAGCTTAGTGTTAAACTTTCGACAGGTCTGTACTGTACATTGCGTGTACTGTGTATACAGTAGACAGTTGACCTATATATTTGACACGGGGAACGTTGTTTACGTCATTACGTTGGAACAATGTTCATCAAGGTCGTGGCCATATTTGTTTTCATTGACAACAGGACGTACTGAAATCATGCTGTTGAATTTTTGCGATTTTCGCATATTTAACCCTCATGCACCAGGTACGATAATTTACTGGCGTAAACTATACTAATTTTCTGGCATTGTATTAACATTTCTAGGACAAGTATTCTTTACAAAAAAAAACGTACCAGTTTCAAAAATGGAGAAGAAATTTCTGTTGATTTTCAAGAGAAATCGGTTATCGTCGGGATATCAGTAATTTTAAGTAAATGTGGCGTTTTATCTCGGACTTTTTGATACATGTGGAAAGTTTAGTTAATTCCTCACACGCTTGCATCATATTAGTAGCTAGATATGTTAATTTTATGGTATAAAAACGATTCTGAAAATGACGATTTTTTGGGGTTCAGACACTTGCCAAAAAGTAATCCCTTTTTATTTTCCACGGAAGGTCTCAAATTTTAAAACCAACGCACAATTTAGACTTGGCTATCCTACTGAAAAGAACATGGCAATATTGGACCACAAATATATACACTGACATCATGCATATCAGCAATATTGGTATTGCGGCTTTAAAACCGTTTGAAGACATTTATAAAATTTGACCTGTTATACCCTTGCGTCAATTTTTGAATTGTAAGCAGGTTGTTTCGTTGTAAAACATGTCCGTAGTTGGTTGAAGTTCTACTATTGCTAAATAACTTTGAAACATTTACACAATAAGCAGCAGAACCGGGTATAGTATCGCATAGAAAAGGACAGTTAACAATAGAAAATTAAAGTCATCACGTTGTCAGTTTTTGATATTTTTCAGAAACATATCTGGTGATAATGAAGCAAAAAGTGCATTCAATATCAATCGTAAAATTTCACAGGCAATTATAAAACATCCTTTTGGTTTTAAATCAATGATTATATTCTCAATATTTTATATAATTACAATCGAAGCTAAGATGCTTTGGATCACATATCAAACCGTGCTTATAAATACAATTTGAAACATTATGTGCCAAAGAGATATGTGTCTGGCTTATTTTAAATTTAACTTGCAACCTCAATTTTTTTCTCCAGCTATAAACCAATTGCCCCCACAATATTTAATTATATTGCATTGTTTGAACTTTCAAAAACTTGCTGTCCTTCTTCAGGTCAAATCTATGGACCAACTGGACATATAATAACTGGTGATCACATAAATCATCAAGAGGTTGTAGGTTGTTTCCACCACGAGAACGATTAAGCTTCTTACATAAAAAAGGTTAACTCAGGGGAAATGAAACTCCAGGTTTATATGCGTCCTCAAGTATGATGTATTGATGTGTCTGATTGTCCTGGATATATCGAGGGGTGTATACCAGAAGGTCGTAAGTGCAAAATTTAAAAATTTTGACATTTTATCATAATATTGCATATTTATAATTAATCTATCATTTGTATAAATCTTGCACTTGAATTTGTTTTTATTAAGTATATATTACACAAAAACATAATGTCGTAAGTGCAATCTTCACACTTTAACACATACCAAAAGCTCTTAAAGGTACTCAGTACCTTTTGGATGATTTTCATGCCCTACTATTAACAAGTCTAAATTGGACATATGTGATCATAGGAGATTGTTCCAGTCAACAAGCAAACATTTATAAAGGGAGAATTTGCTCTTATTTGCCCTTATTATTAGGTTTGTTATTTTATTGCATTTAGGAAGAAAAGGAGATCAATAAAAAGGAAAAAATTCTTATTTGAAGATGATAGTGACTTAGAAAACAATTCAAGTAAAAAGGATAGACAGGAAACACAACGAAAATCAGCTTGTACCACAAACCATAGTCAGAAGAAAAAACTTGTATCATCAAAACGCTTCAAAGCCAGAAACTTCACAGCAAATCAAACCATTCAAAACCAGTTTAGAAATGTAGGCTTGAAAAAGAAACCAACTAATTTAAACAGAAACCAGAGAAACACACCAGGAAGACCTAATGTATTGGTATCAAAAAAGATAAAATTAAAATATGTCCGCTCCAAAACTGCAAAGACATATTCAGAAGTACAGAGTATTCAAAAAGTCAAGAAAAAGAGCTTTTTGGCTTACAAGGCAAGACAAATTGTATATAAAAACAATATAAGAACACTTGATGTGCTACTGTTTAGTAATGGAATGCAACGACAGGAAATTCAAGGTGATGGTAATTGTTTTTTTCGTGCTGTATCTAAACATATAGGATACAACCATCTGGAACTACGGAATGCAGTTTGTGACCATTTTCTTAACCATCCAGATGAATATAACCGTGCTCTAGCAAATGAAAATTCATCATCCAATTATGAAGATCAAGTAAACTTTTTGAGACAAGAAGGAAATTGGTCCTGTGGGCTTGCAGATGCCCTTCCTTTAGCATCAGCCAATACTTTGAGAAAAGATCTTTTGTTATATTCCAGTTTGAGAGAGAGACCCATTTTGAGAATTACACCATCCCTGTTTGACATAACTTCAGACCAACCCATACCTCTAGCTCACATTGCTGTGTCAGGATTTGACCATTATGATGCATGTATCGCATTGAATGCCAATACTCCGTCTAATTCTACATCTAATTCTGTTACTGGTTCCACAACACCAAGGTCAAAAGATAATTTTCCTTATAATACACAACCTAAAGTTATAACTCCAAGGAAAGCTGCAAAATATAAGAGTCCAAAAAGGAAATTTAGATGTAGAAAACGGCGTATTTCAACACCTGAAACGTGGAAAAAGAATATAAGAAAATACCTCAGGTTATCTGGCAAAGAATATGTAACAACTACTGGCAAAACGATGAGAAAAAGAAAACTGCAGGAGCAAGACTGTGGAAAGTGCAGGTTTAAATGTTCCATCAATATTTCACTAGAAAAGAGGCAAGATATTTTTGAAAGTTACTGGAATCTAAATGACTATAACAGACATATGGATTTCATCTGTGGCACGGTAAAAGAATGTGCGCCTGAACGAATTAGACCAAAAGCAACCAGGGTTCGTAAACGTACACGCCATTTTAGTTTTAATGTCAATGGTAATTATGTTCGTGTATGCAAATGTTTTTACCTTAAAACATTAGACATTGGTGAAAAAGTAATTGAAAGTGCTTTAAAGGCTAGAAGGTCTGGAACTTTTACATCACAAGACAACAGAGGACGCCACAAGCCAGCTAACAAATTACCAGAAGCCACAGTTTCTCACATTAGAAGTCACATCGAATCTTTCCCATTAATGGATCCACATTACACCCGCAAAGACACACACCGCAAATTTTTAGGGAGTGATCTTAACATAACTAAAATGTATGAACTCTATAAAATTGACTGTGGCAATAGAAACATTACACCAGCAGGAGCTTCAAAATACCGCAAAATATTCTGTGAAGAATACAATTATTCATTCCATACACCGAAAAAAGATCAATGTCGGGTATGTAATCTGTACCTGGAAAAGAAAACAAATGGCAAGCTTGCAGATGGAGACCAAGAACAATATGATCTTCATATTAAGAGGACATTAAAAGCGCGGGAAGAAAAAACAACAGATAAGACCTTAAGTAAAACAGGAAATGATTTTCACACAGCCATATTTGATTTACAATCTGTTCTCCACACACCATGTTCTAAAGTGAGCCAAGTCTACTACAAAAGAAAGCTTAATTGTTACAACTCTTCATTTTATTCGCTTGGAGACGGTCGTGGGACTCGTTTTATGTGGAATGAGACAAATGCAAAACGCGGATCAAATGAAATTGGAACTTGTATTTTAAAATATGTTAAGTCTTTACCACCAACAATAAAACATGTATGTCTATATTCAGACAACTGCACAGGACAGAACAGAAACAGAATTGTTTCAGCAGCCATCCTACATGCTGTCTTAACATGTCCTAACAGCAAGACAATTGACCAAAAATTCTTAGAACCCGGTCACACAGAAATGGAGTGTGACTCCATGCACGCAGCTATTGAGGCGGCAAAGAAGAACACTTCGATTTATGTCTCTAGCCAGTGGGACACAGTAGTAAGGCTAGCCCGTAAGAAAAAACCATACACTGTAGTTACCTTAAGACATCTAGACATCATTGATTTTAAAACCGTTTCAAAAAAGTTGTTTCCACCGTCTGCGGTAGACACTAAGGGGTCAAAGTTGCAGTGGATGAACTGCAAATGGATACGATTCAGAAGCAGTGATCCTGACTGCATGTATTTTAAATATGAATTTGGAGATAATGAGTTTCAAATCTTCAAAATGAAATAAAAAAAAAACAGAAAAGGCGGCATGATCCACATAGCTGAGTCTGTGACTCAGTGCTATGCTGAAAAATTACCAATTTCTGAAAAGAAAAAACGTGATTTGATTTCACTTTGTAAAGACGGTACAATCCCAGAGGAATATGCCCATTATTATTATAACATGCTTTCTGATGCTGAAATCGGTGATACCTTGCCAGAACCAGACCTCTATGATGAGGTTGAAGATTCTGACTTTGAAGTTTAAAAGTTCTTGTTTACATGTATATGGACTGATTTTAGGACAGTTATCCTGGTGGTTTTGCTATTTAAAATATGTCTAAAAAACATTCTACATATTCTATGGCATTGTCAAATGAAGGGTGGATTGTTTTACTTAGTGGTAATTTTAATGAGAATTCTTTCATATTATAATTTCTGACATTGAGTTCAGTAGTTAATTAGCCATTAACTTTAACTCAGTTGTTTTAATTTATTAAGTAAGTTCTTTAACAATCAAAATTTAAATCAATTTGAAAATAGTTATTGTAGATTCATAAAGGACAAAGTGACAGAAGATATGCAAATATATTTAGTTTTTAAGTGCTTAAGTTGTAAATTTTGAAGTACTGTTAAAATATTTCATAAACACATCAACACTTCAAAATGCCACCTGTTGAATTAATCACGATTTTATTAGAATATTTACACAGTAAACAGTTTGTACAAAGTGAACAGCTATTAGTTTAATCATTACTATTATATACATCTTAAGAGCATTTAATGTGTTAACAGACCATTACAAATGTCCATTGTTTTTTTGGCCACATGATTTTAAGGACAGATATGCCATTTAACTCACTTTCTGACAACCCACTTTAAATCGACCAATTCATCCTAAATGATTATAAGACAGCTGGACATCAGTTGTAAAGTCATGATACCCGCAGACCAGAAAGTCTTAAGTGGTTTAATTAGACATAATTAACATAATAATAACATTATCTTGTAAATTTTACATCCAATAGATAAATCTTTTCATCCTTCAATTTTAAATGTTATTTTGAAGTACATAATATCATCAGCAAACAAGCTAAAATGAACTTAAAACTTTCAGTTGGACTTTTCTTCATTACATAAAATATGCACTTATGACCTTCTGGCATACACCCCTCGATATTTAACGTCTAATTAAGCAATTTTCTTTACACTTTCAATTTAGATTACATATGATTAAAAATAAGGAACTTACATTTCTTGAGCACACGGTCTCACTTCCTTGCAAATCGGGTTTAACACGATTTGTCACTTTTAAAGTTTGCGTTGGGATTGTTAATTGGACATAAGTTAGTTTGAACTTACTATGCTTGGACATAAGCATAGATTTGGAATTTAAAAGGCGTCTAAAAGAATAGGATGTAATGCAGATTATATAATTTGCACTCCGCAATAGCTAATCTTACCAAAAACAAGACAAATACATAAGGAATACGATCAAATAATTCGACATATATTTCATCAGATGATAATATCAGTGATGTGGTTGAACAAATAGTTATTCTTCAGTCAAAATAACAACATTTCTGCAATACATGCATGTGTATTTTCAATACATTGTAGTCTTGAGTATGTCAATTGTATCAAGATTGTCAGTTAACTTTGGATATTAAGTAAAACAACTGGTGAAACCGCAAAACTTCTTCGACTTCTGCAATCATATCACCAACTTCCGATGCAACCGGCTTCACTTTCCATTTTCTTTGCAACTTATTGTGTGCAATTTGTTTTGACAGTTTGCTAAGATTTAGCTTTGTTTTAGAATTGTGTTTTGCAGTTTAAGCGGTATGTTGTTTTAAACTTTAATTTGTTTTACCTGACAACGTTTTAGTATTATTAATTGCAACGTCAAAATATCCCTGTCCTATTCTGCTGAATCATTCTGCATATTTGTAATCATACGCAATAATACTCAATTATTATACAGTGTATAAACAAGCTAGATGGAGCAGCTGAAGTGACAAATTGATATTTAATATTATCATTTGTATATGATTTTTTTAACCTGTTTTCTTCGCGAATTTTTATATCTTTTAATAGCGGTATAATACAGAAAAATAATAACTGAGAATTAGTTTGTAAAAAGATAATTATATATATATTGTCTACACGGCACATTCAAAATTCACTTTATACTCGAATTTTGCAACATTGAAGATATTTAAGTATTTCAGAATTTATTGTATCTTTTAAAATGGTATGTCATTGTTAATGACAGCAGTTCAGGAAAACTGAAACTAACACTTTTTCACTTATAACATTCAAAGTAAATCCTATATAATATATGATATTAAATATTAATTAAAACTATTTAAACCGCCATTTTTTTACAAAACCCACGAGGTTAAGTCAATAAGTTACTTACTTTTCACGGTTGCGTCCTTGAAAACTTTGACATTCACATTCCCAGCAAATGGTTGCCTCTTAAACTATTTGGTCTCTGGAAACCTACTAACGACTTGGCGATTTATAATTATAACTCATTATCTAATCTACAGTCAACGAAATCATCTTTTGAACTAACACGCTTCAATAAGGCGTTGTATACTGATGCTTTAGTTGCCATTTGTTTATCGCTAAGACAATTGGGGACCCTACTAGCTGTTACCTAACGCAGGCCCGAACGAACATGTAAAGTTGGTAAAACGCTACCATGTGGAATGCCAAATGCCTCCGCTAGTTCTTGCGGTCTAGCAGAGTATATTACATCCTGAGCTTTGTAGCACAAAGTTCATTGTTGGCATCTAATAGTCGTCTGGATCTGGCTTGCTCTTCCAAAGACGTTTTACCGAATTTGAATTCAAACATCCAGAATTTAAACTGAGTATGAGTATGTGCAAAAGAACAGACACACCTTCTCATTTTTTATTTCCTTGCCTGTTTTGTCTTTGTAAAGACAAGTACCAAATTACACACGTACTTACTTTAGATGAATAGCATGGACTTACATCATTAGCCATGTTTGTCACGCAATATGTTTTATCTATTAAGGAATGATTCGGAGACCAAGGCAATTATGACGTGTTGGACAGGCTGGTTACTGAATGAAACACATTTACCACATATACTTATCAATCACTAACTGGGATTTCCCTGCTAACAGAATTTAAAAGAAAATCCGTATAAATTAAATTTTAAAAGACTTATTCACAAAAAAGACCTAGTTGATTAGTTTGCATATTTTATAATGAGGTGATTTTAATGATTAATCTGTATATAGTCGGTATATGGATCCGTATTTATAAGTTAAAAGTGTTAATACGTCACTAAATAAAATATACGAAATAGATAGGCCTTGAATATTAGATATCTAAGTGTAAGGTCAGATTCATTATAGACTTGCAATATTCCTGGGTCTACAATTAATTTGTAAGTAGCTTGCTCTGTTCAATAAAATAACCGTATTGGAAACAAGATATACCATAGCGTATTAGTTAAAAAATAAACACACTACAAGGAGGAGAAGTAAGTATAATGCTGCATATAAAAAATGAGATGACAATGAAAAAATTCGGATATTTGTTCAACGCCTAGAAACAATATTTGTTTCACAATTTTGAAGCAATACTGATGATGACTAGAATTCCGACATGTTTGTCTAGTACTATAAAAGAGCACTTCTTTAACGTCAGAATATAGATTCAATACATGTAAATGGCAATTTTAGATTTTACGTTTTAGTTAAATGGTAATGATAATATATAAATATTACATTTCTGACAGGTTGCCAGTACATATTGTCACCTTGAGGAAGTATTGTTTGCCGAGGCGATAGCCGAGGCTGACAATGCTTTTCGAGAGGTGACAATATGTACTGGCACCCTGTCACAAATGTAATATTTATTTTATTACACCGACTGTTTGTTTTATTTTACCAATACATGATGTGCATTCGTCTTTAGTAATGTCTATACCAATTTTCATTCGGCAATTTATCGACAAGGAATGCCTCAACTGCAAAGTCATTTTAGCCAAGAAATTTAAGAAACGTATCCACAGCCCGCCTAATGATCCGTTTAGTTGATGCAGAGTCTTTAGACTCTAACAAATTTCCAAGATAGTTATGTCAACCTCGGCAAACATCATCCGTTGTTGTTACAGGCGAATGTAAACAATATCAATAACAATGAGACGCTTGCCGTAGACACAACTGAAAACATGTTTTGTTTAAAGCGCTGACGTTATGCTATGTGACATTATAAATTTTATGTGACAGTACAAATTGTACATAGCTCTTATCGAATGAAATTGCTAGATTTTTACATAAGGTGTAATAATAATAATTATCTAACATTAGACTAGTTTTTCTGTCTGTATATGATAAAATACAAGTTTCATCGAACACGCGTGATACAGAATCTTGTATCACCACAGTGTGGTGATACAACATTGGCGGTAAAGTACACGAGCACTTCTCATTGTGACGTCATCAGGAAATCTCCGATTTGTCAAATGTAAACAATGACGTCATTACTACAAAACATATCATAACAAAGTTCAGTGGTTTTCTGTGATGAAATGTATCATTTTTCACATAAAGTATTGGGTTTTTATTATTTTAATGACCTAATAGGAAATGTTAGATAAAAATATCATATACACAGTGTGTAGGTACAACCCTTCGTATCAGGTCGAGTCCTTTTTTGTAGCCGTATCACTACGAGTCGACCTGATACTGAGGGTTGTACCTACACACTGTGTATATAATATGTATTTATCATAATCTAGTAATTAGTATTTTCAGTATAAGTAAAATTGTTATCAATATCATGAAACTTATTATACCGTTTAAATTTTATTGTTCAAATTCCAAATACTTATCATGATGTAGCAAAACAATGAGTGTCAATATTAATCTTATGTATACACTAAGTTTAAAAGTAATACTTTTAGTGTTACACTCCACTTTTCAAAATTGAAATGTAGGATAGTGTTACACGCCATTTTTAAAAAATTGATACTATTTCTTTTCAACCAGTATACATATTCAATACAAAGAAATAACGTTTTCTTGTTTAAATACGTTATATAATTTTAATTTCAGAAAATAAGGATACATTTTAATTTTAATTGTCATTTTACTTTCATGGTGAAGTTTATGCGTCCGACGTTTTAAAAAATAAACGACACGTGTTCTTAATAAAGCTACATTTCATTTAAAAAAATTGATCATGATGTAGCAAAAATGTTCCCGTGGTTTATGAATTATATGTCTATCAGAAAACTAATACATGTATTTAAATGGACAACTATACTCTTTTATATCATCAGGGGTATTATGAGGTATCAATCTTTATATACAAAGAGACCTTTGAAACATGTCGCACTTAAAATAAACATTTACCTTGAACGGACACTTAATCAAAATACAATTAGCGTTTGTTTGAAATACTCTTCGGAGACACTTAGCATCTGTCTTATATCTACAAGAAAAATTCTAAAACAAATCAGAAATATATCTGATCATTTGGAAGGAAATCGTACATTCAATATCAATCGTTAATCTACACAGACAATTAAAATGGCCAACTGTGTATGAAAAATTCTGATAACATTATTAAATCACTAAAATGCAAATAATGATTAACGCCTGGTATCAATAATATAAAAATAACAAAAAATTATTGTTTATTGCGTGTCACTGATATCTGCGTCTGGTAACAAACTTAATTAAAAATAAATTCAGGTGTTTACCGTAGGTATAAAAGTTTATTTTAAAATACCATCTTCCTGATCCTAGCACTTACAATAGAAGAAATTGTACCCATTGTACCCAGATGTAAAGTTAATTCTGTTTTAGCTATGGTAAAAATTGCTCTGAATTCACGTTCTGAATTATTACTGGGCACTTCTGACATTTATAATACCCATCTTACTGTTGGTGGGTTCGGGTTCTCTGTGACCGGGGTTGTCTTGGATGTGTTTGGCGTATCATGGTTCTGTGTTTCTTACGCACAGTTTTAGTTGAACGCGTGGTTGATGTGGCTGGATAAGGACGAGATGCTTGCCCTTCCGGAACACCCGGCCTCGCTTCCTTGGTGGAGGTTCGCGTGTTTGGCCTTACTTATTGGTGCCAAAGTTATTACTTTGCTTTTGCATTGTAATTCGATCATGGATTAGTATGTTTCTCTTTGATGAATATTTAGTTTTTAATTTTGATAGTAAAGAATTATCATTTAAGGATTTTTTTAAATTGCCGGATAGATTTAAAACATGTGAGATATACATCATTTTCACGTATTTTAGTTATAATATTAAACAGACAAAGCTATTTAATTTCATTTGCTATACTTATGATGATGATTGGCATTAGATTTAGAGTAAGTAATATTCATTGTTTTATGATTAGTTTCATATTTCAAAAACATCATTGTACCAAAAAAAGTAAAGTAACCATCTTCCATCTTAAAAGACAATGTTAAAACGCCATATTGAAATAAAAATAATACTGTTTTTGGTCAGACACTTAAAATTAAAATGGTATCCAAAAGAGTGGCTAAATTACTTTGTAGAACTATTTATATACAGTAATAAAAAGACAAATCTAACCTATTTTTAAGTCAAATGTATTTAATGTCGAATCCTCCCAGTATAAATGCTACTTCTTACTAATATATAATTCTACAGTACTAGTTTAGCCTGCAATAAAGCACAAAGAAATCGAATCCAGCGATGTGGTGAAATTATTTCTGTTACAATTTTTACAACTACTTGAACTGACTAACAAAATATTTTAGTATGTATCATAATGTAGAATCATCTATACGCCTCAATAGCTAACCATACAAAGAACAAGATATTGCAAGAAAATATGAAGATAAAACCACTAGCCAAAAAGTAATTCTAGGTATTATGCCCATCTGATAATAAACAAAAAATCAGTGATGTGGTTTTACCGACGGTGAAATAAAGATGATCCAACAACCAGCTATGACAAGTATTTATTATACACGGGTGATGTTAAAAATAACTTGTTCAATGCATTTCAGTCTAGAATAATAGATGAAGACGTTCAGTTTATTGTTGATTGGTGGAACAACAGGAGGAACCAGTCAATCTCTTAAAACTGACCTTAACGAAGTTTTGACCGAAAGTGCCCGACCTTCCGAAAAAAACCTGCTTCACTTTTTTCCTGAAAACTTTGTGTAACTACATTTGTCTTTCTTAAGGTTTTTCCATTGGTTGTGTTGTGGACTTCGATATTTTGTCTAATATGTTATATAGTATATTTTATATTTTATTTCACCATAGCTGACAACATATAAGATTATTGAATACAACCTAGAAATATGTCTCTATCTCATTCTGCTGAATAAAACTATACATTATAAAATCATAAAACAATTATAATCACACTCTATGAAGAAACTAATTGCAGCAACTGAAGTGACAAATTTAATATAATCGTATGTATAAAATAATTATCCGAGGCTGTTTCTTTGTGAAATTGTAGAGTTTTAATATATTTACACACAGAAAATAATACTGACAGACATTTTCAGAAATATAACATAATAGTCTCTCCATTGAATCATGTTTTCAACACGTTAAAAATTATTGCTAATTTCGTAATAATACAGAACTTGTACGTTCAGTTATATATTGGCCCGTTCTGAATGTTTTAGAACTGCACATAAACATAAGCTTTTTAAAATCAGCATTTCATCAACCGATATTTTCCAAAAATGATGCACAAGCTTGAAACATGTCTTGGAAGAATAACAATTGGCGGTATTTCAATTGCTTTATGGTTGAATACCCCTGGTCCAATAAAAATGTAAGATTACCAATTTATGTCAAAAAACATAGTAAAGCTTTGAAAAACTTTAAAACTCACAAATTAATTAAACATGATTACTTCCACCAGAAAAGTGAGACCGAGCGCTCTAGAAGAGTAGGTAAGTACATCCTTGTTCAACTACGTATACCGCAACCTGTGTTTTTTTTTTTAATTTAGATATAAAAGGAAACTTGATGGGGCCACTGGACGTCCAATATACCAATGGTACTTTAAGATACAGAAACATCATACTTTTTAATAATGAAACTTTTGAAGTACTTGATAGCAAATGCATGAAAATATAAGCTGTCTCTCAAAAACACTAT
The DNA here is from genome assembly GCA_021292105.1 of Anadara kagoshimensis. NCBI lineage: Eukaryota > Metazoa > Mollusca > Bivalvia > Arcoida > Arcidae > Anadara > Anadara kagoshimensis. Next base: position 18,431,509 of record CM037865.1, read on the forward strand.
CTTTTTTTTGATGATTTCTTCAGTTAAATTTTGTTTGTAGTCTGTTTGGTGCTTGACAAAATAACAAAAAGCATGTTTCAGCACCAGATATTTGTATCTTAACTTACCGTTCTTGTAAAAGAATGACAAATTAATAATTTGTTTTAGAAGTTCGTATAAATATAGAATTCCGGAAAATGGTATTAAGTATAGAAATACCAAACGTTTTTACTTTTACTTGAGATTAACTGTAAGTGGTAATGTATTCAATTAATGTTTTAAATCTGCATATGCTGATGGCAAATATGGAATATATTTTATGAATAGAACAGCAACAATTTGGCGAATGTCAAAATTTGTGTTAGAATTTCTGAAAATGATTTAAAATGTACATGTACAGAAAATCTGATACATATCTTCCTTTTTTAATTTATGGATTCAATAGAGGTATGGGCGATTATGGCCTTTATGTTATCCCATCTTCTCTGCGTTTAGATGTAATAAAACAGCGAAAAGCACGCTTTGTTAGAGGCAATTATACTACAATTTAATTTATAGAAATTAAATTAATTTATTATATTGAAGTAGTTTGGTCAATTTTTCGTCTGCTATTATTTTTGTCTTAATCATAAGGGGCTCGTCACGTATGATTTCATTCATTGTTAAGCGGCATTCACGCATATAGTTCGTGCACGTTCCTCGTGATCACTTCACATTTGATTTTGATTAGAAGGCAAGCAGATCGAAAAATCCCTCCAATAATCCCACCCATTATAAATCAAATTCTGCTGTTTCTATTGTATATTATCAGCTTTTCTCACGTGACGTCATGGATTTGGAATGGATAGAGTTTAAACCGTTCATGGTATATTTTGTGGATGAAAAGATGTATATATAAAGGATATTATAGCATCAGCGGACTTATTATTTATGTGTTGTGTTCACTGGTTGCCCAGTTGATATATCCGGAAGATGCATATGTTGGTGGCCCTCCATATCTATTCTTAGTGACAAGTCTTGAATGTCGACGATTTTAATCATCGTTGATCAGTTGTATAATTTTAGTTTAATTGTCAATATCTGTTGTTTAATCCTATTATATTTAATAAATCCATGACAAAAAAGTGCCAAATGAAAAATACTATATTGTTTTTTTTTTTTTTTTTTTTTTTTTTGCTTTCAAGACTGAACATATAATAATTCTTTAGTTTCATTTTGCGATACAACGCATTGTTATATCGCGTAATAACTATTCATATATCTATTATTACGCTTTCTAATTAAGGCATTGAGGCGTATTTAGCAAAATAGTTATAACGCATTCCAATTCGCGTCATGTTAGAGTGTTCTCCTTATTATACTTTTTGCACATTTTACATAGACAGGCGTAACTTTACCAGCATTAAAATGTATTTAATACAAATCATTTTGTATGTAAACTAACTATACATTCCTTTTTTCGATTGATGTAGTATGTATTATCATACCAAGTGTTTATTTTAATATCATAAAGATTATAAAGTCATTGTTCTAAATTTTGTATTCGATTCATTACATCATGTTACATCCTGTCAATTTCTGATTGGTTTTCACAATTCAGGTTTTCAATAAACCAGTCAAAAGTTACTTGAAAATGCTTTATATGTGTACAGATCCGTTTACAACGATACTTCATCAGTATCGAAAGATTTGTATATGTAAATTAATTTACTATTACTGGCTTAAGAATGGTGTTGAAGTATATGCTAAACTTAATTTTCCTTCAGCTAATGATGGAATACGGAAAAACTGGTAAGTAGGAAACACACTTATCACTGTCAAATTAATTCACATAAATAAAAACATATATAGACAAATTAAATAGAATTCTATTTTTATTTCTTTCCATACTTTTTTAAACAAAGCCTTAGTATAATTGTATAAATGTAACTGTTGCTTTGGATTTAAACGCACATGAGATATGAATATACAAAAACAAACATACTGATATATCTTTAAAAGACGGTTTAAAATTTTGAACATTGACACAGTCAGTTAATCATTTGAACTTCTGACATTTAAGTGACGTTTTGTGCATATTTGCTTCCTAGATTACAACACCAACCAACTGTAACAATTGAAATTAAGCAACATAATTCGGACTTTTGGAGCTTAAATATATATAATATAACATATATATAAAGTTATAATATATACGGGTTAATATTGGATGGAATGACATCATACTTTAAATATCCCTCAGTCAATAATTTATCTTTAGTATGTTGTTTTGTTGAGAAAAAATCCCGAACCGTAGTAATTTTTATCCCCGATAGATAATTTACTATATTTTTAGTATTAAGGTATTTTCCGTAGATTTTCTGATATTTGAACTCGTATACATGAGTATGCGCTTTGCGAAATAAAAACAGAAATAGATATGCTTGGGTTTTTTTCTGTATTTGAATTATTTTAATGCATTTATTATAATGGCGTGTGTCAGAAAGTCTCTATTCCCGTTGCCAGATTACCATACAATTAACTATATAATTTGTAAAAAAGATTTTTACGAGAAACTACACACATGCGTTTGTTTGATAAAATGAAAGAAATAACTTCATATTCTTGGGTTCTTAATTCGATCTTTTAAAAGGATAATCTCCCCTACCTTTAATTCTAAATTTGCTTTTAAATTTAAAATTAAAACAATCTATATTACCTGTTAAAATAATTCCGTTTACAAACGTTTGTTAAATTTTACATTAACCATTCTTTGTTAATTTATTGTATTTTATTCTCATGTTTGCTACGTAAGGACCCATATTTTTTTTCAAAATGGTCGAATGTAAATACTTTATTCGTTTGCATCAGCGTAATTTATCCTAAAAATATATATTTTGCAGACACCAAAGTATCAAATTGTATATAAAAATATGAAAATAAATCTGATCATTTTTAGGTGAAAATTACCAATGAAGTCACTCAAAACTTAAGTTGTGTAATAACTATTTCCAAAACTTGTGTCTAAACGTTTTTTTTTTTTTGAAAGCCTATATTTTAACACTATGAGCCTTCCTGAAAGGTCGCTATCTCAAATATTTTTGCAAATTCATATGAATGGAAACAATTTGTTTGTGAATTTTACAACTTTATTTTGATACGCTATACCCAAATCATTTCTACTTTGTCGATAATTTTTTCACCTGTAAAGATCGGCGTGAATAACAAGTATTTTAAGCGACGGGGACTGAGAAAGACCCTACCTTGTCAATTGATGTGTAATTTGGTACGAACACGATGTTATATGTTTATAGAATGCATGCAGATGATCTTATAAAAGACACAAAAGACTTTGTATTATAAAAATTGTCAAATGGTGTGTATGGGGCCCCAAAATCGACACAATGTCACAATAACAAAACTAAACTATTAATTTTAGCCATTTTCCTGATTTAAAAATGTGAAAATGCAATGCAATGCAATAACACGCATATGTAAAAGGAGATAGTTAAATGCATACATATCGCAATGTCGACTGCAGATTTTAGGGAAACGTTATTTTCATACGATTATATTGACCTATCGGTTACTTTGTATTGTTGCATAGTCTTGAATACAATTACTTTCCTCAGTATCGGCAATCACCTTAATATTAAAATGCGACGACGTTTTATATCAACCTGTGTTTTTGTTTCCCTTGTCCATTTGTGCACAAAAATCCACATAAGAATTCAACTTAAATAAGTTGCGATAGAAGTTTATTTTAACTGTGTGATTAGTGATACTTAATATTGCAATATATTTTGTCTAACAATAAAAATATTTTAAAATATAACAGTACGAAAGTACTTGCTTCCTAATTTTTTTTTCAAAGTATGACAAAACTATGCACTATTTAAACGTTAAATTTTTGTATTTTAAAAAGTAAACTTTCCATTCATATACAGTTTATTCTACAAAGAGACGTCACCCTCGAATTCGCATAATAAATATCAAGCCTAATGGAACAAAAGTACAAATACAGCAAAATCTAATTCGTTTAGTAGTGATTCATTAAGAATCAGTGGCATCGCTTGGTGTTAAAACAAGCTGATTTACAGATAGTATTTTTTCAGAGAAATTCTTTGCTCGAATAACAGCTCTGGATAGAGTGCTCTGCAAATGACAACATCCTGATTTCTTGATCCGATACCACTTTTTTAACAGACTACAATCGATTTCGGCCTATCTTCGGCTACTTTCTAAGCCTAACTCTATTGCAATAAAAGTCGAAGATTCTGTGTCACGTCAAACACAAACACTATCTTAGTTCATGTACGCAATTCACAGTGAAAATCCTACTCAAGGTCGTGTTTGCGAAATTATACAATATAATAATGCAAGTTACTCGAGAATGTTACTTAAACGTAAAAAATGTCAACGCTACCAAACAACAAAGTAAATGAAATACAAATCGAGTGCGTATGTTGGTTTTCCCGGAAAACACATTTAATCTTTTAGCAAGGCCTAGCTCCTCCTTATAGACATTAATCAAATCAGAAGTTTCTTGAAACAATGAGCATTTATATCCTTGACTGTCCCGGAATTTTCCCTAATACGATCCAAATGGAAAATTGGTTTGATTCCCTAAAACAGTCGTCAAAGATAGTCTGAAATCGTCAACGGAGCTTACATATAATTAGAGTTTTAGTTTTACAACTGTTACACTACATTACCTTTTTGGAGTGTAATTTCTCATAAGTAGTGCTTTGGTCATAATTTTTCAAGATATTGAAAAGGTATATGCCAACCAATTAGATTTATGTCATTAATTAATTTTAAGGATTGTTTTAAATACCGTTATGTGTTTGATCTTCGACCAATTTATTTGCTGCAAGCTGTCTGCTATTATTAACAAAATGCAATGATAAATATGATGTTCAATATTAATCCTCTAAATTGAATTTTCTACGATATATGAAAGTAAAAATAACTTTATTGAGGCTACCTGTATAAGAAGATATTAATCTTAATATAAACATATAGCTCATGGGTTTTTAAAAATATAACCTTTTTATTATCTCATAAATTTCCATCTCAATACCATAATGTAATCGTTTTAAAATCATAATTTTGTTGTAGAAATGCAGACTTTTTAAAAAATATATATGTTTTTTTCTCATTATACAAACTGAACTTTGTTTCACAATCCTTTGCATGATGGTTTCAAAAAAGGATTTCTCGATCCCGTTTAAACTTTCAGCAAACATACTTTTCAATTGAATGTATTTTGTGATGATTTCTGGAAAGAAATCGTCATTGTAATTATCAATATATTAAGATTTTACAATTTGTTGTACCTTGATGTTCTATTAATATTTTAATGTTTTTACAACTATAAACGAGTTCTTATCCAAGCTTAACTGCAACTAAATTTTTGAATACTTTTAATAGACCACGATAATTGTTTTTATCTACACAGAGCTTGATGTTTGTCCAGTTGAAGAATTACACCGATATTTTCATTACTGAATTACTTCAAACAAAACTGGTGACGATTGTAGAACCTTTCGACTTCGTGTACCATGATCCTTCTATTTTATATATTCACTCCTACCATTATCAAGATATATCAAGCAGGCCTATTTCAATGCATCTAGAGATCCACGGGATGTTGTCAAACATGTCTTCAAAACCATTGATATGAAGTTCGATTGGCGAATGAGAAACATTTATATAGCCCAAAAGAATTTTATAGAAGTAACAGATATTGACGGAAATTACCGACGAACACTGTATTGGCAAAACATGACATTTATACGAAACATAGTATTGGATCCAGTGAAAGGGTATTTAATCTCTCTCTCTTTCTCTCTCTCTCTCTCTCTCTCTCTCTCTCTCTCTCTCTCTAGTGTGATTAACAGTAATAATTTGTCCTTTTCTTTATCTACCCTTCAGTGTGTTAACAAAATTATATTATTAAATTTTGTTACTTTTTTTCTAACTTTTACTCTCTTTCTCTCTCTCTCTCTATCTCTCTCTCTCTCTCTCACTCTCTCTCTCTCTCTTATTAGTATTAACAAATTTCCATCATATATTGTAACATACCCTGATCTTTCTATTTGTTAACAGATACTATTTGTCTCTCATTTAAGATACTTGTTTTGGGCTCTTGCGGATCGTTTCAAACATATAGAGCGAGCAAGTATGGCCGGCGATGAAGCAAGCCGCAACATAATTATCACAATAATATAAAACAACCACTTGGATTAGCGTTGGACTCAAATAACTCAACACTATATTGGAGTGATGAGTTTTTCAACACGATAAAAAGTGCAGTTACCATGGAAACGAGAGAGCCACAATATTGAAGTTACATGCAGCTACACCTGGACATCTTGCTCTATTTCACAACACGTTATACTGGATTGACAACAAAACCATACAATGAATGCATTAGTACTTGAATCCATGGAATCTGATTTTGTTGCAGACCTGCCACAAGAGCTTCTGCTAAAAAAGTTTATCATCACAAATCAGGAATAAAACTGCTCATTCCTTTTTTCTAGCTTATCCCAACTTTAAAGTGGGAGTGTTTGAAGAACAACGATTTCGTGATGGTAAAACAATAAATACATCAGGCCTGTCGAAACTTTATCACTAAGCTAACAAATTAGAGATAATCGACAGCTTATATCGACCCCCGTTGGCTATATATCGATAGCATATAAAGTGTCTCCCGGCAATTTTTCTATTACTATATACTTATATCTTTGACTTCTTTTCGTTAGCCTAGTGTTAATTTGTCAACATGTCTGTACTTTAACTAGTAGTTTTATAACAATATATATATCTATTAGTTGCATATAGTCACTTGCATTTTTCTTACATTAGTATGACCTTATGTAATGCTATTATGGTTGGCATCTTTATTATTTATATCGTCTGTCTCTTAGACGAATTTTTCTTACTAATTAATCTAAAAATATGTCATTGTGTCTAAACACATCCATCTTGTTGACTTGCATTTAATGACCGGAAATATATGTCATCGTAAGGAGTTTGTATTGAAATACAAACTTTACAATAACATCAAATGTATAAAGTTTCTGCAATTTTTCCTTTCATACCAATCTAAGTGATGTTTAAACTTTTAAATATTTTGTGATCAAACAGATCTAGTTAACTGTAAAACTGGTTTAAGCATATATTCCAGGTCATTGATGATTTGATAATACACCCTCTTGTTAAGCCATTGCTAATTATGTAACTGTAATAATAGAATTGAAATACTGAAATCGTCAAGAATATATTACTTTATATATTAAAAAAATTTTCTTTTGAATTTCAATTAAACATAGTTATCTTTGATTTACTTTTATGAAGCTTTTGATCAAATACTATGAATTAAAAGAAATCAACATTAAAGAAATTTGTGGCGAGTTTATGTTAATATGCCTTATACAACTAACTGTCAATTGTAATGTGTTTGTTTGTATTACACAGTCAACTAGAATAGAGTTTAACCATTTCGAAGCACATGATATTTGAGTCAATATTTACCAGGCCATCTTGAATTTAGTTTTACTATTTCAGATAATGTTTTTGTGCCTATATTGCACAGACTATCCTAAGTAAGTTTTAATATTTCAACGCACGTAATGTTTGCGTCTGTATAATTACACGTCATCTTGAATATAGTTTTACGGTTTCAAGGAACATTATGTTTTCGTGTCTATTAAACAGGTTTGCACAAAATATTTCTATCACTCATCTATTACGTGTGAACAACTTACCCTGGATCCCCTAACTGGCCATACTTTGCCTGCAGCTGTGGTAAAGATTACCAGTTGATAGAAAGGGAAAATGCGCAAGTAATAAAGGTAAGGTTAACCTTGTGTCATAGCAATTTACAATATCACTAAGACAAAGTCACTTGACGACGTGAATTAGCTAAGAAAGACTAAGGAAAGGTACTAAGAAATATTGACTTTAAATGAATTTACTGATATTATTATTGATAAGTAAAATCAGGAGAAAATATTTTAAAAATAATTAATGACTATGGAAATAATATATTATTATTATATTAATTGGAAAATTCACTACATCCAAAGGCAGTATTTATAATAATCAGACGAACAATGCAATGAAAAGTTCAATATTGAAACCATTCTAAAGAAAACTGTTGGTAAATCATGTTCACACCTTTTGAAAGTTAGACTTTATTGTAATGTTTTCATTAAACAATTATTTTCAACCCAGGCTTATCAAGCCCCTCAAAACGTTTATGGCCGTGAACACAACGGGTGTTGACAAGTATTGTATCTGTGTATAAAATACAAATGAATGTTTGTAGATGTTCCATAGTTCCATGGTTTTCGTTCAATTTAAATTTTACTTGTTCACGGTGTCGCATGTTAAATCAGATGTGATTAACCTCATTGAAAACTTCCCTGGTGTAAATTCAAGTGTTTTAATTAAATCTGCAGTTTACAAAGTTTTTTACATTGCTTTTGGATTACGATTTTGACATGTATTGGTGTGTTTTTTGTTTTCAAAATAAGGTTTTAACTATGGCTGCAAACATTATTATCCATTACGCCAACTTTTATATGGCAACTGATGTGTTTTAGATTTTTATGTTTAAATGATCGTCTTAATCGACAAATATATGATCGTGTGTGCTGTTAGGTTAGGTTTTGAAATGGCATAGATAGTGAAAAAATAAGATCCTAAAATCAATTATAAAATACATCGGCACTCTAGATACCACGCGTCCAATCTTTGATAAAACCACAAAGAATTTACTTCATGGTCAAAATTTTATCAAGTTTAATGTGTTATAAATTGTCATAAATATCTTTAAGGTAAAACATTTTTCTCAACAAACTAAAACTCAATTTCTTTGCCAAGTATAAAAATAATTCATTTCAAAAATATTTATCATATTGATTTCATATATTCATGTAATGGGTCACACAAGCTAATACATTTCGATTTTCCCCTAACACCCCCAAAATGATCCTTTAGTAAATAACTTGGACACGAGGTCAACCCATATAAAACTATGATTATGGCCAATAGGTTTATATAGTCTAAATTTCATAAGTATTATGCTTATTGTGGCAGATACTATTAAATATTGATTATTGGCTTTTTATTTTCTTACAACTGCAGAAAAAATTGACATTTTAATTCTATTTTAACTTGCACGAAAAATTCTAGATGTTAGTCAGTTTTATATAGGTCATTTGATCTTTATCCTATGATTTAAATTGGACCTATTTATTCAAAAGTTTTTTAAACTTTGTCTCGAAGTTGCTTCAAGTTCAATTCTCTTTAGATCTTGTCTAGTACTTTACTTTGCGCAAGATAGAAACATTTTATTTAAGATCTTTTCTTGAACTGCAGTCTTGTTGAAATCTCGAAAATGTCTTTAAAATGTGTAACTGATACAACTGTAATTGAATTGTAAATTTATGAGGATACTTTTAAAATTTTGTAGAAAAAAATAATAAAAGTGACTATAAATGTGTCAGTAGTTTCTGAGAAGTCTATGAATAAATAAGGTCACTGACGCCAATCGAAATTAAAAAACACGAGGGACAATAAAATCGCTTTGGCAAATTTAGTGTACCCATATTTTGAAAATTTATAGGACTATTTAATATGTCTTTTTTCAAGTGTTTAACTAATTTAATTTATTTTGTAAGACATGTGTTCATCCTGAAGACAAATACTTTGATATAACATCCTTACATATAAAAAGCAGTTATTTGGATTATATGGTTCAGATTCGTGGATCATTTCAAACTATAAGGAAATATGAAGGAACTGTGTATTGTTGATAAGTTTGATGTCTCTGTGTCCAGGATTGCCCTGAATATATTTGACGTCACAGAGTTTCCATGTTTTTTTACACAATTGTATTACACACGTAGCATTTGTAGATAGATCAAGAGGAGGTGCTTACCCTTATGGAGCACCCGGCCTCACTTCTCTGGTGAAGTTTACGTGTCTAACCTAACTTGCCAGTTCCAAAGTTTTTACTTTGCTCTTGGATTGTGATTCAAACATGGATAAATATTTTGTTTTTTATTATATACCTTTTCAAAATGGTACAGATAAAGACAAACTCTATGTTTGTGTTCATGTCCATGACCCTATTGATAGATTAATTTACTACCATGCGACTTCGTGTCATAAATCTCCACTTAAGATATATATCACATACGAGTGACTAAATAATACAAGAATTTTAAATTTCTCAGAAGAATACTTATTAACTAAAGATGCCGCTTGTTTTTTATTGTCTTCAAGATAATCAAGATAAATCAACTTCATTTTAATTTTCTGAATATATCACAACAAATCAGTGATTGTACGGACAATATCTTTTCTATCACACACTTTCTTTTTCTCTCTCTATCTTTATCTTTATTTATTTATCTCTCTAATCTGAGAACAATTGGTAGAATGATATTCCATAGTTTATGTAACATTCATAAATTGGTAATAACAAACCATTCAGCTATTTAGAGGCCGACTGCTTGGCTTTTATCAATCCAGTCTTAAATGATCTTCTTGAAATCAGCTAGGTATATAAATATTTAGGTCAAAGGATGATGGCTATTAAAGATGTTTAGTTATCTAAAGCCAATTACAATAACAATGCTTGTTCCTGTCCATTGTAAATGACATGCCAGTGTTTTTCGTACGTAAACTTATTGACACGGATTATGGTTACACGAATTATGACCTCTCATATTCTTGTTAAGAGCTATTGTGTTGCCATAAATATCGATGCTAAATGGACTAAAGGGATTAAAAGAGCTATTCCATTCCCTGACAAATCTAAAACAGATCAAAATGAAAACAAATATTTTTTATTATTAAAATGTTTAGTTCCATGCCAACTTTTAGCAGAAATGTCAATGATTTATGTTGTGAAAATAACTTTCAAGTGGTTTTGATGTATTAAAAGATTTTGAAAGTGACAATTCTATCATAAACTGCTTAACAATACAGAAGTTTCATTTTTTTCATTCAGGTAATCTTTTCAATTATTTGGTGTAAATATATTAGTTTAAGGTTTTTCAATAGTATCAGATAATATATACAATTATGAATGTCTTCTATGTTTCTTGAAATGATTTAAAAGTATATACAATGTTTTGTTACACTTATGTTAATTACAAGCCATATATATTACTTCTATTTTAAGTTGAAACAGAACTTATCCTTGGAACCGAAGCTGGAGTGCTTTTGTGTAGTAATAAGTCATATTCGCAGTTGTACGGTGGGCGTTTTGTATTACATTTTGACTTCTTAAAAGATCAAAATGAGATAGTGCTTGGAAAAGAGCATGGCGTAGCCATAGGTGACTTATGGAATCTAACCTATACTTTGAAGCAGCAAGAACTCAATTTCCATGGATTTGCAATTTCAATTCAATTCGACTGGGTTGGTGAAAAAGTATACTTTCTTGGACTGTCACTAATTCAATCCGTGATATTTGTAATGTCAGCCATTGATGACAAATATTATGACATGCCTTTGGTCAGATTTTATTATGCAGTTCTAAAGGGCATTGCTTTAGATCCTGCTAAAGGGTGAGTGAATTGAATGATAGCTACCTTTTTATATGCCATGTCCCCTTATATTACACTGTATAGTTATATCGTTATATATGTATGTGTATCAGGTAGTTGTGATCGCAGGAATGCATGTGTGCATCATTAAAACTTATGAACAATTATTTATTTGTAAAATATTTCAGTGAAAGTCAATTATAAGAAGTTTATGCGGTGTCATGATCTCAGATGCAACTCATTAGGCTTTCAGAGGTTTACCTATCAAACGTTCTGCCAATCGTCAATTGTTCATCTTACATTACCTTGTTAACTTTGATCTCTTGTGAAAAAGCTTAACAAAATTCAAATCCTAATAAAAATTATCCTGTATGCGTAAATGGATATAAGAGAGGGGTTTCCTTGGAACTCAAAGAAGTTGAGAGTAGCAAATATTGTTAAATAGATTGCTAAATGTACAACTGCATTTACATGCATATTATGATAATCAACATTACTTTGATAGTTCAAAACTTAAAAAGTGTATACGAGTTAAATAAAAAATATGAATGTTTATAAATGGCACTTGCGACAAAAAGTTTTGATTTTAATTTTACAAACATCAGGGAAGGTATTTCGATATATTTTTTAATATAATCAATAATTAAAGTGTAAATTTCACCTGAAAAGTTTTAGAAGCAACATTATTGTTTTCAAACGGAATGGTATTGATACAAATGTTGTCATTTAAACTGCAAATGTACAATGTTCCGATGTGATTTTATAATATACTTCTGAATTAAATAATTTATCATAACAATATTAAAATAGACAGCACATGTAATATCAATGAGTCAAGGTGTATTTTGACAATTAAAATTAGATACTTAAAACTCGAATTATGAAATTCACAGCGAAAGTTTAGATCATTGATATTAAATGTTTGATAAGGAATTTTAATTCGCAAAAAACAGTAATGGCATGCTTCATAAAAGCACGATGTATGAACGAACATTTGGTTAAGCAAAATACATGAATATTCAATTCTAATTTACCGAAGTATATTTTGTTGATTTCTGATTTAGTATTTGCCTAGAGTCTACAAGATTGAAATTTATCTCAGATTTAGGAGTAATTTTTGGTTATTTATGTTAACATAATTGTAACTATCTTCAACTTAAATCCAAATCCACAAGCAGTAATGCATTCTGAAATAATATTTTCTATTCTTGATTATAACTGTTCCAAATAAGGCCATTTTGAGTTAGAAATTTAGGGGTTACATATTTATTTTAATCCAATCGATATTTCGAAACATGTAGATATTTGTATTGAATAACATTTAAGTCATCATCATCAGTGCCTAGATGAACAGTTTCAACATAATCGGAAATAATTATGATTTTATGTTGATATCTCGAATACAGACTCTGCTAAAATCAATCTTTTTTTTACCAGGTTACTCTTTTTCATCAGTGACCACACTATTAACAAAATGTCATTAAATGGAAACAGGTCAACTATTAAAACTATTCTGAACCGTACAAATATCAACTATGTTGGCTTTATTTTAACTGCCGATGTTTATGAAGAAGATTTGTATTGGATTTCTGTGGACACACATTACTCAGTGAGAAGAGTTTCATACAATGGTGACATATTGGAGTACCCATTTCAGAAGTCAATAATGATAAACCTTTATACGACAAGGACACATTATATAACAGATGATTACAGCGACTTTGGAGATAACTGGATCGTGTGGATGTGCGACAAAAAATTCGGGGGCGATTGTACAATGCTTCTTGAGACGTCTATTTATATAGGACAAATAAGAACATACCCTGAAGAGAGGAGTATCTAGGTAAGTATGTTGTAAATGTTACTTGTGTTATCTGTATCAGAAAATGTTCTGCTCTCTGCCTTTTTTTTGGGGGGGAGGGGATATGGTTGGGAGAGGGAAAGTAAGACGCGCAGACCAATACCTTTCTTCTGTCAGCTATTAAAAATTGTTTCTATTAACCTACTAATGATTATGCTTCTAAAACCAAAATTAATCTCATATATCTAAGTTTTTTAGGCACATATGGTTTTTATTGAAATTGAAATTGAAATTTTAGCTGTCTATTAATGATTGTGATTTTGGAGTATTGGTACGATTTTATATTCTGTACATTTTAACAAATACTGTTAATCTCATTTACCTTTCGCGATTAATGCTCATAACGCCTTTCTTTTATGATCCATATGGGATTGCTGGGTGGGAAGGTGCTTATTGAAAGGGCCACTTATACAACATTAATATCTCTTTTTTGTGTATGGTTACTCTAGAGAGGTTCTTTAAAGTTCTGCATTTCTGCCCGATTCGAATACAGAAAAAATATCATGGAGTGGTGCAAAAATTGTGCCAAATTTAATATGGATTTTTTGTTACCGAATAACGAAGTCTATTTCTCTTAACATATTGTTGAAGTACTTGCAGTATATCTTTGTTGGAAGCATGCATGTTTGTTTCTGATACAAAGGTAAAATGTTCAAAGGACTGGATCTTTCAACATTGAAAACATCAAAGGGGCCGGATTGTATATTGATACGGGTTTATTTGCTTTGTTACACCCAACAGAAGATAATATGTTCTTTGAAAATTCCTAATCACCATTCAATATAATACGTAAAGGTTTCTCTTTTGTCTTTACGTGATAGTGCCATTCTTAGGTCATACTTCATCCTTGATGTTGAAGTTATGGAATCACTAAAATATATAATATAATATGTTACGTCGTTTATTATTCTCTTAATTTGTAATTAGCAAATTATCATGTGTTGGAACATCTTAAGATGCTAAATGAACGTGAGCGTTTGTCGACAATAGTATAAAATCTCTCCTACTTTTCACTTACCGCAACCGTAAAACATTTGATAAAGTACTGGATTTGTATGTGCATTTTCTTGGGCTCATAATTAGCAAAGGATGAAATCACATCTTTAAGCTTTGCATAAAGATGGCATAAAGATGGTCTTTATGCCATCTTTATGCATAGCGTAAAGATGCATAATGTCCAAAGTACTTTATGCCACCTTTATACCATCTTTATGCATGAAAATGTTTTATAAAGTTAACTGTACATTTTCATTTGTATGGTTTAGTCTCACTTAGCCATACATTTGAAAAAAGCATAGTCTCGTTTAGATATATTTTAAAATCGCCAAATTTTACCCGAGACCTGTACACCTGGAAATAGTCTATTTCCTAAATATGCATTTCATAACCAAAAAAAAAAAAAATTACTAGTTTGTTTATGTTCTTATTTATTTATTTTTTATTTATTTATTTATTTATTTAATTATTTATTTCTTTATCCATGTATTGATTTTTTTACATATATTGATTTTATTTATTTATCTATTTATTTATTTTTTTGTATTGATTTTATTTCTTCATTTATTTATTCAATTCTTCTTGCATGTCAGAATCACAATAAATAATTTATTCCGGCGAGAAACAGAAGCTGATTATTATTATTATTATTAATATTATTAAACCTGACAGTCATCGGAAGTTTCTCTGTAACGAAATAACGTCTCTGGGTTAAGAAATAACTAAAAAAAAATAATAATAAATAATAAATTATTATCGGCGACATTTACTACAGATTATTACGTTATATACCATCTTTGAAATATAGCTGGTCCACAGCTTCTGAGATAATTATTATTAGTCCACCTTGATAAAAGGTTTGTTTATTAGACATTCCTTAGATTGAGACCCGTACCTTTAATCAACAGGAAGTGTTCTTACAATTAACAAAATTGATTGACAGGTGTTCAGATAGCAGGATTTCATGACACCTGGAAATATACCACTCCAATCATTTGATTTTGTCTTGGATGTAGAACTGATTGTGAAAAGAAAATATTATGTATACGAGAGTAATATGAAAATAGGCATTGCCTATCCCGGGAAATGTCCAAATTTATTATCGGGTTATTGTGCACACACACACACACATACACCCAAAAAAGGGATGGCACACATTGTTTTGTCTTACCAAATACTAGTTAAAGTTAAAGTCTGTCCCGAGCCATTAGGCCCATCAGGCCGGAGCTTATCCCGGTTTCGGTGATGTTAAGCGACTGAGAGTACAAGACTCTCCCCTGAATGGGACGCCGGTCCATCGCAGGGTTAACCCCCAGCATTTTGCTGGTACTCATTTATTTTTCAGCTGAGTGAACTGGAACAACGTGAAATTAAATGTCTTGCTCAAGGACACAACACATCGCCCGGTCCAGGGATTCGAACCCACGACCTTGAGTCCAACGCCTTAACCACTAGGCCACACCAAATACTAGTGGGACTGACTATAGGTAACTACCGCCAAGTTCTTGCGTCATCTTTCAATCATGTTCTGTCACACAGAACTGAGTTTTGGGTATGATCTTTCCAGGGACACAAAAGGCTATTCAATTACCCAATATAGTGAATATACTAATCCATACCACAACATTCTCACATTGTAATGTCTTCTCAACTTAAATCACCTTTTACCATACCATGTGAATAATTTAATCTACTGATTTATGGATTGTTATGGATTTATGGATTGCATAAATAACTACTCCTGTTTCTTAAAAGTCAGGGTTAGGGTTAGGGTTATGAATTATTTTCACGATAATCGTTTTTTGGTTTCATTTCTGATGTACGAGACGGGCGAGATTTTCCCCCATATGGAGCTCACTTCCTGTCGATTTGACCCCTTCAATGGCCTTGAGAAAAGTGAGAAAAGTGGTGCATGCGCGGCGTCAAATGATTTGGACGTACGGTCTATAGAATTTTTCCACAATTTTCTATGACGTCATAATACATACGTGTTACCTATAGACGGGAAATTCCCGGCGTTTCCAGTAATATGAAAATAGGCATTTTTCCAGGGACACAAAAGGCTATTCAATTACCCAATATAGTGAATATACTAATCCATACCACAACATTCTCACATTGTAATGTCTTCTCAACTTAAATCACCTTTTACCATACCATGTGAATAATTTAATCTACTGATTTATGGATTGTTATGGATTTATGGATTGCATAAATAACTACTCCTGTTTCTTAAAACAAGATGTGTATCATATCACAGTTCAAGATTGCACCATTCAATTAATGAAGCAGTTATACCAATGAAAAACAAACATACTAATCCATGTCCAAATCACAATCCGGGAGTAAAGTAAAAAAAACTTTGAAACTTCCACCAGGGAAGTGAGACCGAGTTTTCTGGAAGGGTAAGCACCTTCTGTTAGCTAGCTACACCGGCCACGTGTGTAATCAATATTAAGTGAAGGGAACATGGAACTAAAACATCCAGGTCAATATTGGACACAAAGACATCAAACTTGTCAACAATACAGTGATGATGGTCATAAAACGTTTTGCCGAAGGCCCTGATAAGCTTAGGCTTGCAATATCCCTTGGTCAACAATCTATTCTGTTTGTGACCGCCTTGGTTGCTCAATGGTATAGCATCCTCTTGGAGAGTGGAAGGTTTTTGGTTCTAACCTGACTTGTGTTATACATGACAATACTTCAAAATTTGAGTTACTGCTTCCTCATTTTGCAAGCCACATTTGGCTTAAAGGATAGATCATCGACTGGTTATAGAATTATATTAATTGGGAGTGGAATGCTTGTCTGTGACTCTGTTAGGCAGCACCTTTAACCCACAACCCGATATTAATACAGTGGTATAAGGGTAAGCTCCTCTTACACCTTCAACATTCACAGGCATATAGTACCATGTTGAGAATTTTCTAAAACACACCCATTGCAAGTGACAAATGATATGATTAAAACTTGACAGGCTTGTACCGAAATAATGTTAATTTTAGCCCAGCCCCTTTAAGTTTCACTGCATGAAGAGCGCCAGCCCCAGAGAGTTGAAATGCTTTTTCACTTATATCGAGACGGTTAATTCTAGGATGGTGGGTTGGAGTTTTTTTTACCCCAGTCAAGATTATTCATTATTCACCTAAATTGAAATGAAACATTCTGGGATGATATACTACAAAGATGGTGCTTTAAGATTTATATTGAAATGGTCGCTTATTTGGATGGTGGAGTGGAAATTGACATTTATTCACTTATACCAACTTTTTTTTCGAGAACCAAGTCTGGGATATTGAAGAAGGTAATGTTGATTTTACCCTAGTTAAAATTTTTATATTCATTCCGAGAACTAAATTATTGGAATCCCCTGCCAGCATCAGTAGTCCAGTCACCATCCCTGGAGGTTTTCAAGGAGTCAATTTAGACCTTACCTAAGTGGATCTCAACTACAGTCAGCTGCTAAACTCAACATGAAGGTTTTATTATTGTTATTTTCATCACAACTTTTTGGGACAGCGGTCCATCTCATTGCACAACATGTACAGTTTCCTCATCAGTTATGTCCAAGTTAGATTTTTGATGAGTACAGTCATTGTAGTTAAGTCAGTTCTAAACAGCACCTTAAAGTCAAACTGGTCCAGCTCGATCAGCTGATCATGATATCCACGTCACATGTAAACAAACAAGAGGATTTGTCAATATTTACATTAAATTCGGAATAAATTCAATAAATTTTATCTGCATTTTCATAAAAATGATTATTGGGACGAACTGTTAATTAATTCTTTCGAAAAACGCATTTTATTATTTTTCTTAAAAATCGTTCGTTTGTGAAAACGTCTTTCCCGTCCTGACGAACGCCATTTTTGTTTACACTGCATTCAGCGAGGGTCACAGATGCACTCAAAATTTTGATTCAATTAAGTAATAATATGTGAAAAAGAGTTACCGTAGAAGTCGTATACTGTGGTTATGCTAACCTCGTAATAGTTTTGTGTCAGGTAACTATGGTTATCGATTTATCTAACTTGAAATCGGCAAATTTTGTATCTTCCCGCATTGTATACTGTGTGATCATGGTTGATGCACGTGGGAAAGTCGGTCGCTGATTGGCTTACAGTGGTTATCGATCTGAATTGAACTTTGACCCAATCAAAAGAAATCACGTCATCGCGAATCTTGAAACGCTACACTTCGAGATCAGCCAGAATGGCGAAAGAAACGTAAATATTTGGTATTCGATCAACCTATTTAAATTATTACTTGTCTCAATGAATTATTTTCACGATAATCGTTTCTTGGTTTCATTTCTGATGTACGAGACGGGCGAGATTTCCCCCCATATGGAGCTCACTTCCTGTCGATTTGACCCCTTCAATGGCCTTGAGAAAAGTGAAAAAAGTGGTGCACGCGCGGCGTCAAATGATTTGGACGTACGGTCTATGGAATTTTTCCACAATTTTCTATGACGTCATAATACATACGTGTTACCTATAGACGGGAAATTCCCGGGCTTCGCGCCGGGACATTTCCCGTATGAATAGACTGATAACGGACAACGGGCGCATGACAGAATTCTATTATTTTAAAAAAAATAACTATAATAAAATTCTACCACCGGTCATTAAATTTTTAATCATTTATTCATCATTTTACCGATTATTTATTAGTGTCAAACATAAATAAATAAATAAATAAATAAATAAATAAATAAATAAATAAATAAATAAATAATTTTCGTTTGTTTCTTGGTCACATATTCAATAAAAGATACATTTAAATACATTTTCTTCATGATTGGGAAAATTTGCCTTTGAAATAGATTGTACATTTATTATTATTATTATTATTATTATTATTATTATTATTATTATTATTATTATTATTATTATTATTATTATTATTATTATTATTATTATATTTTAAAAAAGATATTTAACAAATGGAGTGAACTGACATATATGCATATATTTTTAATATGACAGTTTTAGAGCTGGTCATGTTATCACATATCCTTATAGCTAATTATAAATAAATTATAAAGGTTTGAATCATCTCCTCCGTGGACTAATGGATAAGGATGAAGAGTCAGATAAGAATGTATAGTCTTGGAACCTAAGGGTTGTGAGTTCAAATCCCGCTGAGGACAAATAAGGAAAGAAGTCAAAATTAATATTAATATCAAGACACGCACACAGTAAAATCAATTGAAGGGGGAAAAATGCAAATAAATAAATAAATAATAAAATAATAAATAAATATAAACAAATAAAAATAAAAATAATAAAAAATATAATAAAACAAAAAATTGAATACCTCCATAGCTGAATAAAAATTATTAAAAATAAATAAAAAATTATTTAGTGAAATAGTGCAAGAATAATTTTGATTTTTTTAAAATTATCTTTAACAGCATATTTATATAATTTGAAAATTGTACTCTGAATTATATATATATATATATATATATATATATATATATATAATATATATATATATATATATATTATATATAATCGTACAACAAAAACCAAACTAAATCTGAATTTAAAATAAAGATGCATAAAGATGGCGTAAAGATGGCATAAAGAACTTTGGACATTATGCATCTTTATGCATATGCATAAAGATGGCATAAAGATTGGATAAAGATGGCATAAAGACTGCATAAAGACATCTTTATGCCACCATTATGCCATCTTTACACCATCTTTACACCATCTTTATGCATGCATAAAGATGCGATTTCGTGCTGTGTAGGCTGAGATGTAAACAAGACTTAAACTATGTTAGTATCTTTCCTTTTCAAAGAATTTGGCATTTAGAAATGAAAGTCATGGTGTTCTTTGAAAAAGTAATTGAAGATCAATGTTTCTTGTCACTGCAGGGTCGACACATCACAGAACCTTCCCTGATCATGTCGGCATTGGTTTGTATTCACAAGAAAGGACACAATGTCTGCTATTTTACCTATAGCTATTGTCGTCTCGACATCAATGAAATATTCTTGACCCGGACGTAAAACGCCATTCAATCAATCATTAAATCAGCCCTGTTATTGATCATTAATATCTTAAATTGTTAATAAAAACCTCTGTACATATTTCTGCTTGTGGAAGTCTCATGATAAAAAAATAAAAATATTTTAAAACGAGCAATTTTAGATGAATATGCGAACATTCACTAGAGAAGTGAAAATTTAAGGATTTGTTAATTTTGTTTTTATTCGAGAGCATAGTGGTTTTAAAATGTCTTTATACAAACATAAAAGAGAAACGTAAACAAACATTTGT
Source organism: Anadara kagoshimensis (assembly GCA_021292105.1). Classification (NCBI taxonomy): domain Eukaryota; kingdom Metazoa; phylum Mollusca; class Bivalvia; order Arcoida; family Arcidae; genus Anadara; species Anadara kagoshimensis. The sequence continues at coordinate 18,452,196 of CM037865.1, forward strand.
AGTTATGCTTATGCATGTCTTAAGTAGATGCCTTTTCGGCTTCTCGCTAAAACCGTGGATATATGTGTAAATTCACAGTAGGTAACATGGCATTTTAGCGATATTCCTTTAAAAAGCTTAAAACTCAAAGAATTTCAACAACGTTCCCTAGCACTGTTGAACTGTGAAACGAATGTTACCTGTCAAAACCAAACCTGTACATTTAACTTATTATGCTTGCAATATATTATACATTTATTGCCTTTATGTGAGGGAGATATGAACATTTGTTCACCTTCAACAAGTCATATATCCCGAGGGCGAAACCCAAGGGGAATGTGAGTTGTTAAGAGTGAACAAATGTTTATATCTCCCTCACACAAAAGCAATAAATTGTTTATTATACCGAAAGATAACCATGGTCATATTATTGTGACTTCATGGTGTGTTCCGAAGAGGTGGGATATGATGTTTTCAGAGGGATACAGGATGTTTTCTCCACCCTGACCACATGATCCAATGATCCAATCAAATTACAGATAGTGTCGTATTTTTCCAATGTTGTATAATAAAATTCTTAATTGATTTTGGTGTATACATTTCAGGTGTTCATCCTTGTCAAATAAACAATGGCAACTGTTCAGATTTCTGTCTGGTGTCATATCAACATCCATATTTTACATGTCTTTGTAGACAAAACTCTATACTAGCAATGGATAAAAGAACTTGTGGTAAGTATTTTGTCGTTTCATGTTAAGGATTATCAACTACTTGTTTGTAAATATTCGTCGTTTTGCTTGCTTCTTTGAACATAATGAATTTATCGAAGTGAATTACATTCTTCTTGGTATAGTATGTTATATTAAATAAAATCTTCGACAATAAAATTAAAGATAATTTTATTGTACATAAATTGTTTAGTGTAAAACAAGCGAATGCTCTTTTAAGTATCATTTTTTTTATTTTCTGATTTTTAAAAAAAGACCGTAAAAAACTTAGAAACCTTAATCAAATGACAAAAACCGAAAATTGGTTTAACTTACATACTTTTAAGACCCTTATATGTGAATTTATAATATAATTCAATCAAAGTTCAATAAAACTAGTCTTTCTTATCTGATTAAAATCCGTCTAAATGATTTTGGATTTGGATATGCTAAATTGCATAAAGTAATCTAAATGATGTTTGATTTGAATATGCTAAATTGCATTAAGTTAATAATATAAGCTTTACATGTGTGTAATGAAAACGTATTATCGATGAATGTTGAGCTCTCTTTGATCAGATAAAATATGGCATATGTGCAAATGGACTTTATTATTACAAAGCTTTAATCCAAAAGCCAGTTTAGCTTATGGCATAGTGAAGAACACGCGTGTCTGTCTTCGTAAATATAATATACAGTCAAACCTGCCTTTAAGATCATCTCTATATAAAGACCACCTGCTTATAAAGGTCAGTGAAATTGTAATCCATTTGTTCTTTATATTATTTGAACGTGTATATAAAGGTCACCTGTCAATAAAGGCCTCCTTTACTTTTTCCATTGGGTGGTCTTTATAGACCCTTTTTAAACCCTTTATGGTTTGACTGTATTAAAATTGAAATTATTAAGATGGTTTCTCTCACTATATATAGCTCGCAGATGACCGATGACCAAAATAGCTTTAATTATCATCGTTTCTAACTATCATAAAATTCTAGATAGTAGATAATGTCCGAACAAAACATATTGATTCGCCATTGGCATTTGTTTTCATAAGCATCCCCTTTTATTTATTGCCTATGCAATTTTAAATAAACTGTTGATATAGTATTTGTAGTAACGTCAAGTATGTTATTTGATTGTTTTTGTAAAAGAAAAATTCAACACTGAATACAGTAGAACTTTGAAAACTCGAACTTCGATATCTCGAATACCACGAATAACTCGAAGTCAATTTTTTGTCCCGACCGGTTTTCTATATAAACTATATAAATACAACTTCGATAACTCAAACTCCTATAATTTGAATACCCCCGATAACTCGAAGTAATGTTAATGTGCAAAATTCAAAATTGTATGACAAACCACCATCTCAAACTCGAAATATTTAACAATCTGTGAAATCACAGAAATTAATCGGTCATGGGTTCTAGGCTTCCGTATAATCCGATTACTGAGAGGAGTAGTGGTACAGATCAAAGGTTCTACTACCATATTTATTAGTATCAATTAAAGGATTAGTACTCTGTGCCATTAGGGGCGATGAAGTGTAACCGTGTACCCCCTGAGTAGAAGCCAAGTTTTGTGCCACTGGCGATAACAGCAAAATTTTAAGTGATTTATCCAAGCTTAATTTGAATGACCAAAACGTGGTACGCACACTAATATTATAATTTCTTTAAAATGCGCCTCTTGTCTTGCGTTTGTAATATTATGATTATTACATACAATGTTCATGAATATGTGTATCTGATTCACTTCTTTGAATGCATTATGATTATGTATTGGTAATACACATGTTGTGTATTGTATGCGTTTGTCCTCGCCAGAGTCCCTATAAAACAGCATTATTAAATTGATTATATTTAGTTTATTTTTACATGTATTTAAGAAATACATATTACACTAGTGTATCAGTAAACAGTTTACTGACATCCAACATTTTTCCCATCAAAATGGAAGTCTACATTGTGATGTCATCCTTCAACTTCGAAAACTCGAACACCCCGATAACTCGAAGTCATCATCGAAGTCCTGTGCACTTCGAGTTATCAAAGTTCTACTGTAAATGTAGGGTCATTCTGTCAAACCATTTAACCATAATCAAAGTAGTAATTTTTATGTCTTTCTTTATGATCATATATTTTCTTATAGGTTGATGTTGGTAGATCAATGCTCTTTAGTAAATCATATAATGATTTCATATATACTACATTGTTTCAAGTTTCATGTCGTAATTATGCCGAAATCATGCATAGGCAAGTTATTTCCCATAAAAATACTTAGGTCACTGTGTATGAGTTGAGTGCAAACATGCATGACAACATTCTTAAGAGTACAGAGCAGACAAGAAGGGATTGTTCCATAGAAATTGCTATGTTTATATGTTCAAAATCGTTTTGAACAAAGGTGATTTGAGTTCTTGCTTAGTTTTTGCCATTTGAATCTCAGTGAGCTCATATTTTATACTAGATCTGTGCATCACAAACAAGGTTATATTGCTATTGAGTATTTTTCTGACATTTTTATTTGACTTTGTATAATATGTTGAACGGGAATTAATCAATTGCTCGCATGTCCAAACCAGAGGTTATCTGATCATAGGGCTATAATAGTCATCGTTAAAATATTTCAATACATATCTATTTTGTATTAGACCACACTTGTGACAACATTGTAATGATAGCTCACCAAGAGAGAATGTAAAGAGAATATTAAACGAGGGACAGGTTATTCTGAAACCAGCAGTCCAAACTAAATGTAAATCACAACACAAAAGTTGATTCCTATTATTTAGACATAAATAAAGTGTTAGGTTTTGAAATGCTGCAATTAATTGATTGGTGACGGATAGTTATTCTTATTTTTATATTAATATATATTAATTAATCAAAAGCAAACATACTTGCTTCATGCTCGAATCACAATTCTGTGGCAAATTAAAAACTTTGAAACTGATAAGTTGGTTTTAACACGTAAACTGCCACAAGTGAATTGAGAGCGATTGCTCCGGAAGTATAAGCACCTCCTGTGTAGCTAGCATCACCGGCAACGTGCGCAATCAAAATTAAATGAAAGGATCATTGAACTTTCTGACGTCAAATATATACCCAGAGAAATCCTAGACACAGAATCATCGAACTGATCAACACTACTGTTGAGCGCCCTAAAGTCCTGTGCTTGCAATATCTCTGGATCTTTCGTAATTCTTGAAAAGTGTTTTCCTGAATACAATTTATTGTTTGAAATGTTAAAAGGTATACGTTAGGTTGAATAGTTGGTAAATATTACAAATGCTAATTTTAATATTCAAATGAGTTTAAACTTGTTTAGACAATTTATCAATTGTTTATAAATCGTGACTACGTTTTAAAATGTTTGGCTTCTTAAGAAGCATATTTTCGGATTGGATCATTGTATCTAGATAATTAAGATTGTACTCTGTAATTGTCTAAATTAACGTATCATCTTTGAGCTGTTACAAAGTTTCTTTATTATGAACATGTTGCGATCTTATTGAAAGTTGAAAGTGTCAATTTATAAAATCAGTAATTATAATCGTTGCTGGTCATGGCATCCATGTCGATGGCTTACTTTAGCAAGATTCACAAGTAAACTTAATCTAATTACATTACTTTGATCCATGACAAGGTTGAAGATTCTTAAAACTTACTAAAAGTGTAAATTTGTAAATTACAGTACTAAAACACGTTTTGGATGAAACGAAATATCTATGACGCCACTTGTGGCTGAATTTTATTGTAGTTAAGAAGAGTTGCCTATCTTTAAACGGGAAATGTACGATGATTTGCCAAGATTTAGACGAATTAAATTATAAATGCCTCTGCGAAGAAGGATACCAACTTGCCAGTGACAACAAATCATGCGTAGGAGGTTAGTAACACAAAGGGTTTGCAAAGACTTTTCAGTCAAGTCAAGTTTATCACCAATTTTTAAACTATGCAATTTTACTAGTATTAAGCTACATTCATTCATATCTAGGATTGATGTAATGTACAGTTGCACAAGTTATTCAATTTAAGTTATACAATGTTCAGGGTTGAAACCTTTTCACAAAAAAATACAACAATCGCAATACAACAGTTATTTGTCAAAACTAAAATAACTTTAATTTAATTGAATAATAAAAACAATCTCAAAAAAACCGCTCACACAAAGTGATAATTTTAATCTGATAAAAATGTCTTTTGTTGAATCAGAGGATCTCATTTCAATTCTGAATGAAGCACGTGTACATTATCCCAACAACAAACGCAATAAAACACTATACAACAAAAAGTAATAGAAAAAAGTTGTCAAACATGACAGAACAAAACAGAAATTACACAACTGATAAATTAGCTATAGCACTAACTGTGGACCTTCCTACCCCTATTATATTACAATCAGTAGGTCATCAGTTCGTATATTGATAAAAATTAAATTTAGTTACCAAGCAATAGACAAAAAACATGTAAAACGTAAAATTAAAAGGAAACGCGTATTCTTTGACCTCTGACCAAATTATGTTATTTTTCAATGGTGCTAGATTTTCTGTCTTGTCGTGGCTGTAACAGATCACAAGATCATTTTACCCACATTTGCGGACATATTGTATCCTGTCATAGGCTCAGTGCCGAAAATTTTACTCAAGCAAAGTAATCACTGATCCTTTACCAATGACTATCAAATTACCAATACCAGTTAAAATATCTTTAAAGTACCAATTGCGGTGAGTTGAAGTGCTGTCGGCCCTGGAGGTTGATTTAAGAGATAATTCCATTTATCCAACACAGGATGTTACAAATTTAATTCAACTTATACAGATTACTTGAATAATATTTATTAAGTTATCCCAAAAAGTGATGTGAAAATTCAAACAAAGATATTTTTAAGATCACATGCATGTTGAGTTTCACTGCACAAGTGTTAAAATATATATGACATGATTCTACACAATTGTTAATGTCATAGTAGAGTGCAGCAATATTGATGGTTTTTAAACAAAAGTCAAGATTTTTTCAAAAGGGTCTTAGTGGCCAAGTCTAACGCAAACAATTATGGATCATCGCGTCACTCACTGTCTAAGTCTGATTCCTACTCAGGCAAATCCTAGTAAAAGAAAGTGAATGGCAATATGTGGTTTTATCTGGACATTTCGGTTTTCACCACCATTCCAAAACTGATTGTCTTGGTATAAGAGAAGAGTAGAATAAATGCTATAGTTAACTTAGTGGATAAGTAATCCGAACTTAAAAGACAAAATTTAGAAAAAAATAGTTTTTATTAACATTTCTGTTTGATTTATGAAAAAAAATTATATATTCATAATTCAGCATTTAAAACACAGTGATTTTGTGATGAGTAGGGTAATGAATTTACAATTGGAATTGTTTATTTGGATTTAACAGTATATTTTGTAGTTTATTAATTTTAATTTTTGATTTGAAATATAATTCAAACTGACTATAATTTTAACTTCTTTATTGTGTATATTAATTGACCAGATGCTAATATTTAAGTCTAACAGTGTCTTCTTAAGCCGGCCATTATGTAAAGGATTAAAATATGGGTTGAAGTGTTCACTTTGTCATGGTGGATAATTATCCAACTATTAGGCTGGCTAGCTTGATTTTCACAAGGATGGGTATTGTGCTTAGGACACTATCTAATTTTATGAAAAATAATGGGTATTCCGCCTGAAAAAAATCCCTTACAAAGACAAAAATATTACGACCCCTACTAGTGTACACAGGAACATTAGGAATAACCAACTAATGGTTGAATTTTAAAAAAAATGCAGATGAAATAGCAGAAAAAAAAAAAAAAAAAAAAAGAATATGTTAATATTTGTCAATAAATTATGATTTTAGAACAAACATAAAGAAGATAATCGGTGTGTTGATATTTCAGCTAAACGTTAAAACATCACCATCGAGATATGTAAAGCACTAAATGCAGTTTAATTGTAGACTTGTACTTGAGAGATGCTATTATTATTATTTAATTATTATGTCTATATCATATCACAAGCTAAATTGTTAAACAATCAGTCTGAGAACACAGTGGAAATAGACTTTGAACCATTACGGTTTTGTTAAGTGGACGATGAGACATACGAGGGGAAGTCAGAAAATTAATAGAACATCGTATTCAACCAAGCGTAACTCACATTTTCTTTACTTATTTAGACAACACAACATTCCGCCATTTTAAACACATCAACTATATTTGTAACAAAATATTTGTATAACTATCAAAAGCATTCAAATTTGGTGACCATCAAGCAATGGTGGAAAATCAAAATGTTGAGATTAGGGCAGTAATAAAGTTCCTCACAGTAGAGGGATCAAATACCAAAAATTCACCGGCGAATGGTCGAGGTGTACGGTGACAGTGGTCCTGCCTATTCCACAGTGGCAAAATGGTCAGCAAATTTAAACGTGGGCGCACCTCACTGTGGATGACCCACGGTCAGGTCGGCCAGCTGATGCTATCACAAAGGAAATTGTCACATCTGCGGAGACCCTCATCATGAATAGTCGTCAAATTAGTATTGGTGACATAGCTAGTGAGTATGACATTTCATGTGTATACATGGTTATCCATCAGCATCTTTGGATGTCAAAATATCCGCAAGATGGGTTCTTAGAAATCTTAATGTGCAGGATCGCTTCCAAAGACTCCAGTCAAGTCGGGGCTTATTGATATTTATAATGATAACCCGGAGAGCTTCCATTTACGTTTAGTAACTGGTGATGAAACATGGATTCATCATTGGGACCCAGACACCAAAAAAGAAGAGTCCACAAATGGAAACACCCTGGCTCACCCCCAAAAAAATTCAAAACCCAAACATCAGCTGGCAAAGTCATGGCCACTGTGTTTTGGGATTCTATGTGTGTTCTGTTAATGAATTATAAACATGCTGGAATCTCTATCACCGGGGCTAACCATGCTGATCTAATTACAAAAGGAGGGGGAAATTAGCCGAAGGGGTATTGCTTCTTCGCGACAATGCTTCTGTGTACAAGTCAAGATTGCACAAGCAGCGATTCGTGAATGCAAGTTCGAACAAATTAATCACCCATCCTACAGTCCCGATTTGGCACCCAGTGATTATTTCCTATTTAGAAATTTGAAATACCATTTACGGGGAATCAGATTTCCTGATGATGATGGACTTAAGGCTGCCAAAGAGGCATGGTTTCAGGACCAAACCGAAGACTTCTATTTCAAAGATATAGACAGTCTGAAAGAAAAATGGGCTAAGTGCATTGGGGTAAATGGGGACTAATTGAAAAATAATAATAAAATTTATGGTTTGTTGCAACAATATATACCCCGTTCTATGAACTTTTTGACCTCCCCTCGTTTATTTATCTTTTTGTAATCATCTTTATAATTCGTTAAAAAACTTTGATGATTTTTTGCTAAATTTATTTTTAATTTTATATTTTCCAAACTGTAAAAATTGATTTACAATGTGTGCACAAATCAACTTCCTATTGTATCCACAATGAATTAATATTCAATAGCAAAAATTCAGAAATAGGTGGTTGCAGCTTAGTATTATATCAACTGTAATGCACACAATCAGTTAAGCGCCATCTGATTTATGGGCCATCTTGTTTAATATGGTCCAATGTAATATTTTTTATCAACGCAATCCCTTCGTATGGGACCTTAAAGTCGGAAATGTAGAGTAAGTCCTTTAAACGATGTTCGATTTGCATTAACAAACAAAATATTATCTTATATATAGGATCCAAAGTTCTGTAAATTCAAACTAAAGATTTTAAAAAATCCTTAATAAGTTTTCAAATCAAAAAAAGCATACGTCAAAACAAATTGGATTAGGCACGCGAACTTTCACTAGGAAAGTGTGGTCGGGTTTTACGGAGAGGTAAGTATGTCATATTTAGCTACCTACGACCGCAGCGCGTGTAATCAATATTTTGAGGAAAAAAGGATGTTACTATGGGATGTTAAATATAACCAGGGTAATTGTGAATAAATAACTATCAAATAAAGATCAACTTAGATTCGTCACTGTTTATTGATCAGTTATTAGTCTCAGCTATATATTCCCAATTAAAAAAATACAGAAATGCATCAATTAGTATATATTTTAATTAAAAATCAATCTTGTTCTTTATTTCATTTTTGTAGAAATGGGACTTACAGCTTTTATTAGCAAAGGAGGTGGATGGCATCTCGCCACTTTGAACTTGAAACCGAATGTCCAATATTCCTCATATCCAGATTTACATGCACAACAAATGTATTTAGCATATGATCCAGTAAGACGTCGGGTTTACATTCCGTTGATATCAATAGGGTATAGTGAAATATGGAGTGCCAATATTTTTGGAAAAGGTATTATTATTTATTCATTATGTTTCAAACCAACGCAACAGTAAATATTGAATACAAGACTGCAAAAAATCGAAGAAAACACCTTGAAAACTGGCGTGTTTAATTCAACACAGGTATTACTTAATTTTTATCAAGGTTCTACTTTGGTTTCTGATTTTGATTCGAAAAAGGATTAGTATATTTGATTTATATTAAAACTAGAAAAACTCACAAAAATACCCCCGCTCCGAAAAATCCATCGGATCAAATTTTTAAATTGAAGGTGCACATCTACATTATATCCCAAAGATTGTGTGAACGTTTCATGAAAATCCATTGAAGGGTTTTATTAAGTCCAACAGCTTTTCCTTCTTCTAGTTGATTTTCACTTTTGTTATGTTATCCTTTGTTGGTATACATTCTTTATTTTTTGACCATAAGTAGGTGGTAAACAAATTTGTCACATTTTATATATTAAGATATTATTTAGACCTATTAAAAGAGAAAAAAATCTGCGATTTGCACAAAACATGTTGAGCGGATCTGTACATTTTTCTGCTATTCTATTAAGATAAAAACAATCATATGTTAACTTGTTGACTTTGTTTTAAATATGTTTACTCTAGTCCAAATTAAAAATAGTTTTAAGAGAAAAAAATTAGTTTAAGCAATTTTTGTGTCATCTACTATACTTACAGCATATAACACAAATCAACAATTTTGATTTGGAAATTTATTTACAGACACAATGGCGAACTGGTTTTTCTCGAAATTAAAGTACATGTGTTTATTCGAAAAGATTATTGGCAGTATAAAAACCCAGTAATAAATCAACTTTGAAACATGTAAATAAATTGTTAAATAAAGCTAAGTGGCTCCAACTGTTTATATAATTTTTCGAAGATCCAGTGGCAAATTCAATTCATTGATGTCACTACGTTGTAAAATGCAATTCCAACTATAAACTAACATAAAAAGACTTTTATTCAAACATATATATGTTAAGCATTCGGATCGTATCTACAATAAAATATTATTTTGCTTCCTCCACTTAATGTATATCCTGGTTTCAACCATTGTCTATTTTTTTAGAATTAGAGCTTATCACGACAGACCCTCGTTCAATACAGCACATTTTCATCGACTGGATCACAAGAAATCTATATTTCCAAATAGACACAACATTTGTAAAAGCTGACACAAATGCAACCAATCAACGACGTGTTCCGTTGTTCGATATGTTTGATGGTATAATACCTAATGTAGAACAACACTTCAAATCACAAAGGGTCATTATAATAAGTGTAGGACATGATGTTTTTAAAGGGTAAGTTTTTTATGTACAAATAAATAACTCAAAATTTATTTTCTTGAATAAAAGGGAATACAGATACTTACTTATTTGAAAGCAGTTTGCTTTGTTGTATTAAGTTCAGGTGGAGGATTAAAGATTGACCAAAGCGTATAAATTGCAAAACAAATACATCATAAGCAGAAGTTGATATATTTCTTTATATAAAAGAAAAGTTGACAAACTTACATTGCAATTCTCACGTGTTTTGTACTGCTTCAAAACTAGTCTTTTGTAGGTGTCATAAGTCTATGCAGCCGACTTTGGATAATCAATGTTGATCACAGCATTTATTCCAAGCTGACCGAGATAGATATTATTCACATATTCTGCAAATTTAAGATCATTATCAGATAGAACTCCATATATTTATCTGTATTAAGAGTTAAAGTAATTGGCGTTTATTTACCAGTTTTAACTTTTAGCCATGATTCTGGTTAAACTATGGTATAACTTGTTGCCACGATAATTCGCCACTCCAGTTTCCAACTCCTACAATAAACCTATTGGATCCAAAATATTTAATTAAAAAAAACATTGTAGTGTTTGAACTAATTTTACTTCAATTTTTTGCTATTGCTCATCTTCTACCTATATTTATGGACCAGTTGGGCATGTAATAACTGGTAATCTCAACATAATCGATAACACTATATTAGGATCTTTACTTTAAAAAGTCGTAAATACAGAGAAGCTCAACATTTTACTTGAATAAAAAATTTCAGAATGGTCATATATTCCGTTGAAGAGTACGCTAGAAGTCAGGCTAAATTAGAAGATGTTGAGCTTGACACTTTATCTGACTCGATAAAGGTTGTAAAGTCTTTCGTTAAAACGAGGATTGGAAAACTAAAAGGGTCTTTGAGTACTAAACAGTCTTTAGTACTCAGGGATCCAGAAATTTCCACAATTTTAACAGACATGCAAAACAAATATGTTGTCGTCCCAGTCGATAAGGCTTTTAACAACATTATTCTCGTTTGTAAGAAATTCTATCTTGAAGCTTAGTTAAACTGAAGATACCATCAACAAAATGTTGAATTTTTGATAGACAGCATGTTTGTTATGCCTAATAATATGATTTTCCAGCAAGCAATCGGTATACCAAATGGGTATACACTTTGAAAAATTGTTTGTTTATTTATTTCTCTATTCTTATGAAGTAGAATTTATGCAGAACCTAGTTAAATTTGGAGAAGACTGTCGCCAAATCATTCAACTCCACATACAGAAGTATAAGCGACCTTCTGTGTCTTAACAATCCTAAATTTGGACACTATGTGAATGTCATCTATCCTAGTAAGCTTTCAATAAAAGGTACAACTGATTCCTCAACTTATGATTTATATTTAAATTGAAACCTGGATTATGACGCACACGAGAGGCTACATTCGGAACTTTATGACAAACGTGATGACTTTAATTGTTCTATTGTAAACTTTCCATGCAACAATATACCTGCTTCTTCTGCATATGGTATATTTGTATCCCAATTAACACGCTATAGTAGACCCTGTTCCCCCTACGGGGACTTTGTACATTGAAGCAGGCTGCTTCCAAATTAATTGTTGACTCAGGGATATTGCAAGTATAGGCTTTTCAAGGCTCTCAAAAGTTTTATGGCCGTCATCACAAATTGCTGACTCGTTTGATATCTATGCGACCATGATTGCCCGGAATATATTTGAACACCCGAAGTTCCATGTTCCTATCGCACTTTTTGCTTACACACGTGGTAGATGTAGCTAGTTAAACAGGTAGTGCTTACCCTTCCGGAGCACCGAACAACGCATCTTTTGGGGATTCCACGTGTTTAACCTGAATTGTCAGTTCAAAAGTTTTTACTTTGCCATAAGATTGTGATTCGGAAATAGATCAGTATGTTTGTTGTTTTATCATAAATAAATCAAGCTACTTACAAATTAATATTGTAAAAATATTTCAAGCCTAGGCTTATTGAATCTCTAAGAAGTGTATAGCCGGTATCAGCTGTACTGCTGACAAGTATGATGTTTCTGTATCATAAATTAATCTTATAGTACTAGGCGATTGTTTTTGAAAATTACAATGCCTTATCAGCAGTTTCTGGACCGAAATTGTGAATCGAATAATTTCTCAAAGAAATTGCCAATATTATTATTCATATAAGTATCAAATGTCAAACAAAACGACAGAATTAAGACGCAGGATCTCTTGAAGAAAACACAGTTTCTCTTCCCTTGTGTACTTTCAGTTTTATGATATATAATTATGTATATTGTAAATTTATATTTTCTCTCTTGGAAGGTTATTTTATTTCCATCTTGTAAAACTTGGATTAACTGGAAGTTCTGTTGAAGAGCGGATTTTCAATAATTATATTGTGCCGGTTGATACTGGAGTGTTTGATCAACATCTCCCTCTAGGAATTCCACACTGATCCATTTTTACCAGTCAAAGAATATATATTCTTCAACAACAGCCGTTGACCTATCAAGCGATCGTTTATACAAAGAAGAAGTGGGCCTGTTTAACGATTCTGTTAATACTTACATAGTATCCTACAATACAGACGGGACTGGAGTGCGCAGTCTTAAAACATCGAATGAATATTTTTCAGTACAATTTTATGGTAACCTATTTTGTATCAATAATTTATAAAGGCTATTAAAATATAACGAGAGGAAGTTTCAGTAAGTGTCTTATTACCATGATACTAAAATGTTTATCATTTTCAAATCCCGGTTATACTATTTATACTTTGTTTATCTGATTTTTTATCATCATTACAACAGATAAGCTTGTTATTATAAGATGACTAGTGAATTCAGCTATGAAGCATGCAGGGATGATTTTTTGATGTCATAAAATGTAACTAAAGAATTCATATATGAGTAACCGGGGTATACAAAATGTTAAAATATATAAGTAAATACCTGAAAATAACACCCTTTTCATACCCACCATGTTGATTTAAGACTCCCAAGGCAACAACCTATTTTCAGCATAAAAATGGTATACGTTTTCAAGTAAGAGAATGTCTAATAATTTGCAATTACCAATCAATCGTTTTTAATTCATATTGCATGATTCTTAACTGGGTGACTACTGGAACATTCATCTCATTTTTAATCAAAAGGTTATATATTTTATAAATATTTAAATATTATCTAAAGCAATTTATATTTTTTAATTTAAAGATGAAATGAATTTCAAAAAAGTACATTTAAAAGTCCGCTTCAATTAATTTCAGTATTTACATTACCTTAGTTTATGTATTTAACTTTGACTTTATTTATATAATCAAAATAAATGCACAAATCATGATTTTTTTTCTTTATCGTTATTTGTACAATTAGTAATTAAGTTATAAATTAAGAATTAAAAACAATATGTATTCTTTTGAAACAAAAAAACAGTTGGATTTCACAAGAGTCGCCATAATCGTTTAAATGAGATAGATTTTTCTTTTCGGCATCAAATATGACTACAACCTTTCAATGTTATTATAGTGATTTGTATTCATATGCTTTTAACCAGGTGAACATTTATATCTACTAAGTGACCGTGGTTTCTACATTAAAGTTAATCCTGATACACTAGAAGAAAGTATATTGAAAAAAACGGACCCACTATTAATGGCACCTTCTTTTTTCATGATTCATGATCTCTGGACTGATGGTAAGTATAATTACAAAATATTACCACTTTAGTGTATGAGAATAATTAACTGTATCTCAGATAGCCACATAATATAGCGGGGTGACCTAAAGTCAAATTCAAATACTTATGTCAAAATCCAAAAATCAAAAACATAAAAATGACAAATTAGATTAAACACATATTTTCCTTACTATATAATAATCCTGATGTAAGATGATTTGAATGTAATCTGTCACAGCGAGATTAAAAACGATACTCCTGATTTTCCCGATTTTGCTCTATCATTAGAAAAAAAAGTAGAAGGCTACATACATGATGTCAAATGTTTAATGCAGCAATATACCCATGCTTCAAATTATGTTGTATTCGTTTCACAATTAATAAGTTATTTGTTGAGTTTGTTGCTACTGCGGAAACATTTTACAACAAAGTAAGTTGATTACAAAAAAAATGTTGATCAAAGGATATTGCAAGCATAAGATTGTGAAAGCCTTTATAAAGTTGTATTGTTGTCTTCAAAATAAATTTGACAGCCTGCAAAAACTCTAAAAAAAACAGAATGCAATATAAAACCAAAATAAAAACTTCGTAACTGACAAACTAATTTAAACACGTAAACCTTCAGCAGGTACGTGAAGTCAAATAAATCCATGTTAATGAGAGGTATATTAAAGACAATGTTATCAGCATTAATATGATGACTGTCATGAATCCTTTAAGGCCCCTGTTAAGCGTATGCATGCAATATCTCTGATTTAATAATTTGTAAGGAGTTTGCTTTCTTGTATAAATTTCATAGTGAGAAGTAACTCTACTTTAGCGATTCACCATACGCAGGAGACGCAGCATATATGCTTCATAAAAAGAACATTAGGTTTACGATACAGAAAATGTAGTCTTTCGTGGGTGGCATCACAAAGAAGGCGCTAGACAAAATATAAATTACAACGTAAAAAAATCAATCGTATCTTTTATTTTATTTTCACTAGTATAGTGACATTCATATTTAGGAATATTACGAAAAACAACGTCATCTATGCATCTGTTTATGTTGTCCATCACAAAATATCTCACATGTTGTTGACGATATATTTTGTATAGTTTTTGTTTTGAATCCGTGATACTTGACAAAATAATCAGGCTTCTTGTTCAGCATTTTATATTTTTCGACTTACCGTTTTTGTAAAAGAATGACAAGTAAATGTTTTGTTTTGGACATTCTGTCAATTGAGAAGGACGGATAGTGTTGTAAAGTGCAAAAACAAAGTTGCTATAACCGTTGTAGTAGATAGAGCATTAGAGGCAAGATGTTGAAGTAAATCGTTTTAGATGTTTTACAAACTTTTCATTGATACCTAATGTAGAATATACTTTATATAAATTCAATCTATGACGACTATCTAAACTTCTGTAAAATCACTTATACGGATTTAGAAGTACAATTAGGAGAATCTGATATATATCTTTCATGGTTTGGATTTTTGTGAAGTTTAGTTATCCATATAAGGAATGTAAAGTTCTTCCTCTTTTCAATTGATACCGAAAAAGGAGACCTCATCTATTGCTGGAAAAAACTTTGTCATTCTTAAAATCAGTTCTTATATTATGGGATATACGATCTAAACAAAGCTCTTTGATAACACATTCAAAAATAAGATGAGACAATCTCTGGAGCATGGGTAGGTTGGCAAAGAATATTTCAACAGAAGAGAGTTAAAAACATTGGTCTTAAATGTTTGCAAAGTAAGGTAAAATTAACCTTGCTAACAAAATATGATCTATTATTACAATTAAACCCGATTCAAAATGAATTGATCAAATGTATCCAATGCATATCATAAATGTTTAAGTTTCAGTTACTGCTACCTGAACCAAAATAAATCTGAACTTAGTATCTTATAAGCACCTTCAAAGACTTAAACTTAAGAGTTTCAATCGAAACTCCTTTTTGAAATTCCAGTCGTAAATGATGTTTTAGTAGATAAGTAAGAAAGAAACGCCTTTTATGAGACATATACATATTGACCACTAAGACCCAATCTCTATTTTCTGTTAAACTGTATTGGTGGTGATGATGATGATAATGATCAGAATGATGATGGTGGTGATGATGATGATGATGATGATGATGATGATGATGATGATGATGATGATGATGATTCGCTTTAGACAGATTTCTCTTCAATAGACACTACCAATAACAATTTTTACTAATTTTACTGTAAAGTTTTATTGAAAAAAATACTTTGAATTTTAGGTATACATTTTTTATATTTTTTAAAAAAATGCTTCCAAAATGTCACTTGTGGACATGTAGTTAAACTGAATAATGAAATTACTTTGTTGTGACCAATAAGTAAATTCAAATAAAACACTTCAAAACACGATTAGAATGTTTGGAATCACTAAAATAAGCATAAATTACCAATACCCTTTCGTATCATACAGACACTACAAGTAACCAAGTACAATTGGTACCCATGGTCAATTCAATTATACAAACTGCCAATAGTTACCTATCGGTGAAATACTGAACATACGCAACATTTAAGTTATTATATTAACCAAATCGTATTAACATACAATATCCAATATCCATGTAATCAATTCAGATTTACTGATGCAAACGATATTTACAGTACTTTGATAACGACGCGATTAAAACAATAAATTGAAATGTTATCCATTGTCAATTTTATTTCTCTTTTTATTTGTTTTTGTTTGATGTTTTAGGCGCAAAAGATGACGTGTGTTCAGAAATTGATACGTGTTGGGGTATAAACAACACCTTTGAATGTTTAAAACCAGAGGAGATATGTGATGGTTCAGTGAAATGTTATGAAGGACAGGATGAAAGGTTCTGTAAAGTTTGTGCTGTAGAAGACTGCCAGATAACCTCTCTTAAATTCTCGTGTTACCAATATGATATCATTCAGTCAAAATCGTATTCTGAGATGATTGATGATTATGTAAGGTGGACATCTCACCCCTTGTCGAAGTTGATATCACTTAAACATATTCTAACATATGATTGCTCAGTTATGATGGAAATGACCTCTATTAACCCAAATAATATGAAATCATACACAATTCAATCTTTATACCACCTCCATCGATTCAGACAAGCGATTTTGTCAAACCTATTGCGTAATCTAGATTTTGTTGAAAATGTCAATTTTATTGGATCAGTCTTATTACTAGATGTCTCTCCAGCCGGTATGGAAATCTTTGGACGATTAAAGTCATTCAAATTGAAAGAATCACACATAAACTATCTTCCATCTTTTATGTTCCAGAACAATTCTTTACTGAGGGAGATTACACTTCTAGATAATCAGTTGCTTAACTATTTAGACCCAAAATGTTTCAAAGGGCTAACTTATCTTGATAGTTTGACAATAAAGGGATCTTTTCTCCAAAACATTGATGGAACGACTTTTGAAGATTTGAGAAGTCTCACATTTTTAAATTTGAGTGCAAACGGTATCATATATTTGGTGATGGTATTTTTGATACTCTCCTAAAACTAGAGATTGTTGACTTAACAAAGAATGATATCAAACTGACAAGTAA
This sequence comes from Anadara kagoshimensis, assembly GCA_021292105.1. Taxonomy (NCBI): domain Eukaryota; kingdom Metazoa; phylum Mollusca; class Bivalvia; order Arcoida; family Arcidae; genus Anadara; species Anadara kagoshimensis. Next base: position 18,469,806 of record CM037865.1, read on the forward strand.
TATTTTTCGTATGGCAATTGTGCTACAGAACATTTATAGTGACACGTTCACTTTATGCTGTATAAAACCAGATAGCGTTAGCGAAGAAAACTGCACAGCCGAAAAAGATGACATTTCTAGTTGTAGCAACTTAATAGAGAACAGAGTCTTGGCTACCTTTCTCTGGATATTTGGTATTATGGCTTTTGTTGGAAATTCTGCAGTTTTAGTCTATAGATCGTGTATTGATCGGAGTATATTCAGAAAGTCGTATTATATTTTTATTTACTGTCTGGCATTCTCTGATTGGTTAATGGCGGTGTATATGTTAATTATCGCCTCCCACGATGCAATGTATGATGGTGTTTATGTTTGGAATGACTACACTTGGAAACGAAGTCCATTATGTATGGTATCAGGTGTTCTGTCAATGGTTTCTAGTGAGGCGTCTGTCATATTTGTCTGTCTTTTGACCATCGAAAGATTTCTTTGTGTTAAATTTGCTTTTGGAGAGGTGAGGTTGTCAAAAAAGAATGCGTTCTTAACGTCTATCGCAGTATGTGTAGTTGCAATTGGTTTAGCTTTAGTACCTGTGTTTTTTTATCCAAAGTTTTTCTCGAGATCTGGCGTATGTATTGGCATTGCTTTAACTCCAAGTAATGTGGAAGGTTTAGAATATTCTACATTCATCTTCCTGGGATGCAATTTCATTCTGAGCACTATTATCCCATATGGGCAGTATATGATTTTTACTGAAGTGAAGAAAACAGGCCGGGGAGTTCAGAGTAGTCAATCAGGAAGAAATATCGCTGTTGCTAGGAGACTTGCCGTTGTGGTGATTACAGATTGCCTCTGTTGGTTACCTGTTGGAATTCTGGGTAAGCTAAGATCAGAAATGTTAGGCCGAGCACGTGACATGGCTCATGATTTTGAAAAAAACACAGGCATCAATTTAAACAAAATTATTCGGGACAAAAAAATACTTAAATGACCAACATAAATTAGCAATTTCGAAATATAAAAATATTATTTTATGTAATGCGGCTTAAAATGAAAAACTTACATTAATCAGTGACTTTTTCTCAACAACACGAGCAAACTAATAATGAAGAATAATATTTGACTATAATTACAGAGTGGCCAGAGGTATAATTAAAGTACTATTACATAGTGACATCCATTCCATTAGTATTATATTAAATAAGATAATCACACATGAAAAAATAAAAACATGTACATTGCAAGAAACGGTTTTTGTCGAACAAATGATAAATGAACTAGTCATATGAAAAATATACAGTAAATATACATTAATTATGATGTAATCGTTTGATATATAATTTATCTTTTACAGTTATTTTGTCATTAGCGAATGTGAAAACACCTAGAGAAGTGTATGCCTGGGTAATAATTTTATTTTACCAGTCAACGCGGCAGTCAATCCATACTTATACACTTTGATAAATGTAGAAATGAGCAAGGTATGCTATAGATACATAATAATTACCGTATTGCACTTTAATTTTAATTTAGTTGATTCGATAGCACATTGAACGTAACATTTGTCAGTGAGCAAGTCTGGCATTAATGTGTATTTTATTTATTAATATGCATTGTACATTTGCTCTAATCATCTCGGTAAGCATTCAGCCACAGTGGTCATGCTGTAAAATACGGGGTTTAAGGTTAACAATGCTTTCACTTTAACAAAAAAAACCAGGTCTGATTTAAACGTTTATATGCCCCTGAAATAATTTATGATTGGACATCAGTTTTTCAACTATACTTAAACCATTTAATATGGTCATAGTTAAAACATTTGGATTATTTATATTACTGTAAGGATTGTCATAGTTGGGGTAAATGTGCAAATACTGTGCTGAATGGAAAAGGAAAAAATATGAGAGATATCCATATGATATATATAGATAAGGAACAACACCAATTGAATTTCTTTGATGTACGCGTCAAAAAGTAGCTGCTAGTAAAATAGTCTTTAACCGTCTAAAACCAATTGCAGGTTTTATGTTTAGTAAAACTAATACCAATGTATATTTTCACAAGTTTTTATTCATTTAAAAAGTCTGTTGCCAATAAGAAATTTAAAACAGTTAAAAAGTATTCTTAAACAATTATTCTACTGACCCTCCCTTGAACAAAACGCCGCACGCTTCAATTCTCCGACCACATCCAGGTATTTTATTATATTTAAGTGTTAATAATATCTATTTATTTCCGTAGGTTAAAGAATGTTTTAATATGAAAAAGTAAGTTGTCGACATACATGAATGGTGAAAGATCTACTCAAACAAGTCCTTAGAGGAAAATTTAAATATTTTGTGTTATGAATCTGATACATACATATGTATTGGCTACTGTGTTGTGATATTATACTTGTATTACCGTTTACATTTTTGTAACAAAACACAATCAAATGTATCATATTTATCTAAAATGTAGTGTATTCACAATTTTATGTAGACTTTTATATGTGTAGTATGTTAAAGAGTAACTGTATTTTTTTTATTTCATAACATATCAATATCACAATATCGAAAATCGCATCAACATTGATGACCAAATAATAAATTTATAGCGGTTGGAAGGCCACGAATTTGGCCTTCTCTAGTTAGCTGTAAGTGAAACAAAAAATATCGAGGCTGATCAGACGTCACTTGAGTAACCGTTGTAGTAATCAAACATGGCAGACAGTACTCTTAATGCTGATTTGGAGACGTACAATATGATGAATGGACAAAAAATTAACGACTATGACATGCACTTATATATGTCAAATGATTCGTCATTATTTTTATAGAAATAGGTAACTTCAAAATTGATGAAATTACGTTAAGCTGTATTTATTCGATCCAGAAACAGACGAATCATGACAAACTGAGTGGAGATCCAAGATTTCTGAATGTTAGCGTAGACATAACCAAATATATGTGACGAGAAATATTTATCAAATATACAAAAATTGTCACTTGTTAAAACTTAAAAAAATTATATTATCATACTGTACTGCTATACAGAACACATCCTGCAAATTTACAGCAAAACATCCCGGCTTCAAATACAACAGACTTCACGCAATTGAAGATTTACTAAGTTAACTTATTGACAAAAAATGAAATAAAAAATGAAATAAATGGGTTTTTAGTCCGAGAAGAACCCTGATTTCCATACACAGTAATCTTAAACGCATCTTGCATTGAATGTTTGACCCAGAAACTAGAAATTTCATGAAAGTAAATGCTGTAAAAATTTCATAGAAAAAAATATACGTCTGGTCGTCTGCGTTCAAATAATGTTAATCAACATCACTACCTATCAAGTTACTACCTTCCTGAATCGGCTTATGATGCTCCATATTTTATTATTTATTTATTGATATTTGACATGAAAATCATATGAGAAATAAGAAGAAACAAATGATTAAAACTTTAATATTCGGTGGTAAAATGGTTATTTTTCAAAATATGCGACCGTTGTCAGTTATCAGTCTATTCATACTCACGTAACTCTAGTTTTTATACATAATTATTTTTCACAATCAGTTTACTTATGTGAAATTCTAAATTCAAGAAAACATCAAACGATTGAGATTGAAATATTAAAAGAATTCTCAGCTAGTTCAGTATACAAGTTATGTAGATATATAGTATTCTTTGGGGACTGCTATTTACGTAACGTCACTGCATGGGGTCCAAAAACCGGCCTTTTTGGTTTAGAAATTCGCCATATTCCCTTATTTCGGCGTTGATTTTAATGAAATTTTCGCATTAAGTGATACTTTCGTATGGAGAATAACACATGTAAAAGTAAAAAATCGTTACAGGTACTCTTTAACACATGTACATAATCGGAATCAAATACCATTAATATATATAGTTTGTTCTCTTATAGTTTCTATGAGATTTCACAAAATGTTATTATGCATTAACAAAAAAATAAATACTGATCCATTTCGAAATCACAATTCAAAAGAAAACTGATATCTTAAACACGTAAAGGTATAATAAAAATTATCAATCAAAAAGCTAACGTGTAATTTGCACAAGCATGGGAGTTGGTCTTCAGATGGAGTACCGATTTTTAGAAATCAATTACCACTTAAATACAACAGTTTGGCTTAAGACGTAACATACTTATTACAAGCACAGATTGAATAATACAAAACATCTTCAATTGCTCCTAACAATTCAAACTTTGCGTGTTTGTTCAATGTATTTATATGTTTTTGTTTGTTTGTTTGTTTTATTTTTGTTTTGTTTTGTTGTTGTTGTTTTTTATCTTTTTATTTAACTTTGAGATGAGGCTTGTAATTATAACTGGATCAGTATTCTTGTTATTGATTTTATAAATGTGAAGTAAAAATGTTTAACCTATGTTATCACAACCTACCTAAAATTCTTAAGACATAAGATACCGTTGACATGTTTCTTTTTTTAAACTAATGTTTAGTATATTGAAAGTGGATACACAAACAGAAACTGTAGACTGTATTCATTAATTATAACAACACCAAAAATAACAATTTTACTATATGAATAACTTAGATGTTATATCATAATATGCATCATATTTAAAACAGATTTTATGTAAAGGTGTATAGATGTGAGCTGCTTAAACTTAAAAACTAATAGGGGTACTTTCCACATCTTTGGTGTGTATTTAAAGCTAATTTGCACAAATCTCTGCAGATTCGTCGCAAAGACTTTTGGTGTTTTATGATTTGGCGATTAGTGTGTATTCAAAAATGACAATTAATTCTAATTTATGTTCTGTAGTACCTCGGTACAAGAAACATCAAATTAGTCAAACTTTGCAAACTGCTAAATGTAAACTTTGATAAGGTAAACTTTGGAAATTGAGAAGAAATCAATGAAGAAATTTAGCATCATTATGTATTTTTCAACTTTTCAAATGTTTTGTCATTTGTTATTTGTTTGGTTTTGTCCTTGATTTTATACAAGTATTAATAAATGTTATATGCATGTAATTGTTATTATTGATTTAGATCCATACACAAATACATAATATAATCCTAATATTAATTTATTATAATAACTCATTAAGAGTTGCGTAATGGTGTTTAACATCCCAGACATGAATATTTCACTAATATCGAGACGTCGCCTGCTATAAGCGAAGGTTCAGAAATTTAGCCTGTGCGTTGTTGGCATTATACAGCAGGTTTTATTCACCGTACCAAGTTCTCCGTGACACGGAACTTGTTTACCTTAAGTTCCCATCCGAGAATTTCATTTCATAGTGTCGAAATGCCGATCAGTCAATACCCACTTACAATTCTTGAGTCAAATCCGGCCGGGGATTAAACCCACGACCTCCAACTTATGGAGTGAACATCCTGTCAACTGAATAACTCATTAGGGTCTACGTTTGATAGGCAATTGTACATTTACGATTGTATACTTAAGCTGAAAAAATCCCCAATAACACGACAAAATAAAACATAAGAACAAAGCAACATAAAGACTTATCTGATTAAAGATTTAACGATATTTTCGACAAAAACATTGATGCAAATATTTTATGTTCAATATATGTTCAGGATGTGAAATGGCAAATCCAATATGTAAAAAAAAACTTTATGTAGGAGAATTCATGAGAACAAGTACTTGACCTTGTAATTTGGACAAAAAGAATGACAACGAGAGGGACATATGTAACTGTATAGATTAATTCGCCACATCCTAATGTTGAGAGCATAGACACCAACTAACATAATTTCATATTCTGGGACATTACAGATAGTTATAGCAGAGACATTTAGTTTACACTCAACACAAACATATGATATCTTTAAATACCGGATGCGTAAGTGTATGTTACTTTCCAGTAAGGAATTGAGTCCGGAACAGTAACTCGTTTGTATTTCAGAGCACCAAGTATAAATTTTTTCCTACTAGGAAGCGTGAATAAGTGACTTTTATTATTTCTCTGCAACATATCTAAGACGCTAAAACACGGAGAACATTTGATGTTAAAGTTAAGGAAAGATTGTAATTTTTTTCTATCTATGGGGTCATAGATAAAATTATTTGGTGCACGCAAAATAAAACCGCAGAGCGGTGTATGCATACGCGTGCACCAAATAATTTATATATGATCCATAGATAGAAAAAAATTACAATCATTCCTTATAATTAAATTCAAAAATAAGTTCAGATTCATAACATTCATGTAATCTTTTACTGAATTATACTCATGAAACAAAAAAACAGTGCATTAAAAAAGGCGCTTTAATCTAGAAGCGGAAACAACTGATTGCAATTACAACCGCCGGTAGCTAGACTTGCATGAAATTTTCTGCCCAATATGACGTCATGTAAACAATACGTCAATGACGTCATCGGAGAAATAAAAAAGTAGTCCCGGCATGCTTAAAAATTTGATTTTCTTCATCAATGTGCTTTTCAAAAGTAAGGTCGGCTGCTTCAAAAGCGTTAGAACACCCTGTCTAGTTATCTACATCAGCCGCTTGCGAGTTCAAAATTAGAATTGAAAAGAAGATAGAAGTATGTGACATTAAATATATCCTGCATAATGTTTAATACAAAGACGGTATCAATATTATTGTAATGAAGGTCTTGACAGTTTTCGAAGGCGTTTTTAAGCCTAAGCTATACCCGAGTCATCAAATTGTTTAAAAGCAATTTGGTCTGTTATACAAATTATTTAAAAACAACAAGCTTTACCATAACATATTTAATGTTAATTGATATACCATATGCAGGAGAAGCAATTAAATTTCTGCGTAATAAAGAAAGTTGACAGTACATGTTTTACCTAGAATCTAGATCTACAGAGAAGTACAACATGGACGACACGGAAACGAAAATCTCCAAGACGTGGATATCGACGTTTTTTTCGGAAGTTAGTGCGCCAGCCGTCGTTACAAATATTTTTAATCAAACTCTAAGAATTTTTAACGGTTTCATAAATTACTTGAACAGTGTAAATTTCAAAATAAAATAATTCGATCAACTTTTAAAACTTCACTTTGAAAACTGACGCTAAGTTTAACGCCATGTACGTCCAGTTCTGATGTTTTGAATCATATTCAGTATAGGCAATGAATATGGAAATTGTGTGGTGTGAATATTATTTTAAAACATTGTGTAAATAATTGTGCAGGTCCTTTTTGCGTTATGATTGGGTATACAGGCAAAACTCTCTTTGTCCATCCTCTCGAAAGTTCCTGTGTCTGTCTGTCTGACTTACCATTCCAATGTCGTATCCACTCCATGTATTTCATGTCCATGTCCATCATGGATTTCGATCAAATTTGGCGCAAATGTTAACCAATACGATGTCATGTATCGCATAACAAAAAGACTCAACAATATTGTGGACGGGATTAGCTGTCATTCAAACGACTGACCTACATATTGTAACAATATCATTAACATTAACAATAGCTTCATGCCTCTGGTTAAGAAATGATTTTTTTGTATATTTGGTTTGTTACAGGAGTCATACGTATATTTCATTTTAATTACAGTGTATTACTAATGTTAACATTATTTTCAATACCTCCAGCGTGATTGATAATTGTATGTGTAGATATACGGTTGATATTGGATGTTTAGGAACTTTAATGTTTTATATATAAGATAGATACTGTGTACGTAGAAAAGTAATTAAACAAAATTTTTATTTTTATTTTAAGTATCGAAAAGGTTATTGTTCCGTACGTGACAATAACAAATGAGTTATTGCCACGTATTTCATTATTACGTTTTTATATGTATGAACATATATAAATGGCTTAAATACATCAATTTAGTGATAATTACAGAATAAATAGAATAATTTTGTCTTATTTGGGTCAAATAATTACGAAAGTCTATTAAGCTCGTGAATAAAAAAATTAAAAGGCGTAATAACGCGATATAAAGGCGTAATAACGCGAATTGAAAGGCGTTATAACGCGAATTAAAAGGCGTTATAACGCGAAATAAAGGCGTTATAACGCCTTTAGAAAGGCGTAATAACGCGACTTAAGGCGAAGTTAAGATGCCTTCCATAATGACGTGGAGGTCCTAGTTTAATCTCTAAACCCCCCACACACACACACACACACACACACACACACACATTTACATACATATTAAAAGAGATAGAGAGAAAGTGTGTGTGTGTGTGTGTGTGTGTGTGTGTGTATGTGTGTTTCCTACACAGGAACTATATGTAATGTAATAAGCTGTTTATATGTATTTATTCTATAAAATTAAAAAAATAACTGCACACCATCAGACCCTGCGCTGAAATGAACATACTTTTTCAGTAAAACAGAAAGAAAAATTTCTGTTCAATGTTAGTGTTGTTTTTTTTTCATAAAGAGTATCATTTTATATATGGTGATGGAAATCGTTAAGTAATCTGTAATATAAACATTGATAAACATTGGCAATATACACATGGTTATTTATTAAAAAGTTCTTGTCAATTGTCAATCGCTAACTTTTAACAATGATTAAATGACATTTATGACATCTTAGTATGAATAGATCTGCAGTTGCCTTAAGCTATTCAAACTAAAACCAATTTGTTGTGGTGAGGGTTGTTAACATTCTCCAGGGAAGTGACTGCTCTATATATAGACAAAAAAGCATTATAACGCCTTTCACTTCGTTATTACGCCTTTTAATTCGCGTTATAACGCCTTTATAAAGGCATTATAACGCCTTTATTTCGCGTTATAACGTCTTTATTTTGCGTTATAACGCCTTTCAATTCGCGTTATTACGCGTTATTGTCCTTTGTGAAGGCGTTATAATGCCTTTCTAAAAGCGTTATAACGCTTTTTTGCATTATAACGCCTTTTAATTGTTTTATTCATGAGCTTAATAGGCTTTCGTAAATAATACATTATTGCGATCAAAAACGTAAATACGTTTTAGATCCGCAATTTTGTTTTCATCATGCGGTAGAATCGCCCATCATTTAAGACAGAGATATTTTGAAAGGTTATTTCAAAGGCTCACTTAAATTAAATAGTTTATCATTTCAAAATCAATAAAGTTTTCATTTAATTCTAAACTTGACTATTTAGTCCTAATCAATCGATGTATATAGAATATTACGGATATAAAAAATACGTTGTAATAACATGGGCCTCTAATTATATTCATGTGCCGGTTTCAGGTAAATGTTTATTTATATAACAAGGCTGTGTCTTAACGTCAAACCATGACTGACTCCATTTGTTGCTGTCTTTTCTTCCTTGTCAATGCAGAGTGAATATATAAAAAATCAAATATAAAAATAAAAGGATATGGAAGTACTGGATGTGAAATATATCCTGGGTAATACTTAATACAGAGACATCCCACTCAACAATATTGTGATCCGTCATAAACGATCTTTAGAGATTTGATTATCTTAGGCATAATCAGAGTTAACAATTGATAAGAAAGCATCTTGTTGCGTTATATAAATTCACGTAGTAGTAACAAAATTTACTATATCATATCAATTTACGTATCGACGGCCACGCCCACAATGTTCCAACAAAGGCCCGACATGCTTGAATTAGACTTAAAAAGAATGAAAACTAGTCCTAAATTATACCGTTTAGAGACGTCACTGACACTAGTACATATACGTCATTATATGCCTTGACGCTGCTTTGGTACCGTTATGGCGGCCATTGTAGAAACATCGTGGGCATGGTCGGCAAAACGTCAACTGTGAATCAATATTGCATAAACAGGCAAAACATTTACATGTGTATTATGTTGTGCACAGAAAGGAATGTTGACAATAGAAACAAATTGAAATTATTATGTTTGTGATGTGGCTTAAGAGCAATGATTATCATGCTGTAACTAATGTTTTTTAAAGCATTACTAGTATGTTAAACTATACTTTATGAACAACAATAGATAAAAACAATCCATGTTAAGCCGAATGTCAATTGGTGAAATATTTCTGACATTTGTTCAAACTTATGTCATTTAACCACAGGCGTTTTATTAACATATGGACCAAACCCTCTATCTGTTTGAATTGTTCTCTCCCGTGTTCCGTTTTCTTTAATTTTTTATAAACAAATAAAAACTTTTACTGAACAGATACAAAATTGACTGATTTATGTTTTCAAACATCCTCCATATATATGGTAATTAATCTAAGCTTATTTTGTTTGTTAATATAAAAATTTCTAATAGCCTCCAACGAATCAAAATAACAAAACTGAAGCTATATAATAAGAAGTTCCGTTTGTTATAGACGACGTATAGAAAGACACAAATGTATGGGCCCATTTTTAGATAGATTACTTCAACATTAGATATGGTTTTGATGTCTCCTCAAAAATTGTACAACTACTCAATTTGAAGTAATTTGCGAAAGCTGCTGATCACGCTGGTACATAAGTATATAAGCTGCGCCACCAGTTTTCAAGGGATTTTCAATCGGTTCCACAGTACGATCACTTACAGAAAACCAATTACATTTAACATTTTCGCCTGGAAAGGTTTTGATTAGAGAATAATAGTGTCCACCGGTGATTGGTCCAACATGACATACAACTCCATATAAAGAGTAACGATTCGAAAGCATATTCTGAAATAAATAGAATATACAATGAATAGTAGCAATAATTTATAAGAAAAATCAAGAACTAACTAGGCAGGAAACAGAAAAATTTGATTTTTGCGATCTACAACTAAAACTTAAACGTGTTCGAAAAATTATGACTATTAGAATTTAAACAACTCAAACAAAAATAACATATTTTCGAACAGTGCTTTTCATTTATATTTCAATATCAATTTTAAAAATCGACAGCACAAACGTTTACTTCCCTTAAATCAATTGAATGGCTTATATGGTCTATTTTATCTAAAACGTTGTAATTTTTATAAAGGTTCATTTACAACAATTACCTGACCATTTCCCATCACAAAGGGAGACAAGTCCAAATCCAATGGAAATTTCACTTCATCTTGTATTTTAACCAACTGTCCATTTTGCTGCAAGAAAACAATTCATTTCAAATATCTGGTTTCATATTCTAAAAGAATGCTTTTGTTTAAATGAAAAGCAATAATTTAATAGATTTTTTTGCCTTAAACTTGATGAATGTGGTTTGATTGTTAACTCTCTGATCGTATTAATAACAACAAAATGCATAATTATACATCAGATTATACACCAAATTTGCAGACATTCATGTTGCTTACATATCACCACACGTAAAAAGTTTTACATGTCCAATGTTGCATGCAAGAATCAAATGCAGTTATTAAATGCGTAAAGCTGGGTGCTCCGTAAGAGCTCTAGAAACATGCATGCACATATGTTGTGTTCTTAATTCGTAGAGTTATAGTGTGTTTGATGTATTGGTTTTGTTAATCAGAGATGATTCTTTTTCACAGTTAAATCTTTCTTATAGATCGACCTCTTTCATGGGCCTAGTTTATGCAGAAGTAATTATTAATACATGTGATGGAGATGAACTATAAACCCATTAACTACATATCGACAAACCGGTTTGTTTTGCATTGTTGAAAGACGGTAACACTAACAAATGTTACATTTTCTGTCATTATTATGTATATACAAGCAGCACTGTCCTGTTTGCTTTTTTAATTTTTTAAGAATGGCCTAATACATAAGAAGTGTTAGAATTCGAAATTAATACATTTACAATGTATAATTCACGTGATATAGACTATATAAACATCTTTGTTCACTTGATAAAATGTGTTCGTCCATAATAAATATTCAAATTAAAGGTCAAGATGACAGAACAGTGATGTTTGTTTATATTTCTTTGATTGCGTTTGTAAAAAGAGGTATAACTGTAACTGATATACTATTGTAACTTACCAGTTTAAATCTATTAATATGTATTACTAGGATTTCAGGAGTGGAAGATACCAGCAATTGTTTCACACAATATTCACTTTCGTTACCTATCAAATAATATGGTTTCCATAATAAGCTAAAAATTTAATTTTACAAGAACAAATTATTACAGCTTGGAAAAAAGTTCTGAGTTACATTGGATTACTGATTTCATCTTATTACAAATATCTAAATTGTTTTCATGTCAGAAAATTGAAATAAGAGAACTGTGAACTGTCTATATCATTATCCATAAAATATCGAATTTGCAAATTATTTCATACCAAAAGCGAAGTTTAAGAAATATATATGAACTCCACTGTTTTTTCGTCCGTCTGTCTCTTACTCTGACCGTCCATTCCAATGTAGTGTTCCATCCTTATTTTCCACAAAATAATTACAAACAAAAGTCAATGTTGAGCATACCCAATTTAAGGGCATAGGTAAAAGAGGCAACGTTATAAGATCAAATCAATGAAAAACAGGCAATGTTGTGGACGGAGGTATTTTTTCTAAGTGACTGATATAGATATGGTTACCATATTTTTAGCATAAGCTTTATACTTAATATGTGGTAATGGAACTTTTGACATCCTTCATTGTCAGTAGCTGACACATTGACCGATAGGACTTGAGTCTCGAATAACACACGAAATAATTTGTATTTGTTTTGTTTATTGCACTTCAAATTGTGTGGTGTTGTAAATATAAAAAACAATCATTATAATACATGTCCAAATCACAATCCAGAAGAAAAAACTTTGGAACTGAAAAGTTAGGTTAGACACGTGCAGTTTCACCAGGGCAGTATGGCCGGGGGCTCCGGGAGGTTAAGCACCTTCTGTTAAGCAAGCTACATCCATCACGTGCGTAATCAAAATTGTCTGAAAGGAACATAGAACTATGAGACGTCGAATAAATCCATGGCAATCATGGATACAAAGACATCAAACGTATCAACAATACTTTGTTTACGGCCATAAAACTTGTTTAGGCCTTTAATAACCCTAAGCTTGCAATAAATCATTGAATTAATTTTTTATCTATTAACTATAATCTTTAAACATGTCATTCTTATTTCAATTGTATGTTTGCAAATTAACTCACTTCAGAAAAATCATATTATATATATAATATATTCGATATTTTTCGTAGGCAATTTAGCAGACAAAGTAATGAATATAATACACAAGACGAACATTTCTCGCATATGTGACAGATTAATCTCCGCGTAAGCACGTGTAGGGAATTTTGGTACAACGGGGACTATTTTTTCATTATAGTGATGTATTAGAGTTATAAAAATCCAAATTCGACCAATACATACAAAACACTGTAAGGAATATTTAAATTTCGTCCAATCCACCTAACACAGGTTCACGGTCAGTTTAGGCTATCACAAATGACAAAATGTTCATCCGCTCTAAAACAAACATATGTGACAATGTCAATGACCCGGTTTAGAACTACGTGACGTAGCGACGACGGAAGACTTTACTATTCACGTGGGTTAGTGCAGTTCAAGAACGGCTTGATAGTTTGGCGTAACTAGGATGGTCAAGATTGATTTAATCAACTGATAAATAGAAAATTCATTCTGCATTATCAAACTTTATAAAAATAACGTAAATTAAACTTTAAATTCGATCTTATCTTTGATCTACCCTTCATTGCACCCCTTACAATCCTACGTAGATAGTAAATTCTTCCGTAATCAATACGTCACACGAAAGGCGCCGCCATATTATCAAAAGTTTATACCACTGTAAACAACCCACCAAAACATTTTTGATGCACTAAACAAGAGGTAAATCATGAATTGAATTGCAATTGGAATATTTAGCAACGACTTTACTAACGTGAGTAAATGATTTATACCCGTCACATTGACAAACTCCAATGTATTTGCGATTGTGCTCTCTCTAAAGTAGGGTATATTCATCCGAGAGCAAAATCTTTGCTTTGCAGTTAGGAAATCCCCTGCCTACGATAAAAATCTACATGCAAATGCAAGAAAAATAATCAATTACTCGTTTTAGAATGAGATAAGGAAATTCCAATCGCGTGGTCAGATATTTTTATCTCAAACTAAAAAAAAACTGATCACTCGATTGGAATTTCCTTATATCGGTCTGAAACTCGTAATCAATTCTCTTTATACAATATATCAAGGGGCTTATGACTGGCTAGTTTTCATACAATGACAGTAATTCATATTTGCCACTACAACCACAACTAAAAATATGTTTATACTGTTAATGTTTTAACTGGTGAAAATATTATGATTTACAAAAACAAAGGATATGTGTTACACCAATACTTTTTACAGCACCGTATTTTCAAAATTGATTTTTCTGTGCTGTATTCTACATGTTCTTGCCTATAACTCACCAATTGTTGTACATGCATTACAGGGTAGGTTTCGCAATGGAATTTTTTCTTCTTGTGTGATTTCGTTTAAGCCGTTTTCTAAGGAGAAAATTTGTCGGGGCGAATCCTTCATCTTGGTTTATTGAGACCTTCAAAAGAGGAATTCGCTGCCTCAAACTCACCCTGTTCCTAAAAGGTTAATAAAATCATTCACTTATATGCGAATATCAGTGTTTAGAATATTAAAAGATACTATTCAAAACTAATTACGTTAGCAGAAAACAATGGTGACTTTAATCTGAAAACCGGGAAACTAAAATACATCAGTTCCATGTAACATGTATAGTATATGGATAGTATAAAACATTTACAAAATTGTATTGCAGCAGAAAACGATTTTGATGTCAGGGGAACAAATGATATCTTATTCAAACAATTACAGATCATAATAGAAAATAGTCTGTAATGATATCATGTTATTATCTTCTTCAAATTGCATGTATCAATCAAAAACAAACATACAAACCCATGCCCGAATCACAATCCAGAAGCAGAGTAAACACTTTGGAACTGACAAGTTAGGTTAGACAGGTGAACTTCCACCAGGGAAGTAAGGCGGGGTGCTCCGAAAGGGTAGGCTCCTCCTGTTTAGCTAGCTACACCCGCCACGCGTGTAATCAAAATTGTGTGAAAGGAACATAAAACTATGGGACGTCAAATATATTCAGGGCAATCCTGGACACAGAACTTATCAACAATACTGTGATGACAGCCATAGAACTTGTTAGGGCCTTGATAAGCCTAGGCTTGCAATATCCCTGAGTCAACAATTTATTTGAAAGCATCCTACTTTGTTTTATAAATCCTGTAGTGGGAACATGCTCGTTCATAGAGTATTATTGCGAAACAAACACGCCATGACCAGGAGAAGAAGGTATATTGCTGCCTGCATAGAAAAGGAAATTAAAAAATAGAAAAATTGAAGTCATCACGTTTGTCAGAAATTTTCAAATGTAGCCTTTCGTGTGCGTCATAAGTTGGTATAAATCTAATTATGAAGCCGAACTTGAGGAATCAGTCGTGTCTTTTATTTTAAGCTCACTTGGGTAGATGACATTCACATAGTCTTCAAATTTATGATTGTTAAGAGACAGAACGTCATCTATATATCTGTATGTTGAGTTAAATGATTTGGTGACAATTTCTCTCAGATTTAACAAGGTTCTGCATAAATTCTGCTTCATAAGAACAAAGAAACAAATCAGTAAGCAATGTAGCACAGTTTGTACCTATTGGTATACCGTTTGTATGCTGAAAAACTATATTACCAAACACAACAAATATGTTATCTATCAAAAACTCCAACATTATGTGCGCAGTTGTGTGTTTGGTAATAGGTACGTGAAAAAAGTGCGAAAGAAAATGGAATTCGTTTATTATTTTGGCATATTATATAATAATGAAATTTGTTTCAATGTTGTACGTTTGTTTCGCTTCGCCATGATTGCACGTGTCAAAAATGTACCTGTGTGGATAACAAAATTGTAATTTTCTCTTAATGGTACTTGTTGCCAGCAAAGACAAACACTGTATGTAAGAATATCAAAATCAAAAGCACCGGACCATGGTTAAATCACTATAAATTTTGCATGTTGTGTCACATTCAAAATTATTTTTATTGTACACACTTATGTTGGCTATTTACCTGTTTCCAGGTTCTCGTGTATTTTATCTACACTTTCAATTACGAAAGATAATCTTCTGTCGAATTGTTCTATCTTGTATATTGTTTTGTTTAAGAAGTTGGCATTAAATATCGGTTGATGCTCAAACATTCAGCACTAACTAAACATTTTGGATGTCACTCGATAAAAAAGTCCAATATACCAATCGAATGTCAAATCAAAATACCAAAAACAAAGTCAAAACCGGCAAACTAATTTTGACACTTTATCTTCCACCAGAGAAGAAAGAATGCTGCCCCTGATACCTTCAACCGATTCGCGTGAAATGGAATAAACAAAAATTCCATGGACCTGATACGCTCACCTGATAACTAATGGCTAGCAGATAGATTTAATAAAAAAATAAATATTAAACCCCCAATGACTTTTTTCTTTACATCAAAATGATCATTGTATCAATACCTACAACATTCTAATATACATGCCTATACAAAACGTTTATAGTTTTCAAGATAATTAACCATTTCAGTATTGTTTTGCATCTGTGACCTTAACCTTTAAACCCATGACCTTTTTCTATACATTGAAATGATTGTTGTATCGATACCTACAACATTCTATACATGCCTATACAAAAAGTTAATAATTTTCGAGATAATTAATTTTCTATACATCAAAATGATCGTTGTAGCAATTCCTACAACACTCTAATATACATGCCTATACTTAAAAATTATAAGGTATAAGATAATTTACTATTTTGGTATTGTTTCGCATCTGTGACCTTGACCTTTGAACCCATGACCTTTTCTATACATCCAATTGATCATTGTATCAATATCTACAACATTCTAATATACATGTCTATACAAAAAATTAATAGTTTTCGAGATAATTAACCATTTCGGTATTGTTTTCGCATCTGTGACCTTGACTTTCGAACCAATGACCTTTTTCTATACATTCAAATGATCGTTGTATCAATACTTACAACATTCTGATATACATGCCTATACAAAACGTTTATAGTTTTCAAGATAATTAACCATTTCAGTATTGTTTTGCATCTGTGACCTTAACCTTTAAACCCATGACCTTTTTCTATACATTGAAATGATTGTTGTATCGATACCTACAGCATTCTAATATACATGCCTATACAAAAAATTAATAATTTACGAGATAATTAACCATTTCGGTATTGTTTTCGCATCTGTGACCTTACTTTCGAACCAATGACCTTTTTCTATACATTGAAATGATCGTTGTATCAATACCTACATCATTCTAATATACATGTCTATACAAAAGTTAAGTTTTCGAGATAATTAACCATTTCGGTATTGATTCGCATCTGAGCCTTGAACTTTCAACCCATGACCTTTTTCTTTACATCAAAATGATCGCTGTATCAATACCTACAACATTCTAATATATATGCCTCTACAAAAAGTTTGTAGATTTCGAGATAATTAACCATTTCGGTATGGTTTCACATCTGTGACCTTGACCTTTGAACCCATGACCTTTTTCTATACATCAAAATGATCGTTGTATCAATACCTACAACATTCTAATATACATGCATATACGAAAAATTTATAGTTTTCGAGGTAATTGATTGTTTCATCTGTGACCTTGACCTTCGACCCATGACCTTTTTCTTACATCAAAATGATCGTTGTATCAATACCTACAACATTCTAATATACATGCCTATATAAAAAGTTTGTAGTTTTCGAGATAATTAATCATTTGGTATTTCTCGCATATGTGACCTTGACCTCTGAATCCCTGACCTTTTTCTAAACATCAAAATGATTTTTGTATCAATACCTACATCATTCTAATATACATGCCTATACAAAAAGATTATAGTTTTCGAGATAATTAACTATTTCGGTATTTTTTCACATCTGTGACCTTGACCTTTGGACGCATGACCTTTTTCTATACATCAAAATGATCGTTGTAGCAATACCTAAAACACTCTAATATACATGCCTTTACAAAAAATATAGTTGTCAAGAAAATTTACTATTTCTGTATTGTTTCGCATCTGTGACCTTGACCTTTGAACCCATGACCTTTTTCTATACATCAAAATGATCACTGTATCAATACCTACACCATTCTAATATATATGCCTCTACAAAAAGTTTATAGATTTTGAGATAATTAACCATTTCGGTATTGTTTAACATCTGTGACCTTGGCCTTTGAACCCATGACCTTTTTCTATACATCAAAATGATCGTTGTATGAATACCTACAACATTCTAATATACATGCCTATATAAAAAGTTTGTAGTTTTCGAGATAATTAACCATTTAGGTATTGTCTCGCATCTGTGACCTTAACCTTTGAACCAACGACCTTTTTTCTATACATCAAAATGATCACTGTATCAATACCTACAAAATTCTGATATACATGTCTAAACAAAAAGTTTATAGTTTTCGAGATAATTAACTATTTCGGTATTTTTTCACATCAGTGACCTTGACCTTTGAACCCATGACCTTTTTCTATACATCAAAATAATCGTTGTATCAATACCTACAACATTCTAATATAAATGCCTTTACAAAAAAGTTTATAGTTTTCGTGATAATAATTATAATCAGAGGTAAAAAAATTAGGTCACGACCTTCACAATTGACCTTGATCTCATTTTAAGATACTAATAAGATGTCAAAACTGAAAACCCTATGTCATTATCCGGTCAAATAGCCAAGTTATAATAATTTGAAGCTATTTTCTAATTGTTTTCAAAATTAAACGCAAAAACGCGTAACCTATTTTTTGTTCCGAATTTCACAAAATGAACAAACTATAGGCTTAAGACCCTAGAGAAGCCAAATATCACATCAAATTTTTTCTCCAATCAATACTTTCGGAGAAGTAGATTTTTAAATATTTTTTACACCTAGGTTTCCTTGATCTAGTTATGGTAGCCATGGCAACGCCACGAACAAATCTGAATTGCACCGGCCCATATATACTTCTCACCAAGTTTCATTGAAATTTGCCCAGTACTTTCAGAGAAGAAGTCGAAAATGTGTGTTAACGACGCACGCACGCACGCACGCACATATGCACATACACACGCTGCACCATACCATAAGCTCACATGGCCTTTGGTCAGGTTAGCTAAAAATGAATAGAACATGGGACATGGGGCCTTAAAATTTATCTAGGCAAATTTTGTATATTGAAACATTACACTTGTAAACAATATTTATATTCTGATTTTGATGGCCTAAACAATAGTAAGATTGCAATATCCCGGTGTCAACAATTTATTTATAACCGGTTTGTGTCGTTGTATAAAGTTTCTAAATAATTAACTCACCAACTGAATACTTTTAAGTAGTAAGGCAATTCAAAATACATATAAAACCAATTTGACTATTGCTTCAGGTGATTTTATTAACATTGTTTCAACTCACCGATTCTCTTACTGGTATGCTAATTGATGTAAACGGTTGACACACTTCCTCATTCTGAATAATAATAATTAAACGATGAAGAATGATAACAGCAAAAACAAATTGCAAAAACCGAACAATACATATTTCGCATGTTTAAACAATTAGCTGCGTATCTTTTGATATTGGAAGGATACTGAATTAAACAAGTAACAACTTATAGATCCCATTGCTGATTATCAAACAAGATGTTGCTTACAAAATCTGTGTAAGGTAATGGAGACATAACTTTGAATGTTCGTCTTCGGTAACAAGATGGCACCTATCAAGAATGAAGTTCCTGTCTGGATAACGAAATTGTAATGTTCTGTTGATTTTGCCCGTTGCTAGCGACAGACAAAAATTGTATAATGAGTATACAAAAACCTAACATACCGATCCGTGGTCAAATTACAGTCCAAAAAATCATTCTAAAATTTAAAATTTGCAGTTGATTGTTACTAACCTAAAACATAAATGACCCAGAGGTTTGCGTAATTGCTTCTAAACAATGTGAGCAATTCGGTGGCATGGCACCAGAACAGCGTACAACTATATTATGTGAAAATGAACGTGTCGGCTGGTCTACTAAGGAGTTCTTTAGATAGTGCAGTTCCCTTCATAATTTTGGAGTCAACTACTTTGATCTCAGGTAATAAACATTTACTTGGACTATTATAATTGCCATACAAAAGTGCAAATTTGAGAGGGAGTACTAATACTTTACAAGTTATACAAGCCTGTAAAATGTTCTTGTCATCTTTCAAAGCGGTACACGTCATTTTAACTGCGATTTACTTTCCTGTGTAACTTGCGTACCTCAACTTCCGCGAATGCACGACTTGCCTCCCTTTTACCGCTTACTATGTCCCAGCATTGCACAGTGTAATGTTCTCTGGTTTTAACTAATAATTATGCGAGAATTTGTGTTGGAGGTTAAAAAGTACATATCACCTGTTAAAAAGTATGACTTTTAAAATACCGTCATTGACAACAACTGTAATACTACATTTGCATTATGAACAGGTTAATAAAATGTTTTGTGTTGTATGAAACAAAAATGTTACTCACATGGTTACATGGGTACGTGTAACTTGTTGTAAACGTAAACTAACTCAATAGTTCTGATACTGAACTTGTTTCTACAATGATTAAAATAAAAAAACGAGTGTGCGTGTGAAAAAGAAGACGGAATGAAATAGAAACAATTACCTTTAAAAAACGTATGTGCAATGAAAAACAAGTATTTAACTGTGCTCAATAGAGGAAAATATAAAACCGTCATCTCTAAACAAACACTAGGGAGCTTTGTAACATTTGTTTCCAGATAATGAATGCACCAATATAAACAACGATAAATGAGAGAAATATTTTGGTCCGTAAAGGACACATATGAGAACCTGCAATGAAAACCTACCGAATTTGTTTCGTTATGAGAACAATTTAGTCAAAATCAAACATACTAATCCATGTCTGAATGACAATACAGACGCAAAGAAAGAACTTTAGAACTGACAAGTTAGGTTAGACACGTAAACTTCCACCAGGGAAGTGAGGCCAGGTGCTCCGGAAGGGTAAGCACCTCCTGTTTAGCTAGCTACACCTGCCACGTGTGTAACAAAAATTGTGTGCAAGGAACATGAAACTGTGAGACGTCAAATATATTCAGGGCAATCCTTGACACAGAGACATCAAACTTATCAACAATACTGTGTTGACGGCCATAAAACGTTTTGAGGGCCTTGATAAGCCTAGGCTTGCAATATCCACAAGTCAAACGATTTATTATATTCATTTTTCCTCATAATTTATTATCTAATATCAAAATGTGGGTAAATGATTCATAGAACAACCATACCAATCTAATTTAAATCACAATCCCAATAGGAAATCGGAACACCTGTAAGCATCAACAACCGTCATGTGTGAAATCAAGGAAATCGAAAATTTGAGAGGTCAAATATACCTGTGGTGATTTTGGGCACGGCACAAACAATATTTTATGACGGCAATTAAACTGTTTTGAGGGTTTTGATAATCTTACGCTGGCGATATTACTCTGTGAATTATCTAATCCTAAGGAGCATGTTTCGTTAAATATATCACAACTAGGTAAAACACAATTGTTACAAAAGTTTTATTTGAACTTACCATTGTCCAATGGTCCTTCTCTTTCCACGTGTTGCTGTAATAATAGTTTTGTTTATAATTAGGAAACAGCTTAAGCAAGAACATTGTATATAAGCAAACGATATTGACCTGTCCGTTTGACCTTTCATAAGGAATATTCATATAGAAGGGCACAGCCTGTACATAGGTAGTAGTAGGGTTCGCACTTAAGAATGTTCACACAAGATAAGTGATTAGTGATCTCATAATGTACGCAAAATAAACCTGTGTGATTCCTATATATAAAAGCTGTCGTCCACAATGAATATTTAAATTAAAGGTCAAACGGACAGGTCAAAGTTTACCTATACTAGAACACACATAAAATACACTTGTGTATATACGAAAAAGAAGTATACAGATATGTAAACACGGCCAGGAATGTTTAAGAAAATAAAAAGATCGAGCATTTTTGCCAACAGCAGCAATCACTGGTTCAATTTAATACTGAATGTATATTAACTATTTCAATATAACATTTATGAATTAAGTGAAATTTATTATGATATAGCAATACATGAATATGTTTCGGAAGGGTAAGCACCTCCTGTTTAGCTAACTACATCCGCCACATGTGTTATCAAAATTGTGTTCACTTAAATAATCATGGAACTATGAGACGTCAAATATATCCAGAGCAATCCTGGACACAGAGACATCAAACTTATCGACAATACTGTAATGATGGCCATAAAATTTTTTGAGGGCCTTGATAACCCTAGGCTTGCAATATCCCTGACAATTTATTTCTAAGCAGCCTGCTTCGTTGTAAAAAGTCCCTGTAGTGGGGGCAAGCTCTACAATATATTTCATTAAAGTTGTATTTTAACATAAATGGACAAACAAATAAATCATTGAAGACTTTTATGGTAGCTCAGTATGTTTGAAGTCATGTCAGACAAAAACAAATTCACTATTTTAATTTTTAAAAATTAATTGAAAATAGATAAACCAAATACTTTATAATTTAGATACGTTGAAAAATGTTGTTTCAGCCAATAAATTATATCACCAACTACTGGATATAACATAACTTAAATTACCTGACCAGGAAACAATCTCGATTTAAATTAAATTGAAAATCTGTGGAATAACCTGCATATTGAAAAAACAAAAACCAATACCAACAACGGGTAGAACATTCAAAGTTTTTCCAGAAAATGATACAACATCTTTGGTAAAATTATTAAATGACATGTACAAAACACGCCTAGTCGAATACAATCTTGTATAAAGGACATATCAGGACCGGAAAGGTATTAAATGCATATTTCTCCTTGTTTTTGCATATTTTAAAAAAATATATATTTTTTAGAAATTAATGATAAAACGTAAAGAAATGGTAACTCTCATATCATTTGCACATATTACGATGTGCTCGTGATTTATAGATTAAAATGGTAAAAATAGAAGAGCAGCAGGCATGTGTTATCTCAAACGAAAACAGAGTAGCATTATTTGACGTCGAATAGCTTCAGCTGTAGGCTTCATTATACGTTAGACATTTACTGGATCCAAACGGCTACATATATATATATATATATATATATATATATATATATATATATATATATATATATATAAGTACTAACCTTAAACTCGTCCTCTAATCCAGGTATAATTGTATTGAACATTTCATAACTATCTTGTGGGCGTAGGCCTTCAAATTGGCTATTTCTAAAAAAGAGATAAACACAGGAAAAAATAATGAATGAAAAAAAATCAATATTTAAATTTGCCATTCTTTGTATTTATATAATTTCCCTTTGAAAAAAGTTTTCTTTAAATGGTTGATTTTGAATCTAAATTTAAAGATGTTCCCCTAAATTTGATTTCAAAGAACAAACAAAAATTATAACTACGTCAAATGACAAGTATTTGCTTGATAATGCGATTTACTAATTTATTTAAGTGAAAAAATTTGCACATTTAATGGATTGAATAATTGACATGCTATGGTACTGGAATACCCATTCCTGTGTGTACATGACATGCAATGTACAGGAATATCCGTTCTTGTGTCTACATGACATGTTACGGTTCTAGAATACCCATTTTTGTGTGTACATGACATCAAATGTACCGGAATTACCATTCTTCTGTGTACATGGCATACAATGGTACTGGCATACCCATTCTGGTGTGTACATGACATGCTATGGTACCGGAATACCCATTCTTGTGTGTATATGACATGCTATGGTACCGGAATACCTATTCTTGTGTGTATATGACATGCTATGGTACCGAAATACCCATTCTTGAGTGTATATGACATGCTATGATACCGAAATACCCATTCTTGTGTGTATTTGACATGCTATGGTACCGGAATACCCATTCTTGTCTGTACATGACATGCTATGGTACCGGAATACCCATTCTGGTGTGTACATGACATGCTATGGTACCGGAATACCCATTCTTGTGTGTACATGACATGCTATGGTACCGGAATACCCATTCTGGTGTGTACATGACATGCAATGGTACTGGAATACCCATTTTTGTGTGTACATGACATGTAATGTACCGGAATACCAATTCTTCTGTGTACATGGCATGTAATGGTACTGGAATACCCATTTTTTGTGTACATGACATGCAATGTACCGGAATACCCATTCTTGTGTGTACGTGGCATGCAATGGTACCGGAATACCCATTCTTGTGTGTACATGACATGCTATGGTACCGGAATACCCATTCACATGCTATGGTACCGGAATACCCATTCTTGTGTGTACATGACATGCTATGATACCGGAATACCCATTCCTCTGTGTACATGGCTTGCAATGGTACTGGAATACCCATTCTTCTGTGTAAATGGCATGCTATGATACCGGAATACCCATTCTTGTGTGTACATGCCATGGTATGGTACCGGAATACCAATTCTTGTGTGTACATGACATTCTATAGTACCAAAATATCCATGTTTGTGTGTACATGACATTCTATAGTACCAGAATATCCATGTTTGTGTGTACATGACATGCTATGGTACCAGAATACCCGTCCTTTTGTGTACATGACATGCAATGTACCGGAATACCCATTCTTCTGTGTTCATGGCATGCAATGGTACTGGAATACCCATTCTTCTGTGTACATGGCATGCTATGATACCGGAATACCCATTCTTGTGTGTACATGACATGCTATGATACTGATATACCCATTCACATGCTATGGTACCGGAATACCCATTCTTGTGTGTACATGACTATAGGTACCGGAATACCCATTCACATGCTATGGTACCGGAATACCCAATCTTGTGTGTATATGACATGCTATGATACCGGAATACCCATTCACATGCTATGGTACCGGAATACCCATTTTTGTGTGTATATGACATGCTATGGTACCAGAATAACCATTCTTGTGTGTACATGGCAACTGAACTTAGAGCAAATTCTTTCATGAAAAAATAAAAGAAAATATACGGTCAAAATGCTGTAGGTTAAAGAATAATTGAAGTACTGTTAAAATACATTGCCTACATTCAATTTTTTTTTAAAAAAAAAATTTGAAATATTAAAAAAATATACTCACATATTTCTTATTGCTTGCAGAAATGTTTTTAAATCTCTTTTGAGTACTATATGGTTTCTCCAGAACTTAACTAACCAACAACAGTCGTCTCTTTTATGTGCTGTTTTTACTATTTCTGATAAACTATGTGTTAGATGCCCAAACCCCTCACTTCTATCCTGCAAATACGTAAAATCGAGCACATATTCAAATCAAAGTCCAAAAATTGAAATAAGAACTTTAAAAACTAGCAAATTTAGTTTAACACGGAGACTATGAATGTGACATCGGTAAATACTTCCTCTTTTGTTAAGCTAACTACAGGCAGAACGCGTATGTGTGAAATAAATACAATCTTAGTGTTCCAATCTGGTTTTTGTGCTTATAATTAGGGTATTTCTTACTTTTAGGGAAGTTGTGTATCACTTAAACAATAATTTTCAAACATAAGAAACAACAGCTTTGATTCCATTGCGTCGGAGACCCCGTAAGCACGCGGAATAATTTCCGGATGATATTTCCTGTAATATTGATTTTAATGAAAGTTAAAATGTTTATTTTTCATATTTTCCATGTATTTCGCATTGAGTATGGTAAGTGTGAAATCTGTGCACATGTAGTACAAACGAACAGTCACCAGTTTCACAACCATTCTTTCACGAAAATTTCCCGAAACTAAAATCAGGCTTAATTTAAAAGCTTTATAAATATCTTTGTTTATTCTAAAATATTGAAGAATTTACGTTGTCATTTTGAAGACCCCTTCTTGCTTAAAACAGTTGTGGTACGCTTTGCAAAAATATTTTTGTAGCTCCAAGGAAAGATAACCGAAATTTGGAAAATTTAATGAAAATCTTAGTTAAGAAAGGATTATGAAATTTAGGCCAGGTAATACAATGATATTACAAGTAGCCTAGTCTACCAGTCTTTAAAGATCAGTGTTTTGAAACATCATAACCTCAGAATTTTCCCTAAATGATTGATTAATTGATTAAGTGGGGCTTTACGTTCAAGTCGAGGGACATCAACAGGTGTACATAAAGTGGCAGAACTCTGCTATGCGCCCAGCACAGCACAATGTGCAGACAGGGTTCTTTAACGTGCCACGCCTGCCTCGACTTGGGGCATCAGCTTCTAAAATTTCATCCGAAGGACCCCGAGACTTTCATTTCTAAATGCCGATTGCTTGGCGAAAGAAAAATCACTAACTATTTTTAAATCTTGATTAGACCAGGCCGTGGTTTCAACCCAAGACCTCCCAAATACGAAGTGGGCACTCTACCAACTGAGCACCTGTATTGGTTATAACAGAAAGAGAAATACAATCTGTAAAGAATTACACAAACGATAACATCATGCAATCAATTTGTTACATGCATGCATGGAGCTAATAAGAAAATATACTGCCGGAAAAGAAAACATTGTGCGGGTTTTGTATTATAACTCTTGACACGTAGATAAAATTGAACTGAATTTACACATAGTTACTTGATGTATTGATAAAACGTTCT
This sequence comes from Anadara kagoshimensis, assembly GCA_021292105.1. Classification (NCBI taxonomy): domain Eukaryota; kingdom Metazoa; phylum Mollusca; class Bivalvia; order Arcoida; family Arcidae; genus Anadara; species Anadara kagoshimensis. Next base: position 18,496,420 of record CM037865.1, read on the forward strand.
GTAAAAAATTAACTAATTAACAACATCGATTAAATATAAACTTGCCTTTCTTTTTTCTTTTAGTTGATAACTTTTCAATACCTTTTTTAGTTCTTCCAATTTTTCTTTAAAATTCGGTGTCCATATTAAACACTTACACAAAAAACAAAAAACAATAAATCATAGTAAAATATTTTAACTATTGTATCATTCATAAAATACATATAGACTTTAATATCGTTGCACAAACAAATTGCTTAAAAGTTAATAACACAAACACTACGTTAGCCCGAGGTCGCGATGGCCTAATGGCCAAGACATCAGTCTACAAACCCAGGGTCTCTTAACGATCTGAGTTCAGGTCCGGCTCAGACCACATGTGGAAAAGTGAATTTTCCTTGTCGTTGGTCTATAGTTATTCACCCGGTCATTATAATGAGACTGGGGAGTGATATGCTTGTCTGCGGCGTACTGACTCGGTGAGCGGGCAACGTAATGGCGTCCTAAGTGCGCACTGGTACAAGACAGTTCATAAAACAGTACTCCCTTTCTATATTGGAGATTGTAGATTCGAACCCCGACCGGGCCTGACGAAAACTTAAAAATGGGCACAACCTGTATTTTCGCCAAGCACCCGGCAGTTAAAAATGAAAGTCACGGGCTTTTAACCCCGATTTCCCGTTTCACGACAGCCGTTGCACGTAAAAGGACACGAATATCTGAAGTACGGTACTTATTCAACATTGCAGCGTTCAACATTGAATAAGTAAACAGTTACTTATTCGACATTCGCACATATTTCCGTTTCATTCATAAAACATCAAATAAAAGAAATTTTATCACACTTCACAATTAAATGTCACTACCAAGTATGGTTACCGCCAGTGCCTCGGAACACATTGGCTTAAAGCTTCAATGTAAGCTTATACCATTATATAGTGTATTTCATAAAGACGGAAAGTAAAGTGTTCCGAGGCACTGGGGGTAACCATACTTGGTAGTGACATTGCCTAAGCATAGTAGTACAAAACGACATTCCGAAATTCCGAGCAAAGTGAAAGCTTCTTTTGCTCACTTTACTTTCCGTCTTTATGAAATACACTGTATAATGGTATGAGCTAACATTGAAGCTTAAAGCCAACGTGTTCCGAGGCACTGGGGGTAACCATACTTGATAGTAACATTGCCTAATCATAGTAATACAAAATGATGTTCTGAAATTCCGAGCACAGTGAAAGCTTCACTTTGCTCGGGCACTTTAGTTCCCGTCTTTATGAAATACACTGTATAATGGTATGGGCTTACATTGAAGCTTTAAGCCAATGTGTTCCGAGGCACTGGGGGTAACCATACCGGTGAAATTTAATCGTGAAATGTGATAAAATTTGTTTTATTTGATGTTTTATGCATGAAACAAAAATACTTGCGAATGTTGAATAAGTAACTGTTTACTTATTCAATGTTGAACGCTGCAATGTTGAATAAGTAACGTACTTCAGGTATCCTCCCCGCACTTGTCCTGAGCGCACCGCAAAGGTTAAATTTTCTGTCACTTAACCTTTAGCTGGTGACGTCTCGATATGTGAAAAATATTGTTAACCGGGACGCAAACCATCATACAATTAATCAAACCCAATCAATATAAAAAAGGTTGGCGTTGTAGTACTGAGTTATAGACAAAATCATCTATACATGTATGTTTTATTGTCGTCACCACAATATTACTAATAAGTGCGATGTCTCTGTATCCAAAATTATCCTGGATATATTTCACATCCCGTTCCCTAATGTTCCGTTCATTCTGAATTTTGATTTCCCACGTGATGGATGAAGCTAGCTAGACAGAAAGTACTTAACCTCTCTGAACAACCGGTCTCACTTCCTTGATGGAAGTGTATATGTTTAACATATTTTTTCCGGTTTTTAATGCTTTTACATGGCTTTATATGAGTTGTGATTTGGGCATGGTCCGGTATGACCATGCTTGAAATATACTGACCCGGAATAACAACTACGGAAAATGTCTGAATCTCGCAATTAACTATATTGTAATAAATGATGAAATCCTTATTACCTGAAGTATAGAGTTCATGAAACATGTACTCCCAATGTTCGGTAAGCCCTGAAATTAAATGAAATGTAAACCTATTTTTCATAATAATTTTGTATTAATCGTGCTACAGGTTCCCTACATTCCGCACGCGCGCGAGGGTGTGTATATGAGACCTCTGTGTGTGGGGTGTGTATATGGGGCATATATATATGTGTGTGTGGTGTGTGTGTGTGTGTGTGTGTGTGTGTGTGTGTGTGAAGCCCTTTCTGTGTGAGGACGTGTATATGGGACCTCTGTGTGTGAAGGTGTGTATATTGGGCCTAAGTGTGTGTGTGTGTGTGTGTGTGTGTGTGTGTGTGTGTGTGTTGGGGGATGTGTATATGGGACATGTGTGTGGTGGCATGTTTATATAGGGCCTATGTGTGTGGGAGGATGTGTGTAGGGTGGATGTGTATGTTAGGCGTGGGGGGATGTGTATACAGGGCCTGTATGTAGGGGGTGTGTGTGTATGTGTGTGATATCAATCTAACCTTTACTACGACACGTTTACTGTTTGTACTTGATTCCGACATCTACCAATCAAACATAAATAAAAATAAACATTTTAACTTATTTATGATATCTTCACAATAGTACGTCTTGATCAAGTATAACTTGTATAAACTATTTGGAACTCTCTCTCTCTCTCTCTCTCTCTCACCCTCTCTCTCTCACCCTCTCTCTCTCTCTCTCTCTCTCTCATTCTTTATCTCATAATTTCATCAGATCAATACTATCAGGCCTCCTATAAAATATAAGTAACAATTATAGTGTAATAGTACAAACCTTAATAAACGTACAAACTGTTTTGAATATTCTGCAGATGAAATAAAGAAATTTTGTCGTTAGTTTTGGCAGTAACAATAACAACCATTTGAAACATCGAATCAATTGGGTCCCTACCCACTTGCAAGGAAATAAACACATTTAAACGTGTATGTTCTCAAAGTTAAACTACAAACCGAAACTGAAAGTAGGAAATCCCGATGATATCATAACCATATAAAATAAAGAATTGAAATGAAATGTATGTACATGTAGATTTATCTATCAATTAAATGGTAATTTAATTAAAGGCGTAGGTAACAAAATCATGATCTCCCTAGCACAAACACAAAAAAGTATGTGCAATACATGTAAAGGTAAACAACATTGACCTGTCCATTTGACCTCTCATTAAAAAATATTCATAACGGATGATCCAACTATTTCTTCCCTGTCCTTTAATTTAAATATTTTTATTAATTAATTAAATAACTATTTATTTATTTATTTATTTATTTATTTATTTATTTATTTATTTATTTATATTATATTATATTATATTATATTATTTATATTATTTTACATTATTCATATTGATATTATCAGACTTTTTATAGAATTTGCCGGATTTTAGAACCTACCTTCACTCTCCATGTTAAAACTCGGCAATATGCCGCTTCGACTGTTCATTTCACAAACTAAAAATCCATACGACAACCACATGGGCAAAATCTATGTTGATTGACCACGTACGGTGTATTATAAGTGTTAGTTGAATTGTGGAATTAATGGCAATAGATAAATCCGTTTATTTAGGATATGCGATTTGGGCCCCAGAGGCTTTCAGAAGGCCCTTTACTTCTCAACTGTGGCAACCTTTGCCTTGTGAATTTCAGTCATTACAAGCTGATATTAACAACCTGATCATCACTGAATCAGTAAAGTTGAGACTGAATCATTCTTCCATATTAAGATGACAAAGAAAGAGAGTGCATTTTACTTTGAAAACATACCCTGTACAAACACTAGCCTAACAGTAGCTTGGCCACTGTCACTTTTTCACTCTTGATTGACCCCAACCCATGTTAAATTTCCTGCAGGTAAATGCAATAATATGATTTAACAAAGACTTTAATATAACCATTAAGGTTTTGCTTAAACTATTAATGCTGGATAAGCTTTTGTCAAGTAAACCAGCACTTAAAAGTGAAGATATATACTATATTCCAAAATTTAAATGTCTGGAAAATTTATACTGTCCCTGATTTAGTCAATTTGATTAAAATTTAAATTCTGATTTGCCAATAAACTATTTATGTTTAAATAACAAGAAATTATAAATTTGTTAAATAATTTAGCAAGAATATTTAATATTATTTGTTAATTTTGGTGTAGTCTAGTGTTTATATTTCAGATAGACTGAAATAATGTGCCTTTCATGGCCTAATAAAGATTTCCTTCTAGCTAAATTATTAAATCTCAGTTCCAGGAGAAATTCCTGTGTTTTCTGAAGACAGTTACAGCACTGGCATACAATACTGAGATATTGGCTAAAACTTCAAGGAACATAGCCATTTGAGTCATGCAAGTTGATTTAAATCCATGTTCATTCACATATGTTTACTTGAGCTTTCACATATGCAGCTGAAAAGCTTACACTTGCAACATTCAAGTTCAATCAACCAGCAACAAACCATAAAAACCACTGAAAAGTGAAAAACAAGAGGCAATGTCACTTAAATTGACAGTTTGAGACCACTGATTATAAAATTCCCAAAAGCCATGTAAGATTAGAAGGTTAGTAATTGCACTCCTAATAAACTAAAAGTCAACAAACACCTATTCAACTTGTCACATTTCACAATGCCCAATATTCCCTTTGTTTTAAGTTTGCAGATAAAAGTAGAAAGTGCATTTTCATATGGTATTCAAACTAACAAATGAGGAAAATAATTTCTAAATCAAAACTGAAACAGTATATGACTGGACACTACACAAACCGACAACACACAACATACAAACATAAACACACGAAGAAACACACAGACAACCCAAAAACACTACGACAATAAAAACATACACATATACCGATAACACAGATTAGCAACACATAACCAAACACATACACAGACAAAAACGCATACATACACCCTGAAATCACACATATAACACACACATTAAATATATATTTGATATATAGATTTGAAAACAGCCAATTTCAATTTTTAATCTATTGTGCTGATTGAACAATCTAACTCAAATAATCTACATATGATATTATATAAAGATAATGTATCTTATTGGAATGAAATAGAATAATGTCGAAGTAGGTGATCTGTTATATCGTGATGTCTTTATCAAGTATGATCATCAGTTATCACATGGTATATACGTATATCTACTTATCTAATTAGCTAGGGTAGAATATATAGTAGTTGAAGGGACAGAAACAAAGGTATTGTTAGTCTTATTTATTACTTTTTTAATTCAAAATTTCAAACTTTCCGTCTATGGGAAATATACTGTATAGTGGCAAATTCTCAGATTGATGCTTGAAGCCAATGTGTTCCGAGACACGGGGGGTAACCATACTTGGTAGTGACATTGCCTATGCATAATGTTACAAATTATACCTCGAAATTTTCAGCACAGTAAAAGCTTCAATTTGCTCAGACGCTTTACTTTCCGTCTATGGGAATTAAACTGTTTTATGTTATATGCTTACATTGATGTTTTCAGTCAATATGTTTCGAGGAAGACGGAGTAACCATACTTAG